>CAMZMU010000070.1:7607319-8017558 GCA_947311845.1 Poa pratensis
TCGTAAATCGTAAAGTCGTAAATCGTAAAGTCGTAAACTCGTATCGTAAAGTCGTAAAGGTAAACTCGTAAAGTCGTAAAGTCGTAAAGTCGTAAACTCGTAAAGGTTTCTTATTTATACTCCGTCTCTTATTTAGGAGCTGATATTTATGTTGTACATCTGTTCTTATATATATGTTCTTTTTGTGGTTTTCAGATGTCGTAGTTTACGGGGCTTCTTCTCCAACTGAGGAGGGCCGCCTCGGTGCCCTGTTCCCCGACCTTCTGCGGTGATCGACCACGCTTCTAGGGTATACATCTTTCGCCTCTCTTGCTGCATAGGTTTATTTTGGTCTAGATCACCAAGTCAGTCGAGTCGCGTAACCCGAGTCAGATCCCATCCGGAAGGGTTACAAATTTATAAATATGCAGGATTGTCCATCTTTGCATATTTATAACCGTAACACTTCCGGGTTGTCCTGTTGGACAGTCCGAGTACGTGTAGATCGGGTCGTGTTCCATGTTCTACCCCTTCCTGAGACGGAATTTCGGCAGCACCTCCCCGTTGTTCTTCGGATGCACACCCTCTCGGCTTGACAAGCTCGAGACGTGTATTCTGAAGAACAGCGGGGAGGTGCTGTCGAAATTCCGTCTCGGGTCGGGGTAGAACATGGGACACGACTCGATCTACACGTACTCGGGCGGGATAGGCCCCTACCCATTAGAAGTGTAGGTGAACCCTTGCATGTTGTAAAAGATAAAATTTGGCCGTAAAAAATGGTTTTGTTAAAATTCAGTGACATGTTGAACTGAAAGCATTGTGTATGTCTTTTTTGGTACCGATTAAAGGATGGATCCGAGACAGAACCGTGAGTGGATGTATGCTGGCAGAAAGAGTCCGTGGGAGTTTAGTGATGAATGGAGAGATAAGGCCGAGGAGTTTGTGAACAAGGCGTTTGACATCAGCAGCAGACCCATGAAAGTGTTTTGCCCTGTTCAAAATGCGATAACCGAAGGCGACAGTCGAAGGTAGATGTTAGTACGCACCTGATCAAGAATGGGTTCACACCATTCTACCATGTTTGGAATTACCATGGTGAACAGTTAGCAAAACGTCCTAGAACCGAGCCACGTCAGATTCAGCCAGCGGGAGAATTTGACACTGGGTTCAACAACTGCTTAGACGCCTTTGTCAATGCTAATGCGCCTGAAAGCCGTCGTGTAGAGGCGGAGACACCTCAGGAGGCGGAGACAAGTGAGCAGCCGGATGAAGACACGAAGAAGTACTACGAGACTATGTTTGGCTCGCAGAAACCCCTTCATGAACATACAGATGTTACCCTTCTAGATGCCATCGCTCGCCTTATGGCCGTGAAGTGCCAGAGGAAGATATGCAGGGATGGTTTCGATGATATTCTGGCCGTCGTTGGCAGCCTTCTACCGAAAGGGCATATCTTGGCGAAGAGCTTCTACGAGGCGACTAAACTCCTCCGTGACCTTAAGATGTCATATGAGAAGATAGACGCCTGTCCAAAGGGATGCATGCTATTCAGGAAAGAACATGCTGGAACAAATTATTGCATCCATTGCAATTCCTCTAGGTACTTCGAGGTCGACCTCGGTGGTGGACAGAAGAGGCAGACCGGGATTCCCCAAAAGATTCTCCGGTACCTTCCATTTATACCGAGGATCCAGCGGCTTTACATGAACAAAGACACTGCCCAGCAGATGCGATGGGCCGCGTTAGGGAACAGATACACGGACAAGATGATACATCCGTCGGATGGTGACGCATGGAAGAACTTTGTAGCGAAGTATCCACTGAAAGCGGGCGACCCGAGGAGCGTAGCTGTTGCTATATCAACCGATGGGTTCAATCCGTATGGCATGTCGGCGGCAACATACAGCTGTTGGCCTGTGTTTGTCATACCCCAGAACCTCCCCCCCGGCGAGTCCATGAGATCACATAACATGTTATTGTCGATGATAATCCCAGGACCGAAATACCCGGGTAAGAACATGAACGTGTACCTGGAACCGCTGGTTGAAGACTTGGCTGTTGGCTGGAACGGTCGCGGGGTCCGAACATATGACGCCTCAACAAATGATCACTTCGATATGTATGTCTGGTACCACACATCCCTGCATGACTTACCAGCGCGTGCTTTGTTCTGCGGCTGGTGTACACATGGGAAGTGGCCTTGCCCACAGTGCAGACAGGCTGACTTTCTCATGGCTTACGAAGGGAGGCAAGTATTCATGCTTTGATCAACATCGACAGTTCCTTGACCAGGTCATAGATACAGGAGTGACGTAAAGCGGTTCGAGAAAGGAGTCGAGATCCATGCTCCGAAACCACGTCTGATGACCGGAAGAGAAATCAAGGCTGAGCTAGAAGCTCTCGTGCCTAACCCCGATGGGAATGGTTTCGTGGGTTATGGGGAGACGCACCAGTGGACTCACATTCCGTGCTTCTGGAAGCTGCTCCCTTACATGGAGGATGTCGAGCTTCCACACAACATTGATGTAATGCACACCGAAAAGAATATCGCCGAGGCTCTTTATAGCACCATCATGGACACTGAGAAGACGAAGGATAACGTCAAGGCTCGAATGGACCAAAAGAACTTTGTGACAGGCCAATCTTGATATGAAGCCTCCTGGAGTCAACGGCACTAGGTGGTCTAAGCCAAAGGCTCGGTTCTGCCCTACAAGGCCGGAAAAAAGGGAAATATTACAGTGGCTCGTGGAGTGTTTGTACTTCCCTGATGGTTATGCAGCTAACTGGGCGAGGTGTGTGAACCTGGACACGCAGCGAGTAGGAGGGCTGAAGAGTCATGACTACCACGTGTGGCTTGAGCGCATAATGCCGGTGATGATTCGAGGCTATGTCGATGAGGAGACTTGGCGAGTACTGGCGGAGTTGAGCTTTTTCTTCCGCAGATTTGTGCAAGGGAGTTAGATCGTGAAGTGGTTCTGAAGCTGCATGAACAGGCACCCGAGTTGCTTTGCAAGCTAGAGACGATACTTCCGCCAGGGTTTTTTAATCCGATGCAACATATGATCTTGCATCTCGCGCACGAGGCTTTAATGGGGGGGCCTGTGTCGACCCGTTGGCAGTTTGGGCCTGAGAGAAAAATGAAAGACCTACGCCAGAATTGCGGGAATAAATGCAAGATCGAGGCATCCATGGCCGAGGCATGCCTTAACGAGGAGGTGTCAAACTTCACGACAGGTTTCTATGATGCCAACATTCCCACAATCCACAATCCAGTCGTTCGCTACAATGCAGCCAACCCTGAAGATGTACCCAAGCTTAGCATCTTCATAGGGCTCGGTGGCAAATCAAGTGGCACGAAGAAGTTCATCATGAAAAAGCTCGAGCGGGATATGATCTCCTCGTATATCTTGATGAGTATGGAGGAAGTGAAGCCGTACCGCGAGTAAGTCTTTCACCATTTAGTATTTCACAAACATTCACTCCTATATTCGTGGCTAACTCCTCTTTTCTCATTGGCGTAGACGATTCACTCGTGAAAACTGGAAGCTGAGAAGGGACCCTACCCCGAAAGAGTCGAAGGATCTTTTTGACAACGGTGGTGGTTTTGGCAAGGGTGGTGGTTTCATTAGCTGGTTCGCGGGTTTGGTACTGTTCTGTCTAACTTTTCTAGTACCGTGGACATTCATCGATCATTCCTCGTTCTAAACTTCTCGTGCTAAACTTGTAGGCAAAAAAGGACAAAGAGATGAAGCCAGAGCTTAGAAACATTGCCCATGGCTTTAGCCATTCCGTCAACTCATTCCATGCTTATGACGTGAATGGATATCGCTTCCATACCCATGACCACACAACAAACCGGGGCAACCGGAAGACAATAAATAGTGGGGTGTTATGTGAAGGCTCAGATAAACTCCATTACTATGGAAGAGTTGAGGCTATATACGAGTTGAATTATGGTTTTGGTAAAGGGCTAGATCCCGTTGTATTCAAATGCAATTGGTTAGACCCGCGTCGGGTTAGACGGGATCCTACAATTGGATTGGTCGAAGTTGAACGAAGCTCCAAGTATTCGGGAGACGACGTCTACATTTTGGCTACCCAGGCCTTCCAAGTATTCTATCTCCCGTACCCGTGCAAGAAGACATCAAAAGCATATCAAAAGCGTCTACAGGGGTGGGATGTTGTGGTGACGGTACCGTCGCACAGTAGGCCGGCTATGCCTAACGGTCAAGATTACCGCCGCCTAGACCCCTCAACATCTGACGGCGAGTTCTATCAGGATGGAGGGCTCCCTGGGAAATTCACTATCAACTTGCCGACCGATGATGACATGGAATACGGCGAACAAAACGAAGATGCTGGAATGGAGGAAGACACCGCGCATGATGAAGTCGAGGAGGTTCATAACCAAGCCGACGTGACTTTGCTAGAGCGCTTCCACGCAGGACTTCACGTCGATGAGCCAGAGGGACCACCTCCAGGTTCCGTGGATGGTTGGTGGTGTGGCGACCCTGACAGTGATGACGACACGGGTGGTCCAATAGTTGGTCCCGATGATCTCGACACAGGCTACTGATAGCGATGAGGACACATGTATTAGTAATTGCCAGTCTAGCTTATATGTAATAGGTCAATGCTACTTTATGTAATAGTGATTGTCGCTACTTTATTTTGTGAGAACTCATTGTCGCTACTCCATTTACCTTAATTGTCGCTACTTCATCTAATTGTATTCATTTTCGCTTTACTCATTGTTGCTTCATCTATTTACCTTAATTTTGGATCATGTATACTGATGAAACCTATTTTTTTGTCAATGCAGGAAACATGGGGGGAAACAAATTGAAGAAGGCGTTCGCAAAAGGTGGGCAGCGTGAAGGCACTCCTGGTGGGATCGAGTTCGGCACCTCCACCTCCTCCCTCACCTCCACCCCACCTCCACCTGCGAGGAGTGGACGAGTGGGAGTACGAGGACGAGAAGGAGGCCTACCAGACTCCTAGTCCTCTCCCTGCCGAGGAGCCCGACGAGGATGACGCGGAGTACGATCAGGAGGTGCAGTCGGACTCTGAGAGCGAGTCGCTGGCTTCTGAGGATGAGCTGCTGCCGGAGGCTTCTGAGGAGGGCGAGGAGGAGGACGAGGAGGATGACAGCGAGGAGAGGGGCGCGAGGAGGGACCTGGGAGGACGGGTTGTGCTTGACCCGACGCTGCAGTGGGACCCGCCGGAGGAGTGGGTTGAGACTGAGGAGGATATCCCTGAGCCACGGACCAGGCCGCCGTATCAGCGGGGGTCGGCGGGACTCCCCGATCCCCGATATTACGCCTACAAGAACACTCTTCTCCTGCCTGTTGGAAAAAGGTACTTATTATAGTTTTTGTTCAATTTTAGCTTCTCATTGTGTTTTGACCCGCTAACTATACTAATTTTGGTTTTCTCATTGTGTAGGACATTTGAGTACCAGCCTCCTAAAGTGAAGGGACAGCGTACCTACGCGAGCATCCTTGGATGTTGTCTCAGGAAGTTCTTCCCAGGGATTGTCACCCTCCCAGAGGGTGGCAAGAGTGTAGCTTGGACTTTCAGGCACTACTGTTTCGCGCCGGATCCCGATGGCGAGTACCGCAACATGGCGCTTAAGACACTCGCCTATTTCTGGGTAAGTTTGTTTGACTTCTCATCATTCTATAAATCCGAGATTGCACTAATGGCTTTGACCCTATTTTACCTATGTGTGCATGCTTGTAGAACTTCTTCACCTGTCGGAAGGAGGATTTTGAAAAGTGCGAGGCCATCCTTTGACGATGGCCTCTAAGATGGTGACGGACATGCACTACGAGGCTCGCGTGGAATCTGTCCGCAATTGGTACGCCGAAAAGAACATTGGGCTGGACAAGAAGCGTGCTCGGGACATCTTGATGCAGCCATGGCAGTACCTGCAGGTAGCGTCATTTCTATATTATCGATTTTGTTGACCGCCGTGTAATATCATTAATATGTGTGTTCTGTGCACGTAGGTGCCTCCTCCGTACGTCGGTAACAACGCCGACTGCCACCTCGCGATGGTAGCGTGGTGGACTAGCGCGAGTATCTCAAGATACACGCGGAGGGAAAGGCAAAGCGGGCGGAGAACAAGGGTGGAACACACCGCCAAGGCAACCTCAGCCTCTCCCAATGCATACAAAATGAGGTGAGCAAATGCATTCTTTAATCCACCTATGTTCGTGCTCTCTTTTGCAATATCGTCTCCTTTTCACCTATGTTCGTGCTCTCTTTGCAGAAATTGAAGACCGGCGTAGACCCCTCGCCCTTCGCCGTTGGTCAAAGATGCGTACCAGGGATGCGCCGGATCCTGAGACAGGGTCGATGTGGATCAACAGAGCGCCGAGCTCCGGAGCAAGGGGTACACGGAGAAGTTCAAGGAGCGCAACGGTGAGGAAGCTGACCCTCTCACCAGTCCACTTGACGTCGAGGCTGTCGTGCTTGCGGGGCAAGGCGCGGTGAATGGCCGCTTGTGGATAGGTGACGGCTCCATCGACCCTCGCACCGTCCCGTCTCTACGCCAGGTCCGCCGTGGGAGGGCGCCTGGTGCGCCTGCTGTGGAGACCCGCCCACGAGTTTCGAGTCTAGCTGTCGACGAGCTCCGGCAGAAGCAGGTGCTCTATGAGCAGCAGCTGGAGCAGCAGCAGGAGCAGATCCGGCAGCAGCAGGAGCAGATGCGGCAGCAGCAGGAGCAGCATCAGGAGTATTGCAGGCAGCAGCAGGAGCATCAGAGGCAGATGATGGAGTGGATGTTTGGCACGATGCAGCGCATTGCTCCTGGGGACGGGGCTGTTGCCATGGGAATGTTCCCTCCACCGCCTCCACCGATGTTCCCATGGGTATGTTCTCAAACTTGTCATTCTATCCATCTTATTGTTGTAACTAAATTACTTGTGTAATGCGAGACTTTTTTCATGTTGTAGGTGAATCCAGGATCGGCGGGTGGATCTCACTCGATGGCGCCGCCGCTTGGTGGCCAGGATAATCCGGAGGGGCAGCCCCAAATCTCCAACCCTAACGTTGTCCGGAGGATGCCGTGGATATGTTCGCATGACTTGTCAAAATGCCATTGTCACTTTAGTTAGCCATGCCATTGCCACTTTAGTTCAACTTGTCAAAATTTAGTTAGTTGAACTCGTTGTCATGACTTAGATCGACATAGCCAATCAATGAATCTCCAATGGTCACTACATCTAACTTAGATCATGTCTTTTGATTTACTACATCTAAACTTGTGCCATGCCATTGCCACTTTAGTTGAACTTGTCAAAATTTAGTTAGTTGAACTTGTCAAATTTTACCCATTAGTTGAACTTGTCAAATTTTAGTTAATTCAACTCATCAAATTTTAGTTAGCTTTCTTTTAATGCCATGACTATGCCATTTCCACCTAGTTGTCGAACTCATCATTTTTTTGCAAACATGTAGGACGATCCTCCTCAATGATGTTGAGGACCTACTCCGCCGCCGGAAGGCCAGTACAGGTTAGTTACCATTTCAACTTGCTACCACTCTCGTTCGAAAAGTTACTTCATGTCTCACTTAGATCGACATAGCCAATCAATGAATCTCCAATGGTCACTTGTGTCTTTTGGTTTACTACATCTAAACTTGTGCATATTCTTGAATTTGCCATTTCCACTTAGTTAGTTGAACTATGCTTATGCCATTGACACTTAGGTATTTTAGTTGTCAAACTTGCCATTTTCACTTTGTTAGTTTAATGATGCACATGACATTGACACTTAGCTATTTTAGTTGTCAAACTCATGATTTTTGTATGAACTTGTAGGAGGATCAACAATGACGTCCATCTTCGCCATCCGTCCATCGTCGCGGAGTTCATGTGGATGCTATGTTGAATTAGTGTTGTTTGAGACTATGTTTGTGCTATGTGGAGTTTGGACTATGTTGAATTCATGTTTGTGGAGTTCATGTTGATTTTAGTCTTATGTTTGTGGACTTTGCACTATTTAGTCATATTTCTGTCAGAATTGTCATCTGTGAATTATTTTGTGAATTGTCTGTAAAATGCAGGGATTTTTGAAGAAACAGAATGAAGGTGTGCCATATGGTCACTTTGCCGTGTACCCCTTCAGAAAAACACACGGCAAAGCTGTTTAGCCGTGAGAAGGCACACAGCACAGCTGTTTGCCGTGAGGAGGCACACGGCACAGAGGCATACGTGGCACGCACCTGTGCTCTTGGCAACCTGAGATGACCATATTGGTCAATTTGCCTTGTGCTGCTGGTCGTGGCACACGGCAAAGGGGCGAGTCAAAGGTGCTGGGCAACGGGGATTTGCCGTGCGATTTTCTGAAAAGCACACGGCAGAGCTCAAATGTTTGCCGTGCAAGTTCTGGACGAGCACAAGGCAGAGACCAAACTTTTGCCGTGCTCTTTGCTGAAACACACACGGCAAAGTTCAAAGGTTTGGCGTGATGCAATTTATCCAGACGCACGGCAAAGCAAGGATGCACGGCAAAAGTTTGGCACACGGCAAAGACCAGAGATGAGGGTTGACCACGACTTTGGCCACGTTGGCGCACGGCAAACAACAGGCACACGGCAAAACCTTTTGCCGTGTTGTTTTCATAAAGCTCACGGCAAAGAGCCTTTGCCGACGCTTATTATGCTGTGTAGTGTTTGCCGTGCAGTTAGACACGGCAAAGTCTTTGCCGTGTTCCGCAAGACCTTTGCCGTGTGATTTGGCCACACGGCAAAGATGTTGTTTCCGGTAGTGAAAGCAAATCTTTTGTAAAAGCGTAAAAGGCATGCATTAGTATGGTAGAGCATGCACAACCGTATGGGTCCGATCCAACGGTTTGCTCCCACCGCTACTATGTTGGCTCAGTACACTTTCTTAATCCAACAGTCATTATCGTCAATTTTGTTGTCGGGCTGGCCATCCCTCTAATTAACCCTAGCGGACGTGATTTCCTTCTCCATCATTTGTGTCGCACCCCTGAACCATACATGAAACCTTTCGCGCTCATGCTTTCGTCGAGGCAAGACAATGGTCCTGAATCCAAGCTTCACCGGTCTCCTCCTCGATACATCTTCTCGTAGTCGATCGATGTCACTGCCTTGGAAGACTGCATTGGCTTGCCACCTTACCCACTCCACTCCATGCCTCCATCCCGCATTACTCATGCATGCATGGATGGTACATATAGCATCGTACACTGCGTACGTACTACGGAGTAGCTAGGCTTCTTGTGAAATTAAGGTTCATGTGTATCCCGGCAGTATCTGTCGGAGGCTCCACACTTTTCACATGCAGTTAATAGGCGTGTATAGTCATTTGGACTCCCTCCAAATTACTACTCCATGTCAGTAAAAATGGCAAAGATTTGAAAGCGAGGCAATGCCAGATTCGAAAAGATCGTGGAGTAATGTGAGTTGGGACCTCTTAGCTTAATTATGCATCCAATTCCAGTAACAACTATAATTAATTTTGGAGCTAGTCACATCTCTGCTGATTAACAGTAGGAGATAAAAAAAAGGACAGGTACTACACTACACATACTCCGAATTAAGTAACGGTAAGAATGTGAAAACAATAACACAAAACATTATTTCCTCACTGAAACAGAAAGGCATGCATGCTTGCTTGCAGTTACCACAGAAGCACCGCAGGAGTGTGAGAGGAAAAAGAAAGTCTTGCATTGCTTAGCCAAGCAACAAAGCAAGCAGCCACCAGCCACGCAAGCTAGTTCAGCCTTTTCTCTTCACTCTCAGTCTCATGACATCACTAGCTTGATACTTTGGACCCTTGATCTTTTGGTTCTCCTGTTTTCTTTTACCTACACACAAATTAATTAGAGGACATTGCACTACCACACTTGCCGCTCCATGCCTCCATGCATGATGGCCGCGGCATCTACATGAAGTCCACCTCGAACAGATGCATGTTGTTGTTGTTGTTGCTGCCGCCATTGTCGTTGTGGTCGTTGTTGTGCTGGTCGGAGGCCTCGCCGTTGGCCGGAAGTACGCTGGAGCTGACAGATGAGCACGACAGGATGTTGTTGTTGTTGTTATTGTGTAGGAGGGAGGTGATGAAGTGCTGTTGCTCCTGATGGCGGTGGTGGTGGTCGGCTTGGGCTTGGAGATGCATGCCGCTGAGCTGGTAGTCCTGCTTCGCCGGGGGCGGCACGCCGCCGAGGGTGAGCGCCGTCGGCCTCGCCGCCACCTTGCCCTGGCCCTGCTGCTGGTGCAGGCAGCTGATCGCGCTCGTGTTCGACGAGATGGTCGACTTGGCCGCGCTGAAATCTGCTCGGTCGACCGTACGTACGAACGAGAATCAGTTATCCATGATTAATCAATGATGATCGACTGCACTATAGGCACGTAGGTAGGATGCGAGTGGAGTGCATACTGTTGTTGTCGGCCGTGTAGGAGCTGGAGACGGCGCCGGAGTTGGGTTTCTTGGAAGGCGGCGCCGAGTCCTTGGACGACACCGCGGTACCGTTGCTGCTGGCCGCGGGCTTCCTCCGGCGACGGTTGTGCTCGGCAAGGCGCTTCCGGCAGCTCCTCTTGGCCTCGTCGAACTCCGTGAGCACGTGGAACCTGGTAGGCAAAACACCAAGCATATACACGAAATTTAGATTCCACCTCAGCAAATCATGTTTGCCGATCGATCGTTGACGAACATCCCTATTACTACTATAATTTGCATGCAAAAGTCTAGCTAGTTGCTGCTGCCACTAGTGGGTAACTGGGTACTGGTACTACTGCTAGCACATTGGTCAATGGGTGGATCAAGAGCGGCAGAGATATGGTCAGGGCAAAAGCCTGGCACAGGCCGGTTCACCCACCCAGCTAGCCTCTCTCCCTCCTCCGGTCCTCCCAGCTGCAAGGCAGTCTGCACCCTGCATCCCAAAGCAAAGCACGCTGCCTTTTCCTACCTCCTCTGAATCTCTGATTCTCCCTCTCCCTTTCCATCGTCCTGTGGATTCCTGTCTCCATGGATCCCCAGAAGACCAAAGAAAGAAAGCGCCATGGAGAGGAAAAGAGAGCGAGCGAGCTCAGCTCATGCATGCCCAGATGCCCATACGTACTATGCGTGCATGCATGCCCTAGCTACTGCCAGTCTTTCTCCATTTTTGTTGTCCGTTTGCTCGACATGACTGGTCGTCGTCTCCGAGGCTTGCTTTTTGCACAGCGGACTTTCCATGGCCGCCGCAACGGACAAGGGACGTGAACCAAAAACAGAGTGCGAAAGAACTCAGCTTCCACTGACCCTACGTACCCCTATTCTTGCTCCTACCCTACGACCTAGCTAGGGTTGTGCAAGAACATCACATGTAGATACAAGAACAGTAGTGTGGGTGTGGGGTACCTGCTGCACTGCTGGCAGAAGCGCTGCTGCTTGCCGCCGGCGGCGACGAGGGAGGCCTTGGCGTGGTACTCGCAGACCTTGTGGCGGCGGTGGTAGTGCTTGGCGCCCGAGAGGTCGGCCTTGCAGCCCTCGGCCTGGCACCGGGGCGGCTGGTGGTGCGCGCCGCCGAAGCCCAGCCCGAAGACGCCGCCCAGCCGGGACCGCATCAGCAGCCGGTCCACGGCCATCATGTCGCCCGGCGAGAAGTAGGTGCGCCGGCCCAGGTTGAGCCCGATCCTGCCCGCGTCCATCCCGCCGCCACCCTCTCGCTTCACCATGCCGAGGGCCGGGTACACGTCGCCGTGCATGGCCATGGGCGGCATCTGGAGCTGCATGCCGTGGGGCATGGGCGGCGGCGCCATGAGCCCGGCGCTGGGCGGTGGCAGGGCCAGCATCTGGTGGTGGTGCGGCGCCGCCTCCTGCTGGAACTGGCCGAACGCGGCCGCCGCCGCCGCGAAGTCGAAGTTGTCGTACATCATCCCGCCGACGCGCTGGCCGCCCCCGTTGGCGGGCACCATGCCGGCGTGCTCGTACCCGACGTAGGGCGGCGGCTGCTGCTGCATTGCCGCGAATGGGTAGTCGTCGCTGGCCCCCGCGTTCATCCTGCCGCTCATCATGGCCCGGCAGGCTGGGAGAGGAGCGAGCACGGGAGGAGGTGTGTGGCTGGGTAGCTAGCTGGATGAGTATGGCGGAGCTGCTGGCTCACTGGCTGTGGTGTGCTGTTGTAAGTTGGAGTGTGGCGGGCGCAGGGGCGGTTAAAAAGGCAGCGAGGAGAGAGAGAGCTTGATCGAGGTGGGGTGTAGAGAGAGAAGTGTGCGCGGCGTCCGTTGGTCATAACTCTTGGCGCGTAGCTTGTCCGGGAGTGCCATGTGTCAGCTGCCTCACTGGACGAAGCCCTGATCGCCACAGAGATGGCCGGCCATGGTGTGGGGGTGGTGGCCTTGCTGTTCCGGCGCAACAAGTCGCCGTGGTTGTTTTGGAGAGAGAAGCATATACCCTTCCCTCATAGCCGGCCATAGCCAGAGAAGACATGCATTCATGCGTCCACACTTGCGTTGTGTACGTACTACCAAGTGCTAGCCACTCGAATCGATCGTGCTAGTTTTCTTTGTGTTTGTGTGCGTTTACCGGAATGAAATGTGCCGGTAATGTTCCGTGACCATTTTGGTATGAGTTCATTTTTGTTTGATGAAACGTTTCCATTGTTCATCTATACCAATATAAAAAGACAGAGAGGGGGCAGATCCATAAAATCTGAGCCATCAAAGTAGCATCCAACGCTTCACACTGCACCCGTGATTAGCGGTAAAACAGTGTCCGTCCGGACAACTACCTAAACTAACACAGCTTGCTAATCTCTCCCTAATCCCGTCCGCACGCACCGCCACCACCAACCGCAGCTGCCGACCGGCCGCCCGCCCCAGCGCCTCGCCGCCTCCCGGTCGCACGCCGCCGTCCATCCGCCCGCCCGGCCGCACGCCGCCGTCCATCCGCCCGCCCCAGCGCCTTCCGGCCGCACGCCGCCCGCCGCCCGCCCCAGCGCCTCCACGCCGCGCCTCGACGCCGCCCGGCCCAGCACCTCCACGCCGCGCCTCGACGCCGCCCGGCCCCACGCCGCCCGCCCCAGCGCCTCCACGACGCCGCCCGCCCCACCGCCTCGACGCCGCCCACGCCCTGCTATCGGCCTCCGCCCTGCCCTACGACGCCACCGTCCTCCCCTCCATGTACTGCTCCTCCAAGGTATCTTAAACTCCTCCAAGGTATCTGAATACTTCACAGCTGGCGAATCAATCAGGTGCATCTTTGATTCGATGGAGGGAGCATTCAGACCTTTGCATTCCTGTTTTTGGTGCTGATGTGCAATGTTACTTCCGATGGGTTCGAGAAACTTTTCTTTGACAGGAAAAAATCCAATTCCTCCTCCGTTCGTTATCTTCTTTCATATATCTTGGTTGATTGAACAAGAATGTAGTTCTTACTTCTGTTGGATCAATTATAGTATATTATTTGAGTATTAGCAGAACACATCTTTTGTAGAATTGAAGCTGCTTGAAATGCACACCAAACTGCTCATCAATGTACCAGCCTTCTGAAGGTAAGTTAACGAATTTATAATGCGTTTGGGAAACACTCGGTGATCTAGAGCATGCTTTTTTATATATATACATAGATATATGTGGAAAAGTGACATATTGATAGAATATGTTTGTGATAGACCTTTATATTTTGAATGGGGATCATTTAAATCCTACCGCTAACATCTCCTATTGATGGGATATACTATTTCCCAATACAGATATTAGTTTCGTATTCAGCCTGTAAATACACAATCGTGAATTTCTCCATTAGATATGGAATGAGAGATAGTGCTGAAAAATCTTAACCGTCTCATTTCATGCTAATAATCGTTATGTTTAAACTGCAGAGACTTTTGATCGTTCATATGATTTTTTTAATATCCTCTATTTAGAGTCATGTTATATTGTTCTAGCTAAAAGAGATTTCATTTTTTCATAGCTTTTCACTTTATTTTGAAACATCTAGACTATCTAGCTTATACTAAGGCTACACGTGCAATGCACGTGCCCAATTACTAGTAAACATAGAAAATGGAGGGGGCATGCAGAACTAATAAAGAAGAAAGACTTGCGAGGGACGGCGTTTGGGTTCCCGGGTGCATATGCACCCTTCATTTAAAATGCATTTTAAAGGTGTTTTGAAATGTCAAAAAAAATCTCAAGAGAAATTCGAGACTACATCTTCACATTGTTGGAGGTATGACATAGAGGTAATAATATTAGCTTATTATTTATCCCCAAGTTTATTATTAAGGTTTATATCTTTATACTATACTTCTACAAGTCTTGAATAGTATTCAACGGAGAAACCCACGTGCACGTACAGATATAAGAAAAAACAAGTATTCCTAATCTAGCCTCTAAGATTAGCTTATATGTTGTTGGATGATCACGTTTTCCTGATCATGAACTTTGTGTAAGTCGAACAACTATAAAGGTATATTGTTGGGATAACAATAGTACCAAACCGATCCTAAGAGACAGATTGATGTTAATGAGTTAGCAAAGTGATTATGAAGTTTTTGTTAGCTATGTCCCTATACCATGAGAACAGGAGATTATAACGGTGAATTTTGGGTAAACCTAAAGTGTGCAATGGAACTGAGATTATCCAAGAATGGTACTTACCCCTCCAGGCATCAGAGAGATACATGGGGCCCATGCACCACCTCCCTAGGGCATGTGGATTCCTAGTTGGACTTGGAGATCCAAACCGACTTAGGAGGGGGATCTGGCCGTATCCCCTAGGGCCGGCGCACCAAGGGGAGGGGCTCTCTCGGTTTTTAAGGTGTCCTCTATCAGAGCTCTCTCTCTAAATCTCATGTGTTGAGAAACCTATCTACTATCTCATATGGATCTAATCTAGTTGATTGGATATAACACTACTACTACGCCGAAAGGCCGCCTCTCATCGTTGGCGCCGAGTCCTGGACGGCGGAGCGCTGACGGGCTGGCGCAGTGGATGTGTGGATACTAGAAGAGAGATTACACATGTGATCCTTAGCGAGGGAGTCGGCGAAATTCTCACCACCTGGACATAAGAGGAGATGTATGCCTGAATTTTTTTTAAAGATTTTTTTGACATTTTCGAATGTATTAGTTTGATAAAGGGGCCATATGCATCTGGGAGACAAAGTGAATTTCTGAGACTTCTTCTATTTGTGATCTACTCTTTTAGATGGAGTGGGGAGGACTAAAGAAAGACTACTTCTACTTGTGATCTGATCTCTTCTGTTCCCTGTGTGCACAAACGATACATGCAGACTAGGCTGGCTGGCTGGCTGGCTGGCGGGGGGCATGCATTTGGTGTTGTGGTGTTCACAAGTTACCCTCCTGTAATGCAGAGCTATGTCTCCATTGGATTTGTTTCTTGCTTTCCCACACATGCTAGGGCTCCGGTTCTCCTTTGTTGACAACTTGACACACACACAAGCACCGACTCCATGCAAAATAGTAATGCAACTTCAACAAAAAAGGACCTTTGAGTTTCTTGCCGGGAGATATATAGGAGTAATGCAGGTTTTAAGCTTGAACAACAACTACATAGCATTTTAAGTTACTTTGGTTAATATGACTTAGTTAAGGTCCTCCGATCAACGTGCTTTGAGACAACTAGGACGTACGACTGAGGATTTATGTTAACGGATGAATAATTTATGCAATATACGTAACAAGGGGTAATTCCATTCGTAATCTAATAATTTGCGCTTATAGCAAACATATTTTTGTGAAGAATAATCCTTGGATTCCATTAGTAATTCAACATGGGCGTTATACGTATATTTTTGTGAAGAATAATCCTTGGATTCCATTAGTAATTCAACATGTGTGTCATACGTAACAAAAATATGTTTGCTATAAGCGCAAATTATTAGATTACTAATGGAATACAAGGATTATTCTGACTATATAAAAGTGTCTACGCCATAGGTTATGTTAGGTGCAAACCCGGAGCACGGTACGTGAATTCATGCCTACATAAAGTTCCACAAATCAAATGCAATAATGTGTCAAGCAAGCACGGTTTGGCTCATAGAGTCATAGTCCTTTTGCATCGTTCATATAGTTGGCAACAATGTTGAATTTCTTGTTGGTGGTACATGTTTTAACACACATAGCCCTAACAACAAACATGCACAACACCTCATATAATTGCAATTGATGCCAATTACTTGATTATAGGTAATGAATGACGATTGATGACTCCATGAAGAAAAAATACCTAATATCTAGACTTCCACTATGGTCGCAGCTCACTGCACAAGACATTGGAAACAATGGGGTTTCAGAATAAAAAACTGCAGTAGTCTTTCATGCACGTCGAGAGTAACGCGGATGATTTAAGTGAAAGGTTTCTTTGTTCAATTGGATGTGCGCTTGCTGATCAGTGCGGTGACAACCAAAGAATGTTTTTGCACAAAGGCCGGAGTCGCTACCGAATGATGTACGTGTCGTCGTGGCCAGCGCTTCTGCAGAGCCAAGTGATCAATGGAATCGGTGGTTCCATCTAAAAAATGTATTTGCACTAATTAACCAAAAATAATTCTAGCGTTCCAACTATAAAAAAGGGTAACGCTAGCTACCTCAGAGGAAAGTTTTTTTTGCGCAGATCCTGTATAAGCCCCCGGTCCGGGATAATTCCGGCCGATACGCGGGTTGGATCGTTTTTATGGCCTGAACAGGCACCGCATATCGGTCTGGTCCAGATAATTTTATCTGGGGGTCTGGATAAGCGGCGGCTTCGGCACTATATCAACAATGCCAGTGGCATTTAGGGCCCCCCCGCGATACATCTGCCACGATTTCTACCCCACCGCCGTTAGGGATAGTTTGCTCTGGCGAGCGATTGCGCTGTCCCTCCGCCGCCAAATGGAGCCGGGCACGGCGGTACGTCTCCGCCGGGCGGTGCGCCGCCTCCTCCTCCGCCGCTAAAGCTTTTAAATGAAAGAAGCAATAATGTTGCAGCATAATTTCTGTCTCAAGACCTCTTGCAGCTACAGCCAATGCAGCACCTCTACTGAGCTAACGGCCTTGGTATTCTCCTCCGTGGCGACAAGGAGGAGGAGTACTCCGACGAGGCCGAGCTCACCGACGGGCACCACAGACGACAACGCGGACGAGCTCGCCGCAATCATCGACGAGATCGAACTTGTGGAGCGCATCCGGAGAAGTCGAATCGCTCTGCCTTTCGCACCGAAAGGTGGCGCCGAGAGACCGCCTGCTGGATCGAATGGTACAACCAGAAATAGTTCGCGTGCGGCCTCCAGATGAGCAACGAGCACGCAGCGCTCCGCCAGAACTGGGAGAGGGAGGAGCGCCGCCAGCGCCTAGTCCTGCGTGACCTCCGGCCCGGGTCCAGCAAGTAGTGCGGAGGCGCGAAGAAATCCTATTTTTCTGTTTGTATGAATCTCTAGAACTTGTATAAACTTTATGTTGCTTGATCAAAATGCCGACGCGAAGTAGTTTTTCTATTTTTCGGTATCAATATTAGGTATTTATTCCGCGTGATGGATTTGCAAACCGGAAAACTGTTTTCGAGTGAACCCAGAACCTGTTTTCCTATTTACATTTTTCCGGGATCTGCTAGAGATGCTCTAAGGACTCTAGCTTACTTAGAGGACCTAATCATCAGTAACTTTGCTAGCTTGCAAATTCAGTTTTAGTTCACTTGAACCTTGCACAAGTGTTTTTCCTTTGGAAAATTTGCACGACTGATTTGTTGCAACAGGCGCTTGCTGATCCACGCATACATCCACACACATACTAGACGAAGGTGAGCAGTAGTAGTACCAGTACCCTGATCTGATCCCTGCTGCCATGCCATGCCTGACCTGGTGTACATGAAAACTCAACGCAGGGTAGTTTCACAGCACACAGAGCCTTAACCGTTCTTTCTCTTTTCAGAAAACTGACAAGTTCTGGATCCGATCGGTATACACTTCCCCTGCCGTTTTTTACCGTATACTGTACAGCCAGGGCCCTGGTGTACAGTACCCTTCTGCCTCCATGTTTCTCGCTGCACTCTCGGTGCTCATGATGAGACGAGTTGAATTAGCACGCGGTAAAAAAAAAACAGGTAGGGATCCACCCCGGCAGGCCCTACACACAGACGCATTCCCCATATTTAGGTACACGTACACTGTAAAGGAGACTGTAAAATACAGTAGCAGCAAGCTGCACGCAATTAGTACGTGAGCACGTTATAGCAGTTAATTATGAGAAAAGCGAGATTTTCGTGCTTGGTGTGGACAGGGAAGAACAGAGAAGGGTGGCTAATCTCTTTAACTGTGATGTTGGAGTTTTCCCGATGAAATACTTAGGTGTGCCGGTTTCTGAGAAGAAGTTACTAATTTCAGACCTGGAGTTTTTGGTGGTTAAAATCAAGAAAAAGCTTGGAAACTGGCAAAAGTAATATTGTGACTTACATTATGGGCTTCTACCTCTCGCCGGAAGGAATTCATCATGAAGCAGATATGGCAAGGGCAGGGTTCTTTTGGGAGGATAGAGAGAATAGACATAAGTATCATATGGTTCGCTGGGACCATTTGTGTAAACCTAAAGAATTCGGAGGGCTGGGTTTTGCGGAAAGCAGAGCGAGGAATATCTCGCTGTTGGCAAAATGGATTTTGAAGCTTGAAAGAGGCGATCAAGACCTGAGCTGTCAGATCTTGAGAAAAAAATATTTGGCGGAAGGAAGCTTCTTCAAGTCGGATGCTGCGGGGGTTCGCAATTCTGGAAGGGTCTGCACGGTATTAAGAAATGGGTGGCTCGGGGTATTGCTTACAAGATCGGGAATGGAAAGAAAACGAGGTTTTGGAGAGACGTTTGGCTAAAGGAGGTGCCTTTGTGCTTTTGTTTTCCCAGATTATTCGAAATTTGTGATGATACAGAAGTTTCTGTGAATAGTGCGATTAGACAGGATGGGATTCATTTGGGGTTCCGCAGATCCTTTGGGGACAGGGAAAACGTGGAGTGGGATGAGATTAGGAGGGAGTTGGGTGGTGTGCGTCTTAATTCGGAGGCGGATGTGGGGTACTGGGCTTTGACAGATAAGAAAGTTTACACAGCCAAATCAATGTATAACATGATTTTAGACCCTAGTGTTCGGGATACTCGCATTTTGGAACTTTGGAAAACTTACATGCCCCTAAAAATTAAATTTTTTGTTTCAGGTTACGGTTGACCTGAAGGCCAAAGGTTGGCCGGGGAGCATTGGGTGTAGTTTGTGTGGGGAGCCGGAAACTGTAGATCATTTGATTTTCAATTGCCTGATCTCGCATTTTAGTTGGTGGTGTCTTACAGAGGCCTTTGGCTGGGATCACCCACCGTCTAGTTTTGACGATTTTTCAGAGGTTGCTCTGAAGAATCCTGGGATCAAGATGAATTTAAATTTCTGGATGTGTTTTGGCGCTTTGGCTTGGGCCATTTGGAACACGAGAAATGATTTGGTGTTTAACCGCAGAGTGAGCTCCTCTCCGCTGACTAATCTTCATCGTGCTATTTCTTACATTTCACAGTGGAAGGTGCTCTTGCCGGAAAAGCATAGGAGCGGCCGTGAGGCGATCCTGGACAAGATGAAGATGGTGGCAAAAAACCTTCAACTACTGGTGATGACTCGTAGAGGTGTTGGATAGCTTTGCTTCGTAGTGGTACCTTAGCTTTTTATCGTTGCTCCTGCGTGAGCTGTCTTTCGGTGGGCTGTAAACATGCTCTATCCTGTGCGCTGTCTGGGTGGTTTGTGGTCTTTTTCTTTCTGTCTGTTCTTCTTGTGTTTTAACAGTAGGGAGGCTTGTCCCCCTTAACCGTGGTTTCTATTTCGCTTTATAAAAGCTGGGCTCTTAGAGCCTTTCCTCTCAGCACGTACGTCGTAATAAATTACCATGCAGGTTAATGCACGCATACATTGCTTTTACTAGCCCTTCTAATCTATTGTAGGAAGTTGTGATAAGAAAGAGGTAAAATTACTTTTTTGGTATCTCAGCTTGTGAGACGAATTGATCATGTAAACTCTCATAACCGGATAATTAAATTCCTTACCTGATTCAAAGTGGTCTGATGGATAATGTTGTAGTGTTTCTCAAACTACTGCTTTGCCTAGTGTCCAAGACACTTTTGTCAATGTCAGTTTTGCTCTCATTTTTGTACTAAAAGGTTAGGAAAGAAAAGTTGTAAGCTGCGAAAATCTTGTTTATTTGGTTTGAAAGCCATTTTGACACTTAATTCACAAAAAAGTAAACCCATTTCGACAATAAGAAAACAAAAAATCTTTTTAACAAAAAACAGAAACTCCTTTTGGCAATATTATTTGGCATGAAAAGATACACCTATGTGTCAATTATGGGCACATTATTATAAACTATGCCATTAAAATGGCCATGACCTTATTAATTTGGCTTGAAAATTATGCGTACATGTTCATACATGATATCCCTTTTTGCGAAGGATTTTTTGACAAGTTATCAAAATACAAGTTTCTCATTTTTCTTGTCAACTAGTATTACATAAAAGGACTGAAAGCCGAAGGATGGTATTTTTTACATTATATTTACTTTATTTTATTTATTTAAAATGGGGTCAAAATGTCGGCACATCTATTCACAGAAGGACCCGAATCCTTCAAAATGGGATTCTTACTACCGAATTATAGTACAGTTGTAGTTCAAATTTTAATTTTAAATTCAATATTTGAAAGTAGTTAGAAAGCTAAAAATTTCAAAATATTTTGGAATTCTCCATCCAATAAAGTCTACTTTGTGAGAAATTGGATAGATTCTACTTTAGACAATGTTTTGGCACTAAGTTGCTATTTTCACTTTCTTCAACAAAAATATATTTTGACACTTACAAAATGGAAAACATTTTTAGTAACAAAACATTAGAAACTCCTTTTGGCAATATTTTTGTCATGGAAAGATGGACCTATTTTTTTTCCAAATATAAGCACAATATCATGTACTATGCCATGAAAATGGCTATGACCTTAGTGATTTGTCTTGAAAGATATGAATGTTCAGAAATTTCAGGACATTTTCTGAAGGAAAATTTTGAAGATTTGTAAAAATTCAAGTTTCTCTTTTTGCATGACACTAGTACATGTAAAATGACTTTATACTAAGGGAATTTGAAATTTTCTTCATTTCTTCCATTTGTTTCAAAATGGTCGAAACATCTATTCACAACAATGACATCAATCCTTCCACACCCTCTATGTCTATTGCGTAGCATCCTAATTGGGTATCTCAAAATGATTTTTGTGAAAAATAATGGACCAAACTATGACGCACTTATTGATCAAATTTGAATCAGTCTACAAAAACTGGCCAAAATTTATTTAAATGTGAAAACGTAGATGGAAAGAAAAAACTATTGGGATTTTTCCACCCAATATTTTCTACCTTTTGTAGTTATGTGAAAATTGGATGTGTGCCATTTTGCAATACATTATTTCCAGTCGCTTCACAAAACAAAAATCCATTTTGGCACTTGGAAAATAGAAATATATTTTTCGTAGGAAAAAGTTGTAAACTCCACATGGAAATGTTTATTGGCATGGAAAATATGCACTAGTGTGCCAAATATGGGCACATTGTCATGAACTATGCTCATGACCATGGTCATTTGACTTGAAAGACATGAATGCTCATACATGATAAGAGATTTTGTGGATTTTATTTTGAAATGTTCTCATACTAAAGTTTCTCATGTTGCCTAACAACTAATACACATAAAAGAACTCCATGCTAAATGGTTCTATATTTTGACATTTTCTTTGATTTTTTTCAGAATGCGGTCAAAATGGTCGGCACATCTATTCACATCAAGGACCTAAATCTCTCAACACCCTCTACGGAAATTGCTGAAAATTTAAATTGGGTACCTTAAATTGATTCTTGGGAATTTTTATAAAGACCAAACTATAGCATTTTTTAGTTCCAATTTGAATTGATACGTTGAATTGGCCAAAAAATTAGTTAAATGTGCGTACGTAGCTAGAAAGCTATAAATTGAAAACATGTATTTGTATGTACAATATATTTCTATTCTTTTTGAAAATTTGAGAGGTGCCATTTTGCACTATATTATTTATATTTTTCCAAAAAAAAACTCATTTTCCTCTTAGAATATGGAAAAATAATTTTTTTAACACAAAAAGTTAGAAACTCCCATTGAAAATATTGTTTGGAATGGCAAGAACTACCTTTGTGCCAAATATGCGAACATTTTTTTAACTCTGCCATGCTAATGTCCACGACCTTGTTCGTTTGGTTTGAAAATCATGAATATGCATACATGGTAGGCTATTTTGTGAAGAATTTTTTAAAAATTCGAAGTCACTAGCTCTTGGAGGCGAGATTACGATGACGTTGATAGTAGTCTCTCTCTTCTCAGTGGCGTGTGTGCTTTGTGTGTGTCGCCAGGTCAGGTGCATGCACAATGTGGTCGTGTTCCATGACGACATTGGTGCATTTGTACCGGTTTCTTCCTTTTAAGTAAAATGAGACAATAGCTTGTTTTGTTCAAAAAAGGATCTAAATATTCATAAAAATCACGTACTACCTCCGGTCAAAAATAATTGTCGTAGAAACAAACTAAGCTAGTACAAATTCCTACATAGCTCACGACAACCTTTACGGATCGGAGGGAGTACTATATAATGTGAAAGTATTTACAATAGCGTAATAGTAGCAATGAAATTATGAAAAATTGGAAAAAGATATGGCAGTTTCTTGAAATTTTACTGGGTATAAAATAGGAATCTAACAAATTAAAAATATAATTAAATCACTGTTCTAGTAAGGAAAACACATCATGGTCGACCTATATGAAACTTTAAAAATAGAGAATTCACAGCTAATATATATACAAATATGACGATTTTTCATGGATAATTTCAAACTCCCTTTTAAATGAATTTATGTTTCAATTATGGATTTTGCAATGATGATTATTATTTTCCAAATACTCATGAATATAATTTAAGTTTATTTTCTAATTTTGTTTCCAATACTATAAAATGAAAATTTGATTTAATATGGTAAAATCCAAAAAAATTGAAAATTTGGAGAATCACGGAAGAATTCTATTAAATTTATAATTCAAGATATTGGAGCTACATTGTAAATAATAATAAAATAAAAATTGAAATAATATATGAAAAAAAATGAGATAATTTATGACTTTTCAAAAACTCCTTTAAAAAAACTTAACTTTAACCGTATGGATTTTATGTAGTGTTTATTCAAAACTTATTTCTTATTTTCCTTGTACTTATATTTTTGTAAGTTCTGTTTTTTTACTTCCTTTATTTATATGAACTTTATTATATTTTCTGGTGACTTGGAAGATGCGTGTACAAATTCCCTGTTACACCATCATTGAACTGTTTTAAGTCAGGTAGGGGCCGACCGATTTTGTAAGTTCAAGGTTTGATTTTTCTGGAACTAAAGTGGAGTGGAAAACCATCGTGCACAACCTGTGCTAAGACTATTCTTGAAATTTTTAATGCAGAAATAATCACATGAATAGCCTTTTTTTTTAAGTTAAGGGTTTCCCCCGATTTCTATTAGCAGAAACCAAAAATATTCTTACAACCAGAACGCAGCAACCACCATTACAGCCGAAACGCAGCAACCACCGGAGAGAGAAATGCACCATCTAAAGTTAGTCTTATTACAGCTTTTTATTGGAGATAAAAAAGAGAACGACCGGTTTCAATTTTTTTACTCGCGCGTCAGCTGCTCACAAGCTACTTCAGTCTCCTTCTTCGTCAACGTTCCCATCTTTTTTCTTGCATCTTCATCTTGCTTCCAGCCTTGGAGTCCATGGTCGCCACCCTTTACTTGAGTTGAAGACTTCTTCAGCGATTCGGGCCAGTACCCTTGCGCCCAGCCGCAGTTCCTACCTTACGTCCTCCTTCCCCTGGAAACAACTCCAAAATTAAATCCAATTGCACATCTAAGCAATCACTGATCTAGGTTCGCCAGGCCATAGGTTCTGGAAACACACTCTGTTCCTTGTTTTCCAGATACTCCACAACACACTGGCTACCCCAACAGTGACTATTCTTCGTTTTTTCATTGGAATTTTTTTTAGCCAAACTATCATGCATTCCTCTGTGTTTCTAAACTGACAATTAAACCCCAAAGCGCAACTAACAACCCCCAAACGTATTTCGCCAAAGGACAAGTGAAAAACAAGTGGTCAATAGTTTCATTATTGCTACAGAAATGACACTTCAGATCACATCTGCCTCCTCTTTTGCTCAGAGTATCTTTGGTCAGTATGCTTTTTTTCAACAAAAGCCAAAGAAAAATCCGGATCTTTAGAGGGATTTTTGTTTTCCACAAGAATTTATAGGGAACCGTCCGTTTGTAAAGCAGAGCTTGATAAAATGTCTTAAATCAAAAGGATTTGGAGGCCGAGAGTAGCCATTCCAATTTATCCTCTTCATCTGACAGAGATATCGCATGACACAAATGTACTAAATCTTCCCGAAGAGTCCTTCTAGGGCCAACTAGAGCTCTCCTGAAAGTAAGTGTGTGTATGCCTCTCAAAAAAACATCGTGCACTGTTATATTTTGATCAAGAGAGATAGCATAAAGTCTCGGTGAACGGTTGGATAGACTTTCGTTTTCCAGCCAAACATCTTCCCAAAACCTAGTTTTTCTGCCATCTCCTAATTTAATTCTACAACATTGTCAAAAGAGGTTCTTCACCTCCATCAATCCCTGCCAAAAGTGCGAATCCCCTGGTTTAGAGATCGCCTGGCCAAGGGTTTGATGTTGGAGGTATTTTTTTTTGGTGATAATGGTTTGCCAAATCCCTTTTTCGTTGAAAAGCTTCCAGAGCCTTTTTGTTATTTTACGAAGAATGCGCATATCTATTCATGACCACATTTTTTGAGCCATACTTGTGATGATACGATGTTCATGTATAGTTTATTTCAAAAGGAAAAATACATTGCCTTTGGTGTAACCAAACACAATTTGTTTGCACACAAACAAAACAATTATCTAACACAAGGTGCTCCCTCAGGCTGTCGTTTCCCTGCACGACATATGCGAACGTGCGCCACATAGGTACACGCGCAGAAGGAATGATCGCGGCCGTGCGCGGGTTACATTGATTGATGGATCGATTAATTGGCCATTCATGCATGTCGAGCGTCGCCATCGATCAATGGATCTTTCGTACGCGCGATACGATCGATCGATAGGATACTTGAGCATCCAAGTGGCTAAGCGAGCTGCCGTTTTGACTTGCGGCGATGTGCCATTGCGCATGCATGTTACCCGCTTTGAGTGAGACACGGGTACGTACGGCCCTGGTAGCACACCATACGCATGCATGGACAGAGGGGCTCTCATGATGTACCCACACACGCCCTTCTGTCTTGGGTGAAGGTTCTAGCCCTACAACCATATATGATGTCAATTCACCAAAAAATATATAGAATTGCTGCACTAGTTGATTATCCAAAAATTCGAACTGATGCAATGGGGCTAGGCGTATATTTATATTTCAACACTCCTCACGTCTCTTTTTGTTTTGGTTTTTTAATACTGCATGAGCAGGGTCTTGAACTCGAGACGTTTCCGCGCTGATACCATATAGAATTGATGCACTAGCCAAATATCCGAATGTCCAAACTGATGGAAATTAAGAGATGGAAAAGGGCTAGGTGTATATTTATAATTCAACAAAAAACTCAATCTCCTTGGATTTGGTGTTATTCCGGTTAAAATATAAAAAATAATGCTACAACAAAAACATAATTGCTCTTGCAAGATTACTTATCCAAAAGAGGAGCGCCTGGCCTTTATATCAACTGATACACGACCAATTCTTTCTCGTTACAAATTAGTACTTCCTCACAGAACGTCTTATATTTCGAAACAGAGTTAATTTATTATTAATATCTGTCTAAGAATCAAGAACTGTACTCAAATTTTACCGAGCAGTACTCAAATATTTTGCCTCCTAGTTATCCACGCCGGACAAATATGTGAAACAGAGAGAGTAAGAAAAGCTGTGATCGATGTCAGCAAACATCACAGTTCGCAGGTAAAATCGCCGCCACTGTTATGGTCGTGTCTCTGTCTCTAGATCGCCTTCTCCTTGCAGTAAATATTTTTGAACGCCTCTCTCTCGGTTTTGTATGCAAAGAAACAAAGGGAAGGAAGTAAGGACAAGAAAACAAAGCTCCCATCGGTAGACACTACTGCGGGAGTACGTTATTAACTCGATCCACATGCAAATGCATGCGTGCAATTGCAAGATCGATCGAGCTAGCGATGCAATTTACAACACACAACACATTGAATTCAGTGAAGGCAGGATCCTGTTCCCAGAGATTTGGCCACAGAGGTAGTTATGGAGCTAGGGCTAGCCGGGGTACTTGCCCTAGCAAAGTCCACAACTGTTCATGGATCGATCGATCGATCGATCGATACACACGAGATCAATCGATGGCTCTATCATGGCCGGCCTGTAAACATCTCTAGCTTGCTAGTAGTGTTTAGCTATGTAACGAGAGATGCAGCGTAAACATTGATGATTTCGCTTTTGACAATATGGAACAAAATTATGGTGCACACATGCATATGCATGGACTATCTCGATTGATCATAAATAATGGAGTAACTTGAATGAGCCGATTCATTGTCGAACGACATTCATATAGCCATGCAAGAGCTAGATTTAAATGGTCCTAGCAGTACGTGTTATACGCATGGATCGTGCGTGTATTTCTACGATCGAGCGAGAGTATACATGTCAACCGTACGTGTAGATCTATTGATAATAGATCGATCGACCCCAAGATCTGCAGCATCACATGGTAATGTTATCGGCTGGCCCGCGCCGTAACGCGGTTTCATGCATAAAGCTAGACATATCGAAAAATATAACATGTGGTAGAATGGTTAGCACGGTGTTTCTATCCCCAGCCCAAGAGAGTTTAAACCCCTCGTTTGAGTCGTTTGACATTGGTGTTTTTTATTTAGCTGGAATATTTTTGAGTGGGAAGCGACTTTGTCGTCGACAACGAGACGCTTGTGGTGACTGCATGCATCATGTATGCACGACGAGTTGTGGGAAATGTAGAGCAGCTCGACCTTTTTACATTACGCTCGATCGATCGTATGCATGTAGGCACAACCACACGGCCTTCAAATCATGTACGTACAGACGTACGTACTCGCCGGGAGAACTCTCTGCAGGCACTTGGATTAGAGCCATGCATGCATGCATGCAGCAGCAGCTTCTCAACAACAATTATGCCTGGCTAGCCAAAATTTAGTTTTGCTGCAAGCGGTCCCTGAGGCCGGCCTGAGCTTGACGACAATGGCGACATGGAACAAAATGCAAGCGACAATCCATCAACAGACTTGATAAGTCAATACATACACATAGCACATATATTTATTTAACATGCATGATGAATATATTTTTGTGAAAGATTTTTTTGACAGGTTATCAAAATACAAGTTCCTCATTTTCTTGTCAACTATTACATAAAATGACTGAAAGCCAAAGGATGTTATTTTTTGACATTGTATTTATTTTATTTTATTTATTTCAAAATGGGGTCAAAATGTCGGCACTTCTATTCACAGAAGGACCCGAATCCTTCAAAATGGGATTTTTACTACCGAATTATAGCACAGTTGTTGTTCAAATTTTAATTTTAAATTCATTTCAATATTTGAAAGTAGTTACAAAGCTAGAAATTTCAATATATTTTGGAATTCTCCATCCAATATGGCCTACTTTGTGAGAAATTGGATAGATTCTACTTTGGACCATGTTTTGGCACTATGTTGCTATTTGCACTTTCTTCAACAAAAATCTATTTTGATACTTACAAAATAGAAAACATTTTTAGTAATAAAACATTAGAAACTCCTTTGGCAATATTTTTTGTCATGGAAAGATGGACCTGTTTTTTCCAAATATGAGCACAATATCATGTACTATGCCATGAAAATGGCTATGACCTTAGTCATTTGTCTTGAAAGATATGAATATTCACAAATTTCAGGACATTTTCTGAAGGAAATTTTGAAAATTTGTCAAAATTGAAGTTTCTCTTTTTGCGTGACACTAGTACAGGTAAAATGACTTCATGCTAAGGGAATTTGACATTTTCTTCATTTCTTCCATTTGTTTCAAAATGGTCGAAACATCTATTCACAACAAGGACATAAATCTTTCCACACCCTCTATGTCTATTGCGTAGCATCCCAATTGGGTATCTCAAAATTATTTTTGTGAAAAATAATGGACCAAACTATGACACACTTGTCGATCAAATTTGAATCAGGCTACAAAAACTGGCCAAAATTTATTTAAATGTGAAAACGTAGATGGAAAGAAAAAAATTGGGAGTTGTCCACCCAATATTTTCTACCTTGTGTAGTTGTGTGAAAATTGGATGTGTGCAATTTTGCAATACATTATGTCCACTCGCTTCGCAAAAAAAAAATTTCATTTTGGCACTTGGAAAATAGAAAAGAAATGTAGGAAAAAGTTGTAAACTCGACTTGGAAATGTTTATTGGCATGGAAAATATGCACTAGTGTGCCAAATATGGGCACATTGTCATGAACTATGGTCATGACCATGGTCATTTGACTTTCAAAGACATGAATGCTCATACATGATAAGAGATTTTGTGGACTTTTTTTGAAATGTTCTCATACTAAAGTTTCTCATGTTGCATAACAACTAATACACATAAAAGAACTCCATGCTAAATGGTTCTATATTTTGACATTTTCTTTGATTTTTTTCAGAATGAGGTCAAAATCGTCGGCACATCAAGGACCTAAATCTCTCAACACCCTCTACGTAAATTGCAGAAAATTCAAATTGGGTAGCTTAAATTGATTGTTGGGAATTTTAAGGACCAAACTATAGCATGTTTTAGTTCCAATTTGAATTAATACGTTGAAATTGGCCAAAAAATAAGTTAAATGTGCGAACGTAGCTAGAAAGCTATAATTTGAAAACATGTATTTTTATGAACAATATATTTCTATTGTTTTTGAAAGTTTGAGAGGTGCCATTTTGCACTACCTTTGTGCCAAATATGCGAACATTGTTGCACTACCTTTGTGCCAAATATGCGAACATTTTTTAACTATGCCATGCTAATGTCCATGACCTTGTTCGTTTGGTTTGAAAATCATGAATATTCATACATGCTAGGCCATTTTGTGAAGAATTTTTTATAAAAGTCGAAGTCACTAGCTCTTGGAGGAGAGATTACGATGACCCTCGATAGAATCTCGATAGTAGTCTCTCTCTTCTCAGTGGCTTGTGTGCTTTGTGTGTGGCGCCAGGTCGAGTGCATTCACAATGTGGTTGTGTTCCATGACGACATTGGTGCATTTGTACCAGTTTCTTCCTTTTTAAGTAAAATGAGACAATAGCTCGTTTTGTTCAAAAAAGATCTAAATATTCATAAAAATCACGTACTACCTTCGGTCAAAAATAATTGTCCGGAAACAAACTAAGCTAGTACAAATTCCTACATAGCTCACGACAACCTTTACGGATCAGAGGGAGTATAATGTAAAAGTATTTACAATAGGGTAATAGTAGCAATGAAATTATGAAAAATTGGAAAAAGATATGACAGCTTCTTGAAATTTTACTGGTATAAGATAGGAAACTAACAAATTAAAAATATAATTAAATCATTGTTCTAGTAAGGAAAACACATCATGGTCAAGCTATATAAAACTTAAAAAATAGATAATTCACAACTAATATATATACAAATATGATGATTTTTCATGAATAATTTCAAACTCCTTTTTGAACGAATTTATGTTTCAATTGTAGATTTTGCAATGATGATTATTATTTTCCAAATACTCATGAATATAATTTAAGTTTATTTTTCTAATTTTGTTTCCTATACTATCTAATGAAAATTTGATTTAATATGGTAAAATATGAAAATTTGGAGAATCACGGAAGAATTCTATTAAATTAATAATTCATGATATTGGAGCTACATTCTTGAAAATTTTAATGCAGAAATAATCACATGAATAGCCTGAATACACGTTTTCGTTATTTTACGAAGAATGCGCATATCTATTCATGACCACATTTCTTGAGCCATACTTGTGATAATACGATGTTCATTTATAGTATAGTTTATTTCAAAAGAAAAAATACATTGCCTTTGGTGTAACCAAACACATTTTGTTTGCACACAAACAAAACAATTATCTAACAAGGTGCTCCCTCAGGCTGTCGTTTGCCTGCACGACATAAGCGAACGTGCGCCACATAGGTACACGCGCAGAAGGAATGATCGCGGCCGTGCGCGGGTTACATTGATTGATGGATGGATTAATTGGCTATATATTCATGTCGAGCGTTGCCATCGATCGATCAATGGATCTTTCGTACGTACGTACGCGGCCGGCGCGATACGATCGATCAATGGATACTTGAGCATCCAGTTGCATCCAAGTGGCTAAGCGAGCTGCCGTTTTGACTTGCGGCGATGTGCCATTGCGCATGCATGTTACCCGCTTTGAGTGAGACACGGGTACGTACGGCCCTGGTAGCACACCATACGCATGGACAGAGGGGCTCTCATAGCAGGGTCTTGAACTTGAGACTTTTTCACGCTGATACCATATAGAATTGAATTATCCAAAAGTCTGAACTGATGAAAAAGGATGGAAAGAGGCTAGGCGTATATTTATATTTCAACAAAAAACTCAAACTCCTTGAATTTGTTGTTATTCTGCTTAAAATATAAAAAATAATGCCACAACAAAAAAATTGATCTTGCAAGATTACTTATCCAAAAGAGGAGCGCCTGGCCTTTATTACTAACTATATAAAAGACAGTCCGATCCGCGAGCTCTCAGCGCTCGGGCACTGTTCTAATGAACAGTAGCCAGTGTTGAATAGTATCCGGCAATTTACATAAAACCCCCCGCAAAGGACTAAATTGCAATTTCAGCAAACTTCAGGGACCTTCCTGGAAAAGCGTCCCCACAGTTTCCCCTCCCTCTCCTCTCTCCCGCGCGGCCAGAGATCGCCGCCGACGTCGACGCGCATCGCCACCGTTCCGCACCTCCCCGCTCAAATCGACGCATGCGGGAAGCTCCGCCGTCGCCTCCTCTCCCTCCTCGCCGCGATTCGCCTGCCAGGACGTCGCGCGCGCCAGAATCGCCGCCGCCATGCGCGCTGTTTCATCGTCGCCGGCGACGTTCCGATGACAAAATGGTCCGGTTCCGCCGCCACTCGCCTCCCCGCGACGCCCTCGCGCATATCCGCCCGGTCCCAGCCTCGCGGGCATGCTGGGGCGAGCGGAGCATGCTCGCCCGAGCTCGGCAGAGCCCAGCGCTACCGTTCATGGCGTTGCTGACGTCACGACGACGTGACACGGGCCCCACTGTCAGATTTTAATATTTTTCGTAATTTTTTTCATAAATAATAAAACCCTGACATGTGGGTCCTCCTGTCAGTTTTTAAAATAATTACAGAAAAATGCTGAAAACTGAAAAAAAAACATACCTTTTAATCTGTCATTCAGAAAAATACAAATAATATACCAAAAATTGCAGAACAATAAAATCTTTACAACTAACGCATTTCCATGCATGATTAAACAACTTAAAAAAATAAAATTAGAAGAACCAATATAACCTTTTAATATTAATTATGGAGCTTATGGAAATGACATCTGTCAGCCAATCCAAATCCATTTAAATTGATCTTCACGATCTAGGATGCATTTTATTATCTTTAACTGATCATATCATCCATATTGTTTGCACTGCATCGACGTCTGTAGTCTTCAGAGATTTCAGTAGTAAAATTCCGTAAGTGTGTCGGATATTAGATTTGCCTGCATTTTCTGTTTTATTCTTATGCTTTATTATTTTGCACCATATCATCCATATTGTTTGCACTGCATCGACGTCTGTAGTCTTCAGAGATTTCAGTAGTAAAATTCCGTAAGTGTGTCAGATATTAGATTTGCCAGTATTTTCTGTTTTATTCTTATGCTTTATTATTTTGCACCAGCGTATTATTGAAACGAAAAATATAAACTACAAAGAATTTGGTTTACTGATGTATCTTGATCCGATGATGTGCCATATTTTTTAAAATAAGTACTATTACTCGCTCATTTCTTTTTGTGCTAACCAGATCTTTCATCCAATTCAGCTCAAATTCCACATTTTGCGATGTATTTACTACTTACTTACTGACTTGGAAAATTCAAAGCATCATCTAAGGATTACACTTATTACGACATTCACTACTATTATATTTTTTCTTTTATATCAATGTGCAAATTAAATGTTCCCTAAAATGTATTTAATATTTTGTTGTTTTTTCCCTTTTTTTGTTCCCCTGTAAATTGTGTTGCTACTTTAACTTAAATGACTACTATTGCTCCCTACCCGTATAAAATTAAAAACTAGAAAGATAATTTTACATCGATTTTCTATCGACGATTGTTCAACGATATTTATTCCGCTAAAATAAATTTTAAATGGAATTTGTTTCCCTGCATGATTAATCAACTTTAATTCCTGTTTAATTAGAAGTGTAGTTTCTGTAAAGTTTTCCAGTAATAGTTTCTTTAAGATATTTTTTCACAATTAGAAGTGTAGTTTCTGTAAATTTTTGACCGCAATTTATGAGACTTTTGTAAAGTTCTAAATCTTTTTCTCGCGCTCACATTTTCGACACAACTTTTAAACAAAAATTTTTGGTAATAGTTTCTTTAAAGTTTTCCAGTAATTGTTTCTTTAAAATATTGGCCCCACGGCGAACAATTTTTTTACTGCAATTTACGAGCCCCAAATTTATGAAAAGACACAACTTTTAAACATCGTTCCTTAATGGCAGCTTCTTCACTACAATGTCAATGCACTTTTCACATGAACAACAAAAAGTAGCATCTTATTTTTCCCTGATTTTCACTTTTACAAAAACTAAAATTCCTTTCCCACGCTCATAATTTCAACACAAATTTTAAGCGTAGTTTTCCGGTGATACTTTCTTCAAGCTAACAGCGAACAAAATTGTGACTGCAATTTGTGCGCTACAAAATTTTAGATTTCTCGACCCCATGGACGCTTTCGACACAAGTTTTTAAACGTAGTTTTTCCAACGGTTATTTTGTAGGTCACTTTTCTATCGAGAACAAATTTTCGACTGTAATTTGCAAATTTTACACTAAAGGCGCGGCGTGACGGCGCGCCAAATTCAACTAGTATCAACTGATACACGACCATTTCTTTCTCCTTACAAATTAGTACTTCCTCACAAAACGTCTTATATTTTGAAACAAAGTTAATATATTATTAATATCTGTCTAAGAATAACAAGAACTGTATAATTTTATCGAGCATCACTCAATTTTTTTGCCTCCTAGATATCCACGCCGGACAAATATGTGAAACAGAGAGAGTAAGAAAAGCTGTGATCGATGTCAGCAAACATCACGGTTCGCAGGCAAAATCGCCGCCACTGTTATGGTCGTGTCTCTGTCTCTAGATCGCCTTCTCCTTGCAGTAAATATTTTTTGAACGCCTCTCTCTCGGTTTTGTATGCAAGAAACAAAGGGAAGGAAGTAAGGACAAGAAAACAAAGCTCCCATCGGTAGACACTACTGCGGGAGTACGTTATTAACTCGATCCACATGCAAATGCATGCGTGCAATTGCAAGATCGATCGAGCTAGCGATGCAATTTACAACACACAACACATTGAATTCAGTGGCGGCAGGATCCTGTTCCCAGAGATTTGGCCACATAGGTAGTTATGGAGCTAGGGCTAGCCGGGGTACTTGCCCTAGCAAAGTCCTCCACTGTTCATGGATCGATCGATCGATCGATCGATACACACGAGATCAATCGATGCATGGCTCTATCATGGCCGGCCTGTAAACATCTCTAGCTTGCTAGTAGTGTTTAGCCATGTAACGAGAGATGCAGCGTAAACATTGATGATTTCGCTTTTGACAATATGGAACAAAATTATGGTGCACACATGCATATGCATGACTATCCCGATTGATCATAAATAATGGAGTAACTTGAATGAGCCGATTCATTGTCGAACGACATTCATATAGCCATGCAAGAGCTAGATTTAAATGGTCCTAGCAGTACGTGGTATATGCATGGATCGTGCGTGTATTTCTACGATCGAGCGAGAGTATACATGTCAACCGTACGTGTAGATCTATTGATAATAGATCGATCGACCCCAAGATCTGCAGCATGACATGGTAATGTTATCGGCTGGCCCGCGCCGTAACGCGGTTTCATGCATAAAGCTAGACATATCGAAAAATATAACATGTGGTAGAATGGTTAGCACGATGTTTCTATCCCCGGCCCAAAAGAGTTTAAACCCATGGTTTGAGTCGTTTGACATTGATGTTTTTTATTTAGCTAGAATATTTTTGAGTGGGAAGCGACTTTGTGGTCGACAACGAGACGCCTGTGGTGACTGCATGCATCATGCATGCACGAGGAGCTGTGGGAAATGTAGAGCAGCTCGACCTTTTTACATTACGCTCGATCGATCGTATGCATGTAGGCACAACCACACGGCCTTCAAATCATGTACGTACAGACGTACGTACTCGCCGGGAGAACTCTCTGCAGGCACTTGGATTAGAGCCATGCATGCAGCAGCAGCTTCTCAACAACAATTATGCCTGGCTAGCCAAAATTTAGTTTTGCTGCAAGCGGTCCCTGAGGCCGGCCTGAGCTTGACGACAATGGCGACATGGAACAAAATGCAAGCGACAATCCATCAACAGACTTGATAAGTCAATACATACACATAACACATATATTTATTTAACATGCATGATGAATATACTCATGCATGCAGAGGCAAACTAAAGGGTGACAATGAACCTGCAGCAGGCGTCGATCCAAAACTGGAGTACTAGTACTGATCGATCGGCCGGAAGTTTTCTTGCGGCTAATGATGCTTCGATTGATAGAAATTGAATGTATTCCCCTGCTTGCAAATTGGTCCCAGCACGTACTGCTATATCCGCAGGGCTTGATCGACGCATGCTCTTGGCAGAAGATCTTGGCAGAGATTTGGCCACAGAGGTAGTTATGGAGCTAGGGCTAGCCGGGGTACTTGCCCTAGCAAAGTCCTCCACTGTTCATGGATCGATCGATAGATCGATACACACGGGATCAATCGATGGCTCTATCATGGCCGGCCTGTAAACATCTCTAGCTACTAGCTAGTGTTTCGCCATGTAACGAGAGATGCAGCGTAAACATTGATGATTTCGCTTTTGACAATATGGAACAAAATTATGGTGCACACATGCATATGCATGGACTATCTAGAGTAGAGTAGCTCGATTGATCATAAGTAATGGAGTAACTTGAATGAGCCGATTCATTGTCGAACGACATTCATATAGCCATGCAAGAGCTAGATTTAAATGGTCCTAGCAGTACGTGGTATACGCATGGATCGTGCGTGTATTTCTACGATCGAGCGAGAGTATACATGTCAACCGTACGTGTAGATCTATTGATAATAGATCGATCGACCCCAAGATCGGCAGCATTACATGGTAATGTACGCGGCTGGCGTGCGGCGTAACGCGGTTTCATGCATAAAGCTAGACAGATCGAAAAATATAACATGTGGTAGAATGGTTAGCGGGGTGTTTCTACCTCTACCCCAACAGAGTTCAAACCACATGTTTGAATCGTTTGACACTGTTGTTTCTCATTTAGGTGGAATATTTACCGTCGACATCGAAACGACTGTGGTGCTTTAATGGCAATCCAAGACTGACGTGTCTAGTATACTAGCGTTAGCTCAATCTACCTTACGGAGTACTCCATACATGCTTCTCACTGATCTTTACAAAAAAACATACTAAGATAGCTACTAGGTGGAACCGATACAACAACGCGTCAACGCGGTAAACGGTACTTAGTACTCACATACGTACGGACGTACGTACTCGGCGGGAGAACTCTCTGCAGGCACTTGGATTAGAGCCATGCATGCATGCAGCAGCACCTTCAGGCTTCAACAACAATTATACCTGGCTGGCCAAAATTCAGTTTTGCTGCAAGCGGTCCCTGAGAAGCCTGAGCTTGACGACAATGGCGACATGGAACAAAATGCAAGCGACAATCCATCAACAGACTTGATAAGTCAATACACATACACATAACACATATATTTATTTAACATGCGTGATGAATATACTCATGCATGCAGAGGCAAACTAAAGGGTGGCAATGAACCTGCAGCAGGCGTCGATCCAGAACTGGAGTACTAGTACTGATCGATCGGCCGGAAGTTTTCTTGCGGCTAATGATGCTTCGATTGATAGAAATTGAATGTATTCCCCTGCTTGCAAGTTGGTCCCAGCACGTACTGCTATATCCGCAGGGCTTGATCGACGCATGCTCTTGGCAGAAGATCTTGGCACTGATCTCCCACTAATTCGGAAATCTTGAGTATTAAGAGCATGGGGCTGGAAAATATTTACTCAGCGCATTGAGGGTGAAGGGAATCTATTGATTGGCAGCGTTGTTTGTCTTTTGTATCTCACCACTTTCAGTTTTATTTCAGAAATATCTCAGCCTGACATTTTATAGGGAAAAGCTATTTGCCAACCGACTGTACGAACAGTCGGTCGTCTTTCTCCGCCCGACTCGCACAAGCAGCCCGACTGCCCGGCCGCCGGACGAACGGAGCCCTCCACTGCGCCTCCTCTCTATCATCCCTAGCTCTCCTCCGCCGTCCTCGACTCCGGCTTTGACCCGCCGCCGCTCGGGGCCGAGCTCCTCCATCCAGACGCCGCAACCTGCTCCTCCCGCTCCTGTGTGGCGCCAGCGTCTCCCTCACTCTGCTCGCGAGCTCTACCTCGCACCGGAGCTTCGCTCAATGGACAAGCACCTGCAGCTCGGTCCAGCGAGTTCTCCACTTCTCCAACCCGGCCGGACCCGGGCGCCATGGCCGGCTGCCGCCGGATCTGAACGAGAAGACGTCCGCGGGTGGATGGGTCTGGGATTCACGTGATCCGGCTTTTGACGGACCTCGGCCGTGGGAAATTTATGGACGACGAGCTTGAATCGGGCAGGCGACGCCTCTGGTGGACAGCGAAGGTCAGCTTTTGAGGATTTTTTTTGTCGATGTTGCATACAGTGTTGATTTTTGCTACATGTGCGTATAGGCTTTGTTGTGTAAGAACGAGCAAAGTGCTACAATGACTTTTGCAAAAGTGACGCTTTATTAATATTTTGCTACAATAAATGGGGATTTGTTACATAGTTTGTTGGTTTTTGCTACATGGGTATGTTTAAAGTGCTACAACGTTTTGCTACACGTTGCAAGTTTTATGGATCTGATATTTTTTTGCTACACACAGTGCTACATACGACCAAAAAAATGTTGTGTTTGACCTTGTTTTGCTACATTTATCGAACGCAACATTTTCTGAATTTTCTTTGCTACATGCGATGTTACATACAGAAACACAAAGTGCTGCGCGCGAAACGTTTTTGCTACATGGATCGGACGCGTGAGATCGTTTCACTTAAGTGGATCCGACGACTCCGAAGGCGGCTGTAGGGAGGCCTCCCTACAGCCGACTGACGCCTAGCGTTGGCCCATTTTATAACAGTTATTGGGTAAATATGGTGATTTATATCACAATTGTACAACCAGGGGTACGGAGTGTAATACTTCCAAAACAGATCTTGCAACTATATAATATATTTTTCCGAATGGAGGAGCCACCGCCTACCGCGTTTTGCGAGTTCACATTCCCAGGTCATCACGTGCTCAAAGGTCTAAAGCAACTTTTGCTCACGAGCCTAAGAGCATCTCCAACCGGAGTTGCCTAATTTAGCCCCTAAACTGTCCGCGGACATGTCCGGACGTGTCCGCGGACAGTGACCGGACAATCCCAAAACTCGGCTCCTATAACCGTAACCCCCAAACTCGGCCCCTATATCCATGCAAACCATGCACGTAGGCAAACAACATAGATCATTTCCGTTCATAGATAGTTCGGACATACTTCATACATAATTAACACTAGCAAAATAAATCTTCTCTACTGGCGGCGACGGAGCGGCTCGATGTCGACGGCGGTGGAGCTTCACTCCGGCACCTTGCCCTTCCCCTTGTCGTCTGCACCGGGGCGGCGGAGCCGCTCGAAGATGGCGTACGGGTCTCCGGTCGAGTCGGATGTGCCGCCGCCGCTCCTGGACCGCGCCGCCAAGAGGCCGACATGGCGCGCCTGCTCGAAGGCGAGGCGGGCGGCCGCCCCATTGGCATTCGTCGCCCGCATGAACTCGGCGATGGCGGCGTCGAACATCTCCTTGTTCTTCCGGCGGCGGCGCCGCGCGTCCGTCTCCGCCGACGTCAAGGAGGCCACGACGACCTCCGATGGTACGTGATGACCCACAAGTATAGGGGGTGTATCGTAGTACTTTCGATAAATAAGAGTGTCGAACCCAACGAGGAGCAGAAGGTGTTGACAAGCGGTTTTGATGAAGGATTCACTGTAAATGCTCACAGACAAGTTTTTAGGAGTTTTTGATATGACAGATAAATAAAGTACAAGTAAATAAAATGCAGTAATAATAGTTGCAGCGAGTGGCCCAATCCTTTCTACAGCAAAGGACAAGCCGGTTGTTGTACTTATAATGACCAAACGTTCTTGAGGACACACGGGAATATTGTCAAGTGCTTTCGCTTCATATAGTTGATTAATCTTCATTGTTTTGATAAGTGTTGTGTGGGTGAACCTATGCTAATGCACCGCCCTTCCTAGGACTAATACATACTTGTGATTATACCCCTTGCAAGCATCCGCAAATACAAGAAAGTAATTAAGATAAACTAACCACAGCCTTAAACTTTGAGATCCTGCTATCCCTCATGCATCGATATACCAACGGGTGTTCAGGTTTCTGTCACTCCGGCAACCCCACAATTGGCAAACGAATACACAATGCATTCCCCTAGGCCCATAAAGGTGAAGTATCATGTAGTCGACGTTCACATGACACCACTAGAAGAATAACACCACAACTTAAGCATCAAACCATTAAATATTACTCAACATAGTTCACTACTAACATCAAGACTTCTCCCATGTCCTCAAGAACTAAACGAACTACTCACAAGACATCATACGGAACATGATCAGAGGTGATATGATGATGAATAACAATCTGAACATAAACCTTAGTCCAATGGTTTCACCCAATAGCATCAATAACAAGAGTAATCAACACCGGGAGAGTTTCCCCTATGAAATAGACAAGATTCAGCCCTAGATGTTACAGCGGAGACGGGGTGCAGCGGCGGTGATGATGGTGTTGGCGGTGGATGATGATGATGATCCCGATGAAGTCCAGCTCGATGACGGTGATGATGGCGACGATTTCCCCCTCCGGGAGGGAATTTCCCCCGGCAGATTTCTTCCTGCAGGGGAGCTTTTCGCTCTCTGGTGTTTTCCGCCTCGTGGAGGCGGCGGAATATTTCGATGGCCGTCCCCGTGTGTTAGGGTTCCGAGGGGGTCAAGTACGCGAAGGGGGAACGGCTGAGGTGGGCCAGGGCCCCCAAACCACCTGGCGGCGCGGCTGGGGGCCCGCCGCGCCAGGGTGAGGAGGGCCCACCTTGGCCCTTCTCAGCTCCCCTTTTGGCCTCCTCCATCATCTGGTAAAATAGGGACTTCCATATGTCTCCTTCGATTTATTGATCTTCAGAAATAGTGCATCTCGACGGTGCTTTTTCCAGCAGAATCCTGACTCCGGTGTCCAATTCTCCATTATTCATCAAACATGCAAAATAGGTAAAATAACATAAGTAACACTTCTAAATATGAAATATATCGATGAATAGCAGTAAATTATGATATAAAATAGTGATGCAAAATGGACGTATCAACCCCCCCAAGCTTAGACCTCGCTTGTCCCCAAGCGAAAACTGAGCTCAGTAAACATGACCACAAGTTTATGGAGCAAAGTGTCGATAAATAAAATACGGACAAGAAGCATCACATTCATTGATACACAAGTCATTCTAGACAGCAACTTCCCTTCATATAATCTAACTTGAAATAAGTAAAGGGAACCACGATGAAGTGCATAAAGAGAACCATGATTGGTGAAGGCAAACTTAAACTCTTGGTCAGAGAACAATTAACAGATCATACTTATCTTTCGAGAAGAGTCTTTATATCAGAGCTTATATAGCAGAACTTACATGCCTTAATCATAACAGTCTCCTTACAGTCATTGATAACTTTCAAAGTTATATTCATTCGGATAAAAGCTATTGTGCGAAACAAGGAAATGAGAGATATGATTAGAAGTATCAACACATATAACTAATTGGATCTCAACAACTCAAATGCTTGCTTGAGATAGAGAGGAATGGGTTTACTGACTCAACAATAATGTAAAAGATAGGCCCTTCGCAGAGGGAAGCAGGGATTAAATCATGTGCTAGAGCTTTTAAGTTTTGCAAAGCATATAGAGAGTATGAAAATAGTTGTTTGAGCTATGTATGTCGTTGTCAACGAATCGTAGTAAAGTGAACACTAACCCCTTGTCAACCAGACTTTCAAGAGCGGCTCCCATGAAGGACGTTATCTCTACCAGCAAGGTAGATCATCCCTCTTCTCTTTTGTTTACACATGTATTTTAGTTTCTTTATAGTTGACACTCCTCCCAACCTTTTGCTTACACAAGCCATGGCTAACCGAATCCTCGGGTGCCTTCCAACATTCACATACCATGGAGGAGTGTCTATTTGCAAATTAAGTTGCTTACTGATAAATCAGGGCAAAACATGTGAAGAGAATTATTAATGAAAGTTGTAGTTAATTGGGACTGGGCACCCCATTTGCCAGCTCTTTTTGCAAATTGTTGGATAAGCGGTGTATATGCCACTAGTCCATTGGTGAAAGTCTGTTTGACAAAAGTGCTAGAGAAACTCTACAGAACCCTCATGAGCTAATAAACAGTGACACAAAACTAGGAGTAATAAGTTTTGAATAATTTAAAGGTAGCACATGAAGTATTTACTTGGAATGGCGCAAAATACCATATAGTAGGAAGTTATGGTGGACTCGAATGGCAATGGTTTGGCTCAAGGTTTGGATGTATGAGAAGCATTCCCTCTCGATACAGGTCTTTGGCTAGCAAGGTTATGTAGCAAGCATAAGAGTTGAGGGATACAAACAATTATACAAGTGATAAGAATAATCATGCAATCTTCCTTAGAAGCACAAATAGTTTAACTTAAGAATACTAAGCTTATGAGCTACAAAGAAAGAAAGATCATGGAATAATATATTTGCATGCACTCCCTCTCTCTACTTAAGTCTCAAAGTATTGTCTACTACTGACCAATGCTAAGTTTGCCAAAACCAAAAAGATTAACTTGGTGCTCTAAAAAGTGATCCCTATACTAACAACAAGGTTATCAATATGAAAGAGAATTGCAAGCTAAAATAAAGTATGCAGAAAGTAAATGATAAAACTTCTCATTAATATTTCATAACGGCAACTCACACCAAGGGATACATAGATAACCAACTAAAAGAGAGATACTTCCACATTGCAAACCATCATATAAGATAACTTCCCTACTCACGATATGACTTTATGGAAAAGTAAAAGGTAAAGATAATGATGTGATACCGCGGCACTCCCCCAAGCTTGGAACAAACCAAGGGGATGCCAATACTTATGATGAATTACTCCTTCGGTGGTGGTGAATTGTTGATAAGCTTATCAACCAGCTCCTTCAGTTCATCAATCTTGTAGGTGAGGGCGCGAATCAGCTCAGAGTTGTGTTCGATGCGATTCATAAACTTGTCAGACTGCGAGTCCCAACTCTTGGAGTTGTTTCCCCACTCCTCAGCAGCAGAATCCCTCTTTCCTGTATTGTTAGAACGATCTATATTCCAACCACTAGGCAATCAGCCTCCGGGATCCTCTCAATTTGATGCTTATGGATAAGAGTATGGAAGGGGTTATTTATGCCTGGGGAAGATGTCCTGGGAGCCAAGAAGCGTCGTGGAACCTTCCCTCCGGTGCTCATCCGCGCCCTTGCCTGGGCTTGAATGGATTTGCCACCACTCCGATGCTTGCAACGGTAGCGCGCGGGTATTCGCGCGGGTCTTCCTCCTTCAGCTTGGGGTCTTGAGTCTCGTCTTCCAAAGGCTCCTTGCCCTTGTTGTTGTTGTTGGAGACCATGGCGCTTCTAAATCTGAAAACAATATCTGGACAGAAACAGCTCGAAACGAAACACGATGAAAAGGCGAGATACGAACCTCGGGGGTTCGGGTGATATATAGCAAAAAGTTTTACAACATAAGGAAGGTACAGGAGGAAACCTGATCGGAGACGAGCTCCGGGGTGCTCAAACCACCAGGCGGCGCGGCTGGGGGCCCACCGCGCCGACCTATGGTTTGGGCACCACGGGTGCCGTCTCCCATCCGGTTCGGTCTCTTATTTTTCCATATTTAATAAAAACGACGAAAATATCTTCTAGAAAGTTATTCGCGAAACTTTTCTTACCGAAACTGTTACCTATTCGAATCGAATTCTGCAGTCCCAGAAAAATGTTCTTCAATGAAAGTTTCCGGAGTCACCACTTTAATTGTATCAACCTCTTCATTAATAGAATCTCCAGAAATATAATGCTTGAGTCTTTGACCATTTACCACTTGTGTAGAGTTATCTTTCAATGAAGCAATTTTTATTGCACCTGAACGATACACCTCCACAATAACAAATGGTCCTTCCCATTTTGAGAGTAACTTTCCTGCAAAAAATCTGAGACGAGACCTATACAATAGAACTTTCTCACCAACATTAAATTCTCTTTTAAGAATTCTCCTATCATGCCATCTCTTAACTTTTTCTTTAAAGAGTCTAGCATTTTCATAAGCCTCACTTCTCCATTCATCTAAAGAACTTAAATGCAACAACCTTTTCTCACCGGCAAGTTTAAAATCTCTATTAAGTTCTCTCACTGCCCAATAAGCTTTGTGTTCTAATTCTAAAGGCAAGTGACAAGCTTTACCATAAACCATTTTATAAGGAGACATGCCCATGGGGTTCTTATAAGCAGTTCTATAAGCCCATAAAGCATCATTTAACTTACTAGCCCAATTTTTTCTAGATTTATTAACAGTCTTTTGCAAGATAGATTTAATCTCCCTATTTGACAATTCTACTTGTCCACTAGTTTGAGGATGATAGGCTGAAGCAATTCTATGATTAACACCATATTTAGCAAGAGTCTTTCTAAAACCACCATGGATAAAATGAGAACCTCCATCAGTCATAAGATATCTAGGTACACCAAACCTAGGAAAAATGACATCTTGAAGCATTTTTAAAGAGGTCTCACCATCAGCACTTTTAGTAGGTATAGCTTCTACCCATTTAGTGACATAATCAACAGCAACAAGTATATGAGTATTACCTTGTGAAGAAGGAAAAGGACCCATGAAGTCGAATCCCCAACAATCAAATGGTTCAATAACAAGAGAATAACTCATAGGCATTTCATTGCGTCTAGAGATATTACCAACCCTTTGACATTCATCACAAGATAAAATAAACTTTCTTGCATCCTTAAAGAGGGTAGGCCAATAAAAACCTGATTGTAGAACTTTCTGCGCAGTTCTATCTCCAGCGTGATGCCCTCCATAAGCACTTCCATGGCATTTCCTGTTGTTCATATTCAGGAACACATCTTCGCATAATACCATCGACTCCTTCTTTATATAAGTGTGGGTCATCCCAAAAGTAATGCCGCAAGTCATAAAAGAATTTCCTTCTTTGCTGAGCTGAAAAGGTTGGAGGCAAGTACTTGGAAACAATAAAGTTAGCATAATCAGCATACCAAGGACTATCTCGCGAACTTACACTTATTGCAGCCAATTGTTCATTTGGAAAGCTATCATTAACAGGAATAGGATCATAAGGAATGCTTTCCAATCTAGACAAATTATCAGCAACAGGATTTTCAGCACCTTTTCTATCTATGATATGCAAATCAAATTCTTGCAAAAGAAGTACCCATCTAATAAGCCTTGGCTTAGCATCTTTCTTTTCCATAAGGTATCTAATTGCAGCATGATCAGTATGAATAGTGACTTTCGAATCAACTATGTAGGGTCGAAATTTGTCACAAGCAAAAACTACAGCTAGAAATTCTTTTTCAGTAGTGGCATAATTCTTTTGAGCAGAATCAAGAGTTTTACTAGCATAATGAATAACATTTAACTTTTTATCTACTCGCTGCCCAAGAACAGCGCCTACAGCATAATCACTAGCATCACACATAATTTCAAAAGGTAAATTCCAATCAGGTGGTTCAACTACAGGAGCGGTGATTAAAGCCTTTTTCAAAGTTTCAAAAGCTTCCTTACAATCATCATCAAAAACAAATGGTACATCTTTTTGAAGAAGATTAGTAAGAGGCTTGGAAATTTTAGAGAAATCTTTAATAAACCTCCTATAAAAACCAGCATGACCAAGAATACTACGAATACCTTTAACATCTTTGGGACAAGGCATCTTTTCAATTGCCTCCACTTTAGCTCGATCAACTTCAATACCTCTTTCAGAAATTTTATGTCCAAGAACAATTCCTTCATTAACCATAAAGTGGCATTTCTCCCAATTAAGAACAAGGCTAGTTTCTTCACATCTCTGCAAAACTTTGTCAAGGTTGTGCAAACAATTATCAAAGGAAGTTCCATAGACGGAGAAATCGTCCATGAAGACTTCCACAATTTCCTCACAAAAGCCATGAAAAATAGCAGACATGCATCTTTGAAAAGTAGCAGGAGCATTACATAAACCAAAAGGCATACGTCTATAAGCATAAGTTCCATAAGGACAAGTAAAAGTAGTTTTCTCTTGATCTTGCGCTCTCACAGCAATTTGAGAAAACCCAGAATACCCATCAAGGAAACAAAAGTGAGTTTTCTTGGACAACCTCTCAAGCATTTGATCAATAAAAGGCAAAGGATAATGATCTTTCTTAGTTACTTTGTTAACCTTTCTAAAATCAATGCACATCCTATAACCAACTACTACTCTTTGAGGAATTAGTTCATCATTTTCATTAGGAACAACGGTAATTCCTCCTTTCTTAGGAACACAATGCACAGGACTTACCCATCTACTATCAGCAATAGGATAAATAATACCAGCTTCAAGAAGTTTTAATACCTCATTTCTTACCACTTCTTTCATCTTGGGTATTAAACGACGCTGATGCTCAACAACAGGCTTTGCATCAGGTTCCATGTTGATGGCGTGCTGACATATAGTAGGAGAAATTCCCTTCAGGTCATCAAGAGTATATCCCATAGCTCCGCGGTGTTTCTCAACACTCCCAATAACCTTTCCTCCTCTGTACCTGAAAGTTTAGAGCTGATAATAACAGGATATATTTTCTTATCATCAATATAAGCATATTTAAGATTATCAGGCAGAGGTTTCAAATCAAAAACAGGATCCTCCTTGGGTGGCATTGTGGTACCCAAATCTTCCACAGGTAAATTGTGTTTGAGCATAGGTTGACGAAGGAATACTTCATCAAGCTCATTCCTTTCTTCCCTAAATTGTGTTTGAGCATAGGTTGACGAAGGAATTTCCCCCGGCAGATTTCTTCCTGCAGGGGAGATTTTGGCTCTCTGGTGTTTTCCGACTCGTGGAGGCGGCGGAATATTTCGATGGCCGTCCCCCGTGTGTTAGGGTTCCGAGGGGGTCAAGTACGCGAAGGGGGAACGGCTGAGTTGGGCCAGGGCCCCCAAACCACCTGGCGGCGCGGCTGGTGGGCCCGCCGCGCCAGCTGGTGAGGAGGGCCCACCTTGGCCCTTCTCAGCCTCCCCTTTTGGCCTCCTCCGTCATCTGGCAAAATAGGAACTTCCTTATGTCTCCTTCGATTTATTGATCTTCAGAAATAGTGCATCTCGACGACGCTTTTTCCAGCAGAATCCTGACTCCGGTGTCCAATTCTCCATTATTCATCAAACATGCAAAATAGGTAAATAACATAAGTAACACTTCTAAATATGAAATATATCGATGAATAGCAGTAAATTATGATATAAAATAGTGATGCAAAATGGACGTATCAGGACGTCCGCCTGACGGGCGGTCCTCACCACCGTCACCGTCGCCGCTCTAGGATCCGCGTTGCGGAGGAGGCGGAAGGCGCGGCCCTCCATTTCCGGTGGCCTCCATGGAGGGGAAACCGGAATCAGGCGCCACCCGCCGGCGCAACCGGGGAGCATCCTCCAACCCGAAGGAGCTTGGACGGGCGGGATGGCGGAGCGGGGTGCCGTCTTCCTCATCTGCATCGCGGCCGAGCGCATCGGCAGGGAGCGGGACGGATGGGCCGACCGGCGGTAGACGGGCGCGGAGCCGCACCCGCTTGCTGGCGCCGATCTACGCGGCGGTGCGTGGCTGCATTGCCCGCTCGCCGCCGGGCCCGCGTCCTTGAGGGACTCTGCAATGGCGAGGCGGAGAGCGAGCTCCTCCTCGTCGACGGGAGATCCGGAGCGCGCCGGCGCCGCCGCGCGCCGTGACTCCACCTCGGGCTTCAGATCCTCCCAATCGAAGGAGTCCGACGACGACATTGCGGCTGGCGGTGGCGTCGGGAGGTGGAGCGGAGAAGTGGAAGTGGGAGTGGAAGTGGAGGTGGAGGAGGAGAACTGCGGAGGCGGAGACACGGAGGCGGAGAATTAAAAAAACTGTCTGTGGGGAACGGAGGCGACCGCCTAGGACGCCGCGCCGGCGGTCCACCTCACGTTGCCGGTGCCGGTCAGTCTCCCTCCGCGTGGGCCCTAGCTGTCATCGACCTACGGGACGGGCACGTCCGGTCGCGTCCGCGCCACCCCAAACCCGCCCCACATATGGGCTGGGTTTGGGGTGTGCCGGACCGCCCGGTCGTTTGGGGTGGGTTTGAGGGCCGCGCTTGGGTGGCGGTTTTCGGCCCAAATGCTGTCCGGGCGGACCGCCGGGCGTTTGGACGGCCTTTGGGGGCCATGGTTGGAGATGCTCTAAAGGACTAGAAAATACATGCTAACATCTCATCAACACCACTTTTGCCAGCTAGAACTAAGTATAAACGTAAGAAAAGCATCTAGAGAACTGCTCTACAGCAGCATCCAGCGCTTCAGCAGCCGTTTTCCACACAGAAAAACTTCAGGACCCTGTTAATCGTAGCACCATCGGCCCCCAGCGTGTCTTCGATGAAAGAATTCAGTTGCCACTAGAATTAGTAGCTTTGCACCTCTGTCTCGCATGTTTTTTCTCTGCAAACCAGCCCAATAAGTAATGTAATTAGTCATTTGAAATACTATAGTTGTAGGGTCCTGAAGGCGGACTCCGTTAAAGCAAGCATTGTTACTGAACTTCCACTTCCAGATTGCCAAACTAACGCACCCACACCTTCTTGCAATTATATTTGGTTGATATGTGATCTACGTGTGAACAAAATCATAATCATGCGCGCAGTTATCTACCTAGATACATGACGGAACTTGCATCCTGTAGTTAAGATATACAGTGGCGATCTGACAAGGCGGGGTAAGCTGGATTAATGTTGTTTTCGACATGAATTAATAAAGACGCTGCCATTTCAGAAACCCCAGCCCGCCGGCCGGCGGCCTACCAGTTATTTCAATGGATAACGGGATAAGGTCAGGTGTTAAAATGCACTGTATGCAGCGTCATCATGAATCGTGATTTATATACAGTGTAACGGAATCATTGTCAGACTCTCTCACCCTTTCCTTTTTGAGATGGACTCTCTCGCCGATGGTTCCAACGTTTACTGATTTCTGCGGCCCATGACCATCAGTGGGATTCAGCCGAACTGGAACGGCCAGTTTGGGCCTGTTTCTCTCTAGAGAAAATGAGCTGGTCCTGCTGGTGAAACGGTCCGAGAAACATGCTAACCTCGGCGGCGAGCTCTGAGTTTCGGTCGCTGTCTTTTCTGTTGTAGGACGTCTCACCGAACACCAACGTCGACGAAAGGCGTCTGATGGATGGGTCTAGGTTCACTTCTAAGGGGGCATACACAGCTCTCTCCTCTTAGCTGCAGGACGATTAGCTCGCCAACATATGGGACTCCTTCACTCCGCAAAAAATGAAGATCTTCGGATGGCTGTTTCACTTTGACAGGTTGAACACTTGCGCCAACCTTCACAAGAAGACGATTCTAGACAATGTCGTTTGCCCTCGATGCAGCCTCCCTGTCGAGGATCGCGAGCACCCCTTCTTCTCCTTCCACGCCGCTCGCGCTGTCTGGACCAGGCTTGGCATTGACCCTTCCTTCGGCCAGTTCACCGACTTATGGAGCTCTCCTCTCCTGGACGGGCTCCCACGGGACGTCTGGCCCTCCAATCGCCCTCGCCATCTGCTGGAAGATCTGGGACGCTCGGAATGCCAAAGTGTTTAGGGCCATTCACCAAAATGCCTCTGTAACTATTGGCAACATTGTCGTAGACTTGATTCTCTGGGTAAACCGGTGCAAAAGACCGGATTTAAAGGAACACGCCGACTTGTGGTGTACGTTCCTCTCTTCACGCCGCGTGATTCCCCCCACACCCCCCCCCCCCCCCCCCCCCCCCCCCTCCGGGACTTGTAAAAAAAAGGGAATTACTGAAGTCAATCTTACCCGTGGTGACGTCTTCACGGCGGCCGCCTCCTCTCCGGCGTGTCTGCCGCACTATCCCGACCTGCCAAACTTGCAGCCGTAGCCCATCCGCCTCCTTCTTCCCCGGTCGCAGTGTCGTTCCTGGCATCCCACCACTCTAGGGAGCTCTTCGCCTGAAGCCCTTGCTATGCGGCTGGAGCTTTGCTGAGTTGCTCCGGAATTCGGAACCACTAGTCGTGCACGCATATCCCGTTGCTCGCAAGCAGGAGAAGAGAGTATACACATTTCTTCAGGTCCTGCAGTCACGACGAGATAATTCGCTGCCACACACCGACGAGATATCTTGAGGTCAAAGTGTGTTGATCTGCAGCTTCGTTAAAATTAGCTTCAGTTCTGGTTCATTGACAGTACCTTGAGCTAATAGATAGATTCACCATAATGAACAGCCTGGTCAGATCTCAGACGCGCGTGAGGGAGGCTTGGTACTTTTGAGGAGTAGCCTCATTTGGCTGTGTTGTTAGTCTGATTAAGGCTACCAGGCACACATGAAAGGCTGATTAGATTATTTTGGGGATCAACTGTGCTGAATCTGGAAGCCAGTTATAGATGGAACTTCCATTTCTAATGTCCTTTGTCTACATACTTAATGGAGAGTATGCACTAGTACTTTCAGCTTATGAATTTCTACAGTTTTTGAAGTAAAACTGCACTGGCCTCAATACTAGACATTTGAATCACCTTTCCATTAGTCCATCTTGAATATATGTTCTTAAACTGTTCAGTATCTGAATTGTTTTACTCAAAACTTAACAGTAGGTACGTGTGTTTGTAATGTAATAGGGGACATAGACATTGGCATGATATCTAATCTGATACACTGAATAATACCATTCCAAAGCTTTTTGTTTAGTGTTCATGCCTGATAAGCTATGCAGTCATACTTTTAATTAGTTCTAAGCTTTGTTGAGCAGGAATGATGTACGTGATGTTTATTTCATAGGACTTATTGGGCAACTCATCCAACTCTTGGATGAGGATCCAGCATCTCTAGAGCGTCTACTTTGACAATTGCAGACTGATTGTAACAACACTGAAGCTCCCATTTCAGACAATGCAATGCAAGTGATTTGGCGCTCTATTATGTGCTTGGTCTGAGGTGCAGTCAACAGAAGCTACTTCCATGTGCACCGAACATGGTATTGGCACATTTCAGTTAGAATCTAATGTCAATGTACAAAGGAAATGCATGCCACTTAATACTTCTATGTGTTATGCTATGCTACAGTGTGTTTTAAAACTGAAATCTATGCATTTTATTCTTTTCTCGACGGAAGACAACTTTTGTCTATGCTTCAATACTGTATTAGAAGGTGCGCTGTGAATTCACATGTTAGCAGTAGCAGTGAGCATATATAAAGATTTTCAACATATTCGTTGATTTTCAATCAGTGCATATAACTTTTGGTTACAATCTTTGAATTATCTGCTGAATGATAGATCACACAAAATTTGATATAGCCTGGATGATTTATTCTAAATAAAGTAGGCAGATGGTTCACAAAGCACGGTCCCCTTACTCTCTTCTATTGGCTCTGCCACATTTTCTCTTAAATTTTATATTGGGTAGAAGAATATAATGGTACTTAATTTGAATGGTGGTTTAGAATAAGACAACCGGCGAACGCCATTTCACTATTAAGTATGTGTTTCTTGTTGCAAGATGGAATTTTTTGTTTCCCGATTATATTATATCATATATCGATAACTCTAGATACTATTATTGGTTTCATGCTTTCAATGAAATCGGGGGCAGAGCTCCTTCATTTGAAAAAAAAACACTTCCACTTTTGGGGGATTGAAAAGTTAGTTCGGAGCAGCATATATTAGGTAAAACGTGCCAATTTTTCAATTTTGTTGCAATGCCATCTTGTATTTGCAGTGTTCAACGGTTAGACTGGTACTTGAAGCCAGCCGAGAGTTGGAAGCCATGAGGAATTCCACAAAGCATCGGTATGTTCTTTTTTCAGCATGAGCTTGGAAAAAAAAAGCCTATTGATGGTTTGACCCTGAGGAAGCTATTTCCTTGTTGCAAAGAGAACTTTGGTCAGAGAATATAAAATGAAAGAATGGTGTGGATGCCATAAAAAGAGCCCATAGGACGAAGTTACTTGATCTGATACATCATGGATTATTTCATAAGTATTAAAGAGAAAACAAACCAAATGATTATTTTTGTTGGGAAAGGTCAAAGGGGACATACATACATACATTCCACACAGTGTTTAGCAGTATTTTGGAACATGCACACAAACACACAGAAAGATAAGTACAATACCTACAGTATACCGCTCCACAAAGACAAGGAAGAGTCCGCCAGCATCTTCATCCACAGTAGTTCTAGCAGAAGCAGCAGCACCAGCACCATAATAGTTCACAAGCAGCAGGAGCGTCATTATCCACTACTACTAGCTTGAAGAACCAGGCGCCGGTATCTCATGATGCAATGATCCTTCACCATCTTCCGGTGGATTGAGTACGCAAACAACATGATTATTGTTCTCCTTGATGCCACGTTGCAATTCAACCCAACCGCTGTAGTTGTATGTGCCCCGGTTGAGTTCGAGGCGTGTCAGACCCGGAAGGTTCTTAACCCTGAAAGAGATTCCATGTGAATGAAAGACCAAACCATCTTATCGAGCTTTGGGGCAGTTCCAGCATCAAAGGTGATGTTGGTAAGGATATCATCTTCGATGACGAGATTAATAAGATTAGTGAACTGCCCATTCTTGAAGGTGAGAGCGCCTTCTGCAAATGAGTGGTAGCGGAGTCTTAGACAGCGGAGGCCTCGGAGGATGCCAAGGATGACGAGAGCATCCTCATTCAGAAGAGTGTCACGCAGAGTTATCTTGGCAAGCTTATGGAGTTCTCTGATCCGGCGAGGCAAACATCCTCTGACACCACAGATGCGTAGGCTCTCCAGAAGCCTTGGAGGTGTTAGTAAAACAGCATCAATCGTGTCCCAGTTGCCTGGTGGTTCCATTCGAATTGACAATGACCGAAGGCATCTGTGCAATTTGTCAATCTGAAGGAACAAATCTTTCATGTCAGCTTTCTTACCACTCAGAACTACACCCAGCTTCCTCAGTTGCTTCAGTTTGTAACCTATGTTCGCCAATTCTCTGCTACTATCAAAAACTTTGATATGGCACAGTATCTCAAGTTTTTCCATACTTGCAATACCGTGAGGCATGCACACAGTTGAGAATTGTTCCTTGGACTTGACATGAGTGTCTTCATCTGGACAGTAAATGTTACCTGCAAGCATATGCTTTAGTGCTGGCAGAACCACACTGAGAACCTGCACCTTGGTTCCCCTTATGTCTAATGTCTCCAAGTACTCGAGCTGATCTATTTGCTTAGGCAGTTTAGCAACATTCGTGCCCCGGAGGTTTAGAAACCTTAGCTGGTGAATCTTGCAGATGTTCTTGAGGTGACGCTTCTTGAAGTCTTTGCAGCCTTCGAGATCTAACACTCTCAGAAGTCGCAACCTTGAAGTGGTGGGTAGTGAGCTCAAGAACTCCAGCATGCTTTTCCTTTGGTGGGCAATCATGCTCTTCATCGCACTGTTTGGTTCTATCATATTCTCTGGTTCCATAAAGTTATCCAGTTGGCGGATATGGATACCGTTGCGGATGGAGAAGTGGAGAGCCAAGTCAGGTGGCAGCTGGCTGGAGTCCAAGAAGTCATCAACAGTCGTGGTCTCCTTGATCATTCCAATAACTAAAGCATTCAGGCCACAACTCTTTTATCTTCCCTGCACCACCAACCTCACGGGAAAGGATAAGCTTCTGAGTTAAGAGCGCGTTGAAGCAGTGCTTGGCTTCATCCAGTGCACTCAACTGGCCTACTTTAGTGATCAGGCCTTCAGCAACCCATCGCCTCATTAAACTTGCCCTTCTTACCGCGTAGCTTCCTCGAGTGAAGACGGCTGAGTACCACAAGCAGTTCTTGTATTGGTTAGGCAGCCCTTGGTAGCAGAAGGTGACCATTTGGTTCTGCTTCTCAATACCAGAACACTCGAGGCTTTCTGACAGGTTCTTGAGTTCTTCCTCTGTTCTGCTAGGATTATTGTACAGGGCTTGGAGGAACAGCTTGGTGCAATATTCATCCATGTCGCATTTATTCAGGACATCCTTTATGCCTTGGAGACGCGAATCATCGCTGTAATTGCTGGGAACCAGCAAGATCGCCTTCTTGAAGTAAAAATCAACATGAGAAAAGAGTTGAGTTTTCGTCGGGGAGCAGTTGCTGGCTGACTGGCTGTCCTTTGCAGAGAAGAGTACCGCGCTGCCGGCAGAGAAGGCGAACGACTCTAGTGCTCCTCTGATCTGATGCCACAACTCCGGATATTCTATGCTTGAGAGAACAAGTAGCACCTTCTTACCGAGAGAAGAGCATATTACCCCCTCAACTCATCCTGGAGTTTAAGTTACCCCCCTCAACTCCAAAACCGGTTAGGATACACCCCTCAACTATTGATACCGGTCAAATTACCCCCTCTGATATTTTGGAAGCGGTTTTGGATGACGTGGCGTCCGGTATCCGAGCTCACATGCCCCTGCCCAATTAAAAAATTCGAAAAAAATAGTAAATCATTTCAAAAAATTCTGAAAAAAAATCCTAACAAACATATACAAATTTACTACACTCGTGCAAATTTTCGTAATGAAATCATATTTGTAGTGCCCTGTACAAAAAAGACAAATCACTTGCCAAAATGAGATTTAAAATTATAGTTTCTAGATCACTGATTTTGTTTTTTTTTGCACAGGGCACTAAAATAATCATTTCATTACGAAAATTTGCACGAGTGTAGTAACTTTATATATGTTTGTTGTAATTTTGTTTTAGAATTATTTGAAATGTTTTACTATTTTGTTCGAATTCTTTATGTTGGGCAGGAACATTTGAACTGTTAAGTAAAACATTTCGGTTAGTGATTCATCTTTTTTGTACAGGGCACTACAAATATGATTTCATTATGAAAATTTGCACGAGTGTAGTAAATTTGTATATGTTTGTTGGTATTTATTTTCAGAATTTTTTGAAATGATTTACTATTTTTTTCGAATTCTTTAATTGGGCAGGGGCATGTGAGCTCGGGATACCGGACGCCACGTCATCCAAAACCGCTTCCAAAATATCAGAGGGGGGTAATTTGACCGGTATCAATAGTTGAGGGGTGTATCCTAACCGGTTTTGGAGTTGAGGGGGGTAACTTAAACTCCAGGATGAGTTGAGGGGGGTAATATGCTCTTCTCTCCTTCTTACCTCTGAAATAAGCCTGAAGCTTGGCCTTAAGTTGCTCGTCATCCAGTGTTTCCTCACCGTTCCTCGTTGACTCGACATAGCCTTCGGAGTGGAGCTGGCGAAGCATGTCCAGCAATATCTCGAAGAGGCTCGGAGGACGCCGGATGGTGATGCTGAGCTTGCAGTCAAACAGCGCGTCGCTGGAGGATTGCTGTTTGTAATGCCCATACACCTTGGCTACAAGGGTAGCTCCCTCAGCACCGACGATCGCTACGACTCTCAGCGGCGGCGGCTGAAAGTCGTTGTCCGGTTCCCTTTCCAGCCAGCGGATCAGCTCCTCCGTGCCCTTTTTGACACGTCACTGCCAGGCCTGGAAAGCACTGCTCGTCGGGAAGCATCCCTGCTGTGCGCATGCGGTGCTAGCCACTCTAACTTCTTTGTGCTGGCCACGCCGGCGTCGTCCTTCTTGAGAGGGACAGCAACGCCATCAGGGACGGATTCAAGGGGGGACGAGCAGGGGTTACGCCCCCCCTATGATCCTTGTTTCCCTTGGAAATATCAGCATTTCACTCACTTGTTTAGCCTATGTTAGCTAGCTGTGCCACCCCCATACAGATGACACACAGTAATTTCCCCCCTAAGCTAACTTTCTGGCTCCGTCCCTGAACGCCATACCTTTGCTGCCGCTCGCCGACCTCGCGTGCCCGGACCTTGAGCTCTCGGATCCGAGTGGCCACGCGCCGGCGAACCACTATTGCCCACGGAAGCCGAGACCCGTCGCAGGCGGCATGGAAATCCCCTGTCACGGGGCCGTGCACGCCCAAGCTGCGCGTAGTGCTCGACGCACTTGCCGGAGTCGTAGGCGAGCTCCATGACCTGCTTCATCCAGGCACGGACCTGGTGGTCGCTGGCCCGTTCCTTGGTCCCCGCGAGGTGGCGGAGCAGGCCGTTGATGCTCTCCATCTCGTCCCTGATGAACTGCATGTCGCCACGGACGCCCGCCAGCCGCTGGGCCTCCTTGCGGATGACACCCAACAACGATTGCACGGTGCCCAAGGCGAGCTCAGCCATCTCTGGATTGATCTCCACCCACCGGCTGGCCGGGCTACCTTTGTGCAGTGGGAGCAAACAGGTTGATCATTGACGCAGAAGCTATCTATGGTACTTGATGACAGACTGAGAGTACGCACCCGTATGCTTTACATGCTACTTGTGCAAATGGTTACACATTTCGAGTAGAAAACAGCTACGCCCACTTGCCACAAAAGGGTTGACCAACACTGTTAACAAATGCTAGCGTTTTCTGACACGCAATTAACAAAACTGAGTGTGACTGATATTACCAAGTAAACACGACGACCAGCAAAATGCCATTAAGATGCCCTTCGCTTTCAATTTTGCATTCACACTAGCTAAGTTCAACATCTAGCATCTTGGTTTTTCTTCCGTTGTTGTTAATTAATTTTGTCTCTCGTTAATTCAGTTATTTTGGTTTTACTTCATTCGTCACATGTAGTACATAACAGTAATCTTCTGTTGATTGGCACTATGAAAGGTTATGGATTAGATGTATATACTTTGTCTAGTCGTGTGTGTGTTTACTGACATCCACAATTTCTAGCATTACAACATACTTTCAAGTCTTCATTCCCTGTCTGCAAACAAGGCCTAGCTAATGCATGGAATATTTCCCCAGTCTCCACCTTTCAATTCGTCCACAATTTGAATTTGGTTTCGGTTTCATTGTAGAAGAACTCTTTATAGTATTGTATATTGTGATGAATGAAGTAATTATTTAGGAGGACCAACTCGCGTCGAAAAATGATATTTTATCACTTTGGTAATCAGCGGAAAAATTTGCACGGCATGAAGTAATCAGTATCTCAAGTGTTGAAAACCACATTTCAACTTCAGCTTGTTCCTTGTAAACCTGTAGATCAGTTAAAAGATGCTGTCATTATGGTCTACGACAGATCATCGTAAGACGCATACATAATTATGAAATGCTTGCCAAATTCCATCACACTAACAAATTCTTCTCATAATGTAGATCATTGTTTGAGCAAATACTTATGAGGTTATCCCACTGATTTGTTTCCTGCAGTGTACTGGCGCAAGGCCAGAGATGGTGTAGTAGTAATGGACCTTCACTAGTGGAAACAGGGCCACTGGTCCCGGGTCGTAAGGGCCTCTAGTACCGGGTGTCCACCCGGGACTAGCAAGGCGACACTAGAGGCCCCCCTCTAGTACCGGGTCCGTTACGACCCGGAACAACAGGCTCCCACGTGGCCGCCGAGGCGCGGGCGTGGTGGAGGACCTCTAGTCCCGATTGGTCATACGACCCGGGACCAAGGACCTCACACGTGGCAGCCTGTAATTTTTTGTTTTTCCTCCCAATTTAATATTGAAATGGTGCAAAAAAATATGCGTTTAATTAATTAAAAACAGAAACTACATATAACATATCAAAATGTTCATAAATAAAAATATGTTCACGTCTATCCGGTTACATGGAGGTGCTCATAACCGGGACTAGAGCCCGTCTATTCGATTACACGTGTGTGGAGATCATAACCGGGACTAGAGCCCGTCTATTCGGTTACACGGGAGATCATAACCGGGACTTCACCGCTATTCTCCATTGTATGTTCCTTTTGTAGGTATGACTTCGCTGAGCAGAAACCCCGCAAGTTCCTCTGCTAGTGCTTGAAAGCGCTTCTTTAGTGGCATACTCTCGCGCAATGGCTCTGCCTATAAAAGAAGGAGATCAATACGAATATTAATCATGACTATCAAAAATTATGAATGACACTGGAGATCAATTGATGAATATGATTGTTCACGTACGTCTAAAAATTTCTTTGGGTCCCGCTCAGTGACCGAACGACGAATCCACTCGCAAACGAAATATCCACAGAAATTGGTCCCCTGTGGTTGCCTCTCGATCCACTTTACGAGAATAGAATTCAATCAAATCATAGTCAACATATAGTGGTATTGAAAACTATAAATAAAGAGATGCGCGAACCTAGCTAGACCGTACTACCTACCTGTGGGTGAACAAAAGTCAGCTGTTCTTCAAATGAACCTGAACCCTTTGTCCTCGCTTTGAATTGTTTCCAAACCCTGCCGGCAAAAAAAAGAATAAATGAGTTATTAGTTGCTTGATATCTCTGAAATCAATAAGAGAGACTGATATAGTGCGATAATGTTTGAAATTACCTTTGGAGCGTATCTAGAATGCTTTGGTACCTCTCCTCAGGCCAGTCCAATGAGTCGTAGACTTGAACTCTTGATCTATCAACTTCAATGACTAGCAGAATGTAATGATCGCTGCGCATGATTATATACACGTCAGTAACTCATCAGTTACACTTAATTTGTACAAGCGAGTAACACTCTCTTACCTGAAGAAGTAAGGAAACATTATCTCCGTGTTGAAATGTTGCTTCATTAGGGCATTTAGCAAGTTCTTCTCCGTGTCCTTCACGTGGTTTTTTAGTGTCCTTGCATTAACTCGTACTGGGTTAACGAACCCAAAGCCATAGATGCCCTTTCTACCACATTCATCACTCTTCATTCTGCATAATACCGTAGTGAGCATAATTAGCGATGGCAATGAACGAGCTGAGAGCTAAAGACTTTATCTTTTTTGGAAATAAATGAATTGAATCACTTACAGACAGTAGGCACCGACGAGAGCCAAGTCGAGGGAGTCAAGGTTGTATAAGTACCAGAGTTCTTCGAGCTGAATTGTGAACATGTCTTCACCCGCGAAATGATTTTTTGTAACTTTCACACAGATCAAAAAGTCATCAAATTCCTTTGTGGTTTTCATGTACCAACTATGGAGTTGTCGCATACATGTCGGTAGACACTTTATCTGATCACCTCGCAGCAGGGACCTCCCCCATTTCCATTTCCATGAATCATCTACATCAGACGGAAAGAGATTTTCGTTGTCCAGTTGAGCAAGAGTAATACCAGCATCTGCAGCAAAGTCCTTCTTCAAGGATAAAGTAGGAATTAGGTCCGTCACGGAGCCATGACCACTGGGTATAACTACGAGCGGGGCTATCGACTGGTTTGCCTGTTGTCCGAGCTGGGCAACGTCTCTTTTCCCTCTGGCACTACTACTTCTCGTCTTGGGAGAGCTACTACTTTTACTCAGAGCTCGTAAATAGTTATCTGGCTTATTTTTCTCATATTGCGATGGTTCCGTGATGAATCCAATAGCCCACTTGTTTTCCTTTGCAGTAAATGTTTGCTTTTCCTCGGGCTTTTTCCGTGCAAGCTGTCTTTTTGTGTCTGCATCCACCCACGCATCCAATTGCTCTTTAGTCATGTCGCAAGCTCTGAGGTCGTCAAGGCTTTTGGGTACTTTTGGGAGGGGCGAACGTCGGGGGTCTCGCCCGAATCCCATGGACGACGAAGTGGCGCCCTTCCTATGTCGGGGCTCAGGAGTCGGCTCATGCGGCGGTGGAGTCGGCTCATGCGGCGGCGGAGTGGGCTGACGCGGCGGTGGAGTCGGCTCACGCGGCGGTGGAGTCGGCGCACGCGGCGGCGGAGACGACTGATGCGAGGCGACTGATGGTTGTCGTCCCCTTCATCGTCATCAGGTGGTGAATCGTGAATTGGCGGAGACGATGGTGGCCTTGGCGCCCAGCCTTCAAACTTGATGTATTTCTTCCGCCATAGAATTAGACCACCCACGACGTCCCCTAGCACCGACTCATCATCAGCTCTTGGGAACTCAAGGTTCAGTGATTCATATCCTTGTACAACTTGATCCACGCCGACACGAGCAAATCCATCTGGAATGGCATTGCCAAGCCACGATGCTGTAGAGTCAATGGAGAATGCATAGCCGTCCGCCGCCTTCATGGATAAGTTAAATACTGGGACATGCAGCTCACAAGTTGTTTTCTCCGTGATATAATCCACGGGGTAACTTGTCTCATCATCACCGACCATAACCGAGGAAGCCACGCTGCTTCTGCGATGCGATGGGCCGCCTTGACTCGCTTGTTCCAGCTGAAGAGTTGGCGCCCCTTGCTCGCGCATTTGATCTATTTGCTTCTGCTGCTCCTTATAGAGAGCAACCATCTGGTCATGATTTCTTTCTAAGATCATCAACCGGTCTGATTCCTGCTGCTCCTTCCTCCTCTTTGCTCTCAATCGGCTTCTATAAGAGGCACGGTCCTGGGAAACCCTTCAATCCACGGCACTTCTCCTAAGCCTCGTGTTGATCCTCCTTTTTCTTTGGTCCCGAGGGCCTCTGACAGCTCGTCCTTCTCTCTGTCGGAAATAAACTTTCCCTCTTTAGACTTGGCAATTAAGTCAATAATTTTTTTTGGGCTCCGTTGACTACTTTGCTTTCATCAATTATTAACTCCCCTGTTTCCATGTCATACTCCCCTCCATGCGCAAGTAGCCAATTCCTTATCCTTCTGTCCCATTCCTCTGTGACCGGGGTGAGCCCTTTTGCACGCAACTCGGACTCAATTTTTTCCCACTTAGGCTCGGCAACTCGGTAGCCACCTGGCCCCATCTTATGGTGATACTTCTTTTTCGCTGCATTATTCTTATTCGTTTGCGACCTTTTCTTAGCTCGTTCTGATTTCTTGTACTCCAGAAATGCAGGCCAGTGAGGCCGCTGCCTCTCTCGTGTGCCGGTGAAATCCGGAAGTTTCCCATCTTCTTCCCACTCACGGAATAATTTGTTCTTGTAGTTATTGAATTGTTGAGCCATCTTCTTAAGAGCGAAATGCTTGACTTTGTCCGTCATTTTTTTTGTCTTCACCTCATCTTCCAAGACCGGTAGGGTGAAATGTGCAATGAGCTTGTTCCAAAGCACATCTTTGGTTCTCTTGTCGACGTAACTAACTCCCTCTAACTTTGGCTTAATCCATTCCTGAGTGCTGATATAAACGTTGTCCCTGACAGTGACTCCGCATTGATGCACAAACTTAACTGCGTTCGGCACGGGTGCCAGTGGTTGGCCAGTAGTTGCATTCACCTCGTCAATTGTGAGATGCTCATCTTTGCCCATCCCTTGGGCATGGCCTCGTTTAGTGGATTGGTTCGATGCGGAGGTCTAAAAATATGAAACATGTGTGAATACATATATATGCACAAATCAGTTATTGCATCTGCTCAACATAGGCTTAATATACCTCGCCAGACGGCGTGGGTCCACCAATTTCCGAGTCCTCATCTTCAGCTCCTTCCGCGGGATGCCGAAATTCACCGGGTTCCAAAATGTAGGAAAGTATCTCTTCTTCCCCTTCTCTCGTTACGAAGGGAGCATCGACATCCATTGTTTAACTAATACAAAAAAAAGATAAAACAATAATAGCATTAGTACAATAATTCAAAGGAGGGAACTATACAAATATGCAACAAAAACAATTTAATATTGCATCTAAAGAAAAAAATCTTTCAAAAAAAACATAGGCTGTCCCAATCCCAGCCCAGCCCAAATTTGGGCCAGAACCTGGTCAAAGGTGGCCACCGTGGTCATCGCTGGCCCACCTGCCAGCGCCTACCCGCCCCACCGCCACGTGTGACCGCCCACTGGCCACGCGTGGTCAATGCTGGCCCACCTGCCAGCGACCCAGTTCTGACCCCGCCGCCCTGCCTCGTGTTCCCGCCCCGCCTCGTCTTCACCTCCCCGCCTCGTGTTCCCACCCGGCCGCCTCGCCTTCACCCCCCGTGGTCAATGCGGAGCACCAACAGCCCCCGCCCACCCGGAGTCAATGCTCCTGGCCCACTTGCCAGCGACTCGGGCGCTGGCCCACCCGACGGTTCCCCTCCCGACGGTCCTGGTCTTTAAAAAGGGACGCGCCCGTGCGGATATGGACACTCCACTCCGCTCCGCTCCCACGGTTCCCCTCCGCCCGACGGTTCCCCTCCGCCCGTCCAGTGCCCTCGCCGCCATGTCGCGCTGGTTCGGGAAGTCCCCGAAGAACGAGACCGGCGAGTCCTCCAACCGTCGCCGCGCTTCTCCACCGCCTCCACCGCCGGCGGCCTTGGGCGTCGTTCCGCAGGGCGTGCGGAGGACCGCGCCACCGGTGCGGGTCGCCCACGCACCCGACGCGCCGTCACGAACCACCACCACCACCGCCGGAGGGAGGAGGATCCGGCGCCGGCGCTACGTGCCGGAGCCGGAGTGCCAGTGGCACTGGGACAACGCCGCCACGCTGGAGTGGAGCGACGTCCACCTCCCCGAGGGCTGGCACCTGAACCCGCAGAGGATTCCGGTGCCGGCGGTCCCGCTCCCTGGGAGGCAACTGGACAGGGAGATCGCGCGCCGGCGCCGCCTCCTCCCTCCGGCGCTCCGCAACGACCCCGCCTACGCGGCGGACTCCCCTCACTGGGAGCAGTGGCTCAAGGACGAGCACGAGGACCGCCGCCACTCCTACTTCGCCCCGGCGCCCCGCGCCGTCCAATCCGCCTACCCAGCGCTGCCCGACGCGCTGTGGTTCGAGGAGGAGGTCCCCGAGGATGAGGACGACCCGGAGATGGTGGCCGCGTACGAGGCCTCCAACCTCAGCCTCGTCGAGGACGAGATCAAGAGGTGGGAGAAGGTGAGGACCGCGGCCGCGCGGCGCGGCCGCCGCCCTGATGCCGCCGCCGCAGTACTACGACCCGGACGAGGTCGAGCCGTGGCACTACGCCATGGAACGCGAGCAGGAGCAGGACCTTCCGCCGCCCTCCTCTGCCTCCCGGCCTCGTTGGCCAGTCCTGGGTCTTTACCGGCGGGAGCTGGTCGGCGGATCAGGAGCAGGAGCAGGAGGCGCCACCGGAGCAGCAGGAGGCGCCACCGCAGCAGCAGGCGCCACCGGAGCATCTCTGGACCCCGCCGCCCTTCATCGTCCTCGACGACTAGGCGGCACCGGCGACGACGACCCCCCCTCCCCCTCCAATGTAATGGCCTTATTAATGGCCTCCCCCCCCAATGTAATCGGCCGTTTGTGGCCTCCCCCTAATTATAATGAAATCGGCCGGCCCTAAAAAATCTGTTCTTGTTTGCCAACTCCGGCGCCGGCCCCGTGGTTAGGGTCCGCCGCCGCCCCGCGCGCTAGATCTGAGAGAGGGAGAGAGTAGTTGGTCGGGGGGACGAGCTCACCGTGGGTCGGGGGCGAGCTTTGCTTGCTCGGGGACGACGATCTTGCTCGGGGGAAGAGCGGGGACGGCCGCGCCCGGAGCAGGAGCAGGACGGCGACCCACGGTGAGGGCGGCAGCGGCGCGGGGACGAAATCCGGCAGCCTGGCGGCGCAGGGGCGGCGTCGTCTGGAGCCCGGAGGCGGAGCGTCGATTTGCTGGACTTGGGCAAATTTTCGGCCCGAGCCACTAGAAGTAGCGCCAAAAAGGCCTCTAGTACCGGGCCGTGGCTCCACCCGGTACTAGAGACCCTCTAGTACCGGGCCGTGTTACCACCCGGTACTAGAGGTCCCTCAGGGCCGCGAAAATTTGCGCGCCAAGCCCAGTGGACCTCTAGTACCGGGTGGTCGCACGGCCCGGTACTAGAGGTTAATTTTTTTTAATTTTCTGGTTTCTTACTTTTTTTATATCTTTTGATTTACTTGTCTAAATTAAGTAAAAATTGCTTTCATTTTCCTGTTTTCTGTTTTGGTTTAAAATGAAGTATCACATGCGCTTGGTTTTAAATTAAGTACTACATACGCTTAATTTAAAATCAATTCAAAAATTTATAAATCAAGTACTACATGTGCAGTGGATCATTTCACATCACAAAGTTTGATGCTACATCAAAAATTTATAAATTAAGTACTACATTCCGCCACCGCCATACGCTTGATTTCATTGACATGTCTGTCTTGTCCTCCATACTATAAATTATATAAAAGTTTAATAAATTATTACACATCATGAACAACATCCCTATTTAGTCTTCGCTTTTTCTTTTTGTGAGACCCTTTCTTCTGATCGCTCCGTAACCATGGACAAGGGTCTGCATATAACTTGAGACTTGGGTCAGTGGTCACTTTGAAGGGCGGAATTTCATGAAACTTGTCGTAATCTTCTGACATGTCTATCTTGTCCTCCACTCCCACGATGGTTCTTTTCCCTGAAAGAACTATGTGGCGCTTTGGCTCATCGGCTGATGTATTCACTTCCTTATCTTTTTTTTTTTTGGCTTGGTAGACATGTCCTCCACTCCCACGAAATGGGAGTTTCCACCTAGAAGAAATGGGTTAATACACGAAATGGGAGTTTCCACCTAGAAGAAATGGGTTATAGCTAGGGAACCCGAATGTTTTGTGTTTGAGCGCCACTTCGATCCAAGCAGCGGTAAGACGTTTATGATGATCTACAACCGTCCGGCAAGACATCTCTGATGATCTGCAACCGTTTGGAACGGTCGCAGGTCATCAGAGACGTCTTGCCGCTGGTTGCCCAAAGATACATCTCCGAGTGACGCTGGAATGTTTTGTGTGAGTGAGTAACCTGTCTGAGGAGGGGGGCTATATATAGGGTACGTGTGCTTCTTTAGTCCCGGTTGGTAACACCAACCGGGTCATGTGGCTCACGAAGTGGTCGTGATACTGCTGATCCAACAGCTCACAATCCCTCAAAAGAAACACACCCCTGATCCAACGTCTCACAAGCGCTTGAAAGAAACACACGATCCGTGTGCTTCTTTAGTCCCGGCTGGTAACACCAACCGGGACTAAAGGCGGGCTTTGCGGTCACGACACGTGTCCTCCCCAGCGCTGCCCTGGGCACGTGTCCTCCCCCAGCGCTGCCCTGGAGGTCTTTATATATTGTCGCCGACGGGGTAAACCCTAATCCAACATTCCTAGCCACGAACGCATCGTCTCCACGAGATGGATCCGCCACCCCCGCCGCAGCGCCTTCTGGACGAGGTCGAGCGTGCTCGACAGAGCGCGCTTGGGCGCAACCGTGGGAGCCTATCCCGCCGTATGCCCACGAGCCCGGCGTGGAGAGGAATGCCTAGCTACCGGCCTCCTGCTCCACCAGGTGCCGCCGCACCTCCACCTGGCGCCGCTGCACCTCCACCAGGCACCGCCGCTCCTCCCACGGAGGAGGAGGAGGACGACGACTTCGACTGGAGCGACGACGGGGAAGAGGGTTGTGGGTTGCAGATACAGGAGGCCATGGAAGCCTCCTTCCAGTCTGTCCGCGACTACCCTGTCCAGCGAGCCAAGACTTCCTACCAGCTTAAGGCGAAGGAGGCTTCCGAGCTGGATTGGGCGCTGAAAGACTCATCCTCCATGGATCTTGCCCTCCGCCGCAAACGTGCGCGCGAGAACCGGGCGGCCGCCCACGGGGCTGGCTCCTCCCGCCGTTCCCCCTAATCCTACGGCCTTCGAGACAGCAAGTCCGTTTATGTAGCATAATGTTGGTGATGTTGGATCAGGGGTGTGTTTCTTTCAAGCGCTTGTGAGACGTTGGATCATGTGTAATAATGTACTAGAGGTTAATTTTTTTTAATTTTCTGGTTTCTTACTTTTTTTATATCTTTTGATTTACTTGTCTAAATTAAGTAAAAATTTCTTTCATTTTCCTGTTTTCTGTTTTGGTTTAAAATGAAGTATCACATGCGCTTGGTTTTAAATTAAGTACTACATACGCTTAATTTAAAATCAATTCAAAAATTTATAAATCAAGTACTACATGCGCAGTGGATCATTTCACATCACAAAGTTTGATGCTACATCAAAAATTTATAAATTAAGTACTACATTCCGCCACCGCCATACGCTTGATTTCATTGACATGTCTGTCTTGTCCTCCATACTATAAATTATATAAAAATTTAATAAATTATTACACATCATGAACAACATCCCTATTTAGTCTTCGCTTTTTCTTTTTGTGAGACCCTTTCTTCTGATCGCTCCGTAACCATGGACAAGGATCTGCATATAACTTGAGACTTGGGTCAGTGGTCACTTTGAAGAGCGGAATTTCATGAAACTTGTCGTAATCTTCTGACATGTCTGTCTTGTCCTCCACTCCCACGATGGTTCTTTTCCCTGAAAGAACTATGTGGTGCTTTGGCTCATCGGCTGATGTATTCACTTCCTTATCTTTTCTTTTTTTTGGCTTGGTAGACATGTCCTTCACATAGAAAACCTGAGCCACATCCTTGGCTAGAACGAATGGTTCGTTGTCGTACACAACATTCGTGAGATCCACTGTAGACATTCCGTACAATGGGTCTTCCTTTACCCCGCCACCTCTCAGGTTGAACCATTTGCACCAGAACAAAGGGACCACGTCGATTGCAGAGCGGACCTTTAGGATTTTCCAATAGGGTAGTTCCCAAAATATAGACTTCTTCTTCCACAGGGGAACGTGGTTGTTAGCGTCCTTCGGAACAGACTGTCCGCCAGGACCCTTTCCAAAGATTACATCTAAATCCTTGACCGCATCATATATATCTTCACCACTTTGGAGGGGTGGCTTCGGCCGGCGATCTTCCTCACCTTTGAAATGCTGCTGCTTGCTTTTCTTTCTTAGGGGATGCTGAGTTGTAAGAAATCGACGATGACCCGGGTACACATTCTTGTTACCTACATATATACTTTCAGTGCTATCTAAACAGTGTGCGCATGCATTGTATCCCTTGTTCGACTGTCCTGAAATGTTACTAAGAGCAGGCCAATCATTGATGGTTACAAACAACAACCCTCGTAGGTTAAATTCCGCTTGTTTGTACTCATCCCACACAGGTACCCCTTCATCACGCCACAACTGTAAAAGTTCATCAACTAATGGCCTCAGGTAGACATCAATGTTGTTACCGGGTTGCTTCGGGCCTTGGATGAGCACTGGCATCATAATGAACTTCCGCTTCATGCACAACCAAGGAGGAAGGTTATAGATACATAGAGTCACAGGCCAGGTGCTATGACTGCTGCTCTGCTCCCCAAAAGGATTAAAGCCATCCGTGCTAAGACCAAACCTTAAGTTTCTTGGGTCACGTGCAAATTCCTTGTACTCTGTATCGATTTTTCTCCACTGCGACCCATCAGCCGGGTGTCTCAACATCTCGTCGCTCTTGCGGTCTTCTTTGTGCCATCGCAACAACTTGGCATGCTCTTTGTTTCTGAACAAACGTTTCAACCGTGGTATTATAGGAGCGTACCACATCACCTTGGCAGGAACCTTCTTCCTGGCGGGCAGGCCCTCAACATCGCCAGGGTCATCTGCTCTGATCTTATACCGCAATGCACCGCATACCGGGCATTCATTCAAATTCTCATACTTCTCACCGCGGTAGAGGATGTAGTCATTAATGCATGCATGTATCTTCTGCACATCTAATCCTAGAGGGCAGATAATCTTCTTTGCTTCATACGCACTCTCGGGCAATTCGTTACCAGCCGGCAGCTTGTCCTTCACTATTTTCAGTAAACTCCCAAATCCCTTGTCAGATAAACCATTCGCTGCCTTCCATTGCAATAATTCCAGTGTGGTACCGAGCTTTGTGTTGCCATCTTCGCAAGTTGGGTACAACTTTGTTTTGTGATCCTCTAACATGCGCTCCAACTTCAACTTCTCAAGTGTAGTTTCTGCTAGGGTATGTGCATCAACGATGACCCCACGTAAATCATCATGTATGATGGGATCATCTGGTACCTCTTCATCATCAGCTTCCCCTGTTGGGTTACCAACATATTCAGGGTACATGTAGTTGTCATCGTTCTCTTCTTCTTCGTTATCTTCCATCATAACCCCTTTTTCTCCGTGCTTGGTCCAACAATTATAGCCGGGCATGAAACCAGAAGTTATCAGGTGGAGGTGAATTCTGTCTGTGTTAGGGTAATCCTTCTCATTCCGACATTTCTTGCATGGACAACACATAAAACCATTCGGCCCCTTGTTATCCTTAGCCACATTGAGAAAAGATTGCACGCCATCCATGTACTCTTTAGAGCGTCGGTCAGCGTACATCCACGGATGACTCATCTGCAAATCACCGCTAAAACCCATTACGATAAACCAACATAATAGGAAACATATCATATTCATTAATACAAGTTCATCACATTAAAACCAAAGTATAGTAGTGACCAAATGTAATACATAGTTCTCATAAAACATAAATTAATTGAAACTAGAATACAACTATCTAAAGAATTTAAATCCAACAACAAATGCGATCAGAATCGCAACTAAGGTAACTATTGAACCAACAGCATAATGATACCAAGCCTCTTGACTAATGACATATTTTCTAATCTTTCTAAGCTTCAAGCGCATTGCATCCATCTTCATCTCGTGAACAGCGACGACGTCGGTAAGCTCGACCCCGTGAGCATCAACGATGTCGGCAATCTTCAAGTCCAATACCATCTTCTCTTCTAGGCATTGGAGACGAAGATCTTCACTTATCTTCAATTTTGCTTTCAAATCGTTGTTTTCTTTTTAAAAAACTCTACAATAGGGTCGGCTGGAATTTCCGGTTCAACTACCTCCTAAATAAAAATATATCTATGTCAATTTGGTCGGCATGATTGTTATAAACACGAAACAAAATAAATAGTGATAAAAATATACCACATCCGAATCATAGACCGGACGAGGGACGACGGGGACGGATATCAAAACCATGACACTATACATAAAAAACATAAGAAAATTATACAAGAAAAATAATTATGCATTCAAATCATACAAGTAATTTTGTAAAATAACAGATAAAAGAAGAGGCTCACCGAGGTGGTGCCGGTCACGGGATGGCGGGGGCTATCGACGGCGGTGAGGACCGAGACGACACTAAAATCCACAAATAATAAATTAATTTGAGCTCAAAATACATTAAAAAAATGAATTACCTAGCTTAGGCATTTCATCAAACACCTAGGTAACACTATAAAAATGAAATGAGCTAAACTTGTATGGAAATGTCTAAAATTCGGCCGCCAGGTGAAAGGATCAAGTGTTGCTAACCCTTGGAGAGATGGGTGCCGTCTATCTTGACAAATCTTGGAAAAAAATGGGGCTACACTTGAGCTTGAGAGAGGAAACAATGAAGATGAGCTTGAGAGTTCAAAAATGGTGGCTGGCCCGGGGTGGGAGATGATATAGCGGGACCTCTAGTCCCGGGCTGTACCACGGCCCGGGACGAAAGGTCCACCCTCCTGTCTCCACCCTGCCGCTGACTGCCTCGGTCCCGGGTGGTATCACGGCCCGGAACTAGAGGTGCCCTACAACCCGGGACCCGACCTGCGCAGCGTCGGAGCAGCCGGCCCGGTACTAGTTCCCTCCTCTAGTCCGGGTTCGAACCACGCCCGGGACTAGAGCCCAACACCCCTCTCCACCAAAGCTCCTGTTTCCACTAGTGCTTCACAATGGCACGATATCGTCTCAAATTTGCGGCTGCTACAGCAGCTATCAAAATAACTTGCAAGTCACAGTGCCATCTTTCAGATACTGACCTCTAGCATATATGCATTTTGCCTGCTGTAGTACAATATTTCCTGTACTCTCGTTCATTTTGTTCATTCAAATGTTCTTCGGTGATGCACGTTACCAGATGAAGAATACATTCATATTTCGAGCATTCGTTGGTAGCTGATGATTGTGTATGTTTTCTTTCTTCAATGTCTTCATGTATGTCTACAGGAAATATTTAAAGAGGCTCATGTAGTAAATTCTTGACTCATTTTCTTTCCAGTATAAACAACCAGCAGCAGTTGCCAAAGCATGAATATGCTGAAAATATGTTGAGGCTTGCCTTCAATTGATTTGTAAGACATTTGTAAAAAGTTCTTACTTTTTAGAGGCAATAATGCCTTAAATTGTTTTTTTTGATGCATTTTTAGAAGTGTTTAGGATTATTTTTAAGTTACTTCTGAAAAGTGTTAAAATGTTTTTTGGGGCACTTTTGCAATATGCCGACAAAAATTATTAGAGGCATTGCTCAATGTTGTCTCAAATTATAGTCTAACGCAGTTTCTAAACTTCCTAAAAAAATGCATCTTTAAACAATTTTTTCAAAAGTGAATCATTTTTTTTTGTAAACGTACTTTTTAAAAGTGATTTAAATGAATTTAGCTACCTTATTTGATTTAACACTTTTTAATATGCATTTAAAGAGTTTTAGAGGCAATTTTGGTATTTTTAAATCACTTGATATGCCCCTAATAATCTACCGTGCTGTAGTGCAAGGTTGGGCTACTTTTGTGCAGTGAGAGTAACAAACAGGTTGATCATTAACGCATAAGCTAGTTATGGTTAGTTACACTAAATTTGATGACAGTACCCACCCTTATGTTTACACACTACTTGCGCAAATAATTAGGAATTTAGACTAGAAAACAATTAAGACCACTTGCCACAAAATGGTTGACTAACACTGGTAGCAAATGCAAGCGTTTTGTGACACGCAATCAACAAAACTGAGTGTGACTGATATCCACCACGTAGACATGTCATCATGCAAATTCCAATTAAAATGCGCTTCACACTAGCTAAATCCAACATCTAGGCATCTTGATTTCATCTGTCGTTAATTCTGTCTTTTCCATTCACTCAAATATATAAGACGTTGTTTTATATTATGGTACAAAGGGAGTAGTTATCATGAGTAACCAACCATAGCGAGAATTTCGATACCGATTTAGAGAGATACAAAGACAGGAAGCAGATCGAGGGTGTGTGATATTTGTCACAGAGACACATTTCAATGTATAAAAGCTAGCACGGATGCATCCGCTGGGAGCTCCTACTCCACGACCTGGTCCTAGGAAAGAAGCCTCCGCACCCGCAGACCCTACCCACGCATTATTGGGCCGGCCCACATTGACTGCTGGCTCTTTCCTTGTTCCACTGTTTCGCATCGCATGGACTAGGAGAGAGTGCGTTCTATTTTCTTTCAAGAGTGCATCGGATGGACTTAGCTATCGCGGTTTGCTTCGAACTATTTTAAAAAATGTGTACACGAACATGTTTACACTCCTCATTAGACACATCTTCTCCAACCCGTGTCGCCGTCGCTCGATGCGGTTAACTCCGCCATCGTCTGCACGGCCGCCGACCCGCACCGTTGTCGTCGCGCCATTGTCCAGGAAAAAGTCCGGTGAACGAAAACTATTTTTGAACGGTTTTAAAAAATGAACAGAGAATGACGGTGAACGGAAACTATTTTTGAACGATTTTGAAAGTGAACAGAAAAGGCGGGTGAACGAAAATTATGTTTGAACGATTTTAAAAAAGTGAACAGAAAAAAGTCTACAAAAGTAAATTATTTTTGAACGATTTTTAAAAAACAAACAGAAAAAAATCTAAGAACGAAAATTATTTTGAAAGATTTTTCAAATCTGAACAATTTTGAAATCTAAACATTTGTTTTTCGAAAAATGAAAATTTAAACAATAAAATAAATTAATATCTAAAAGATGAAAACAGAAAAGAATAAAGAAAAAAGAAACAGCCAAAAAACGAAAATGACGGTGAACGATTTTCAAAAATGAACATTAAATGGCGGTGAACGGAAACTATTTTTGAACAATTTTAAAAGTGAACAAAAAAGGCAGGTGAACAAAAAATATTTTTGAACGATTTAAAAGATGAACAGAAAATGACGGTGAACCAAAAAATATTTTGAACGATTTTAAAATATGAACAGAAAATGATGGTGAATGGAAACTATTATTGAACGATTTTAATAGTGGACAGAAAAGTCTGGCGAACGAAATCAATTTTTGAACAATTTTAAAGAGTGAACAGAAAAAAGTCCATGAACGAAAATTATTTTTAAACAATTTTCAAAAAGTTAACAGAAAAAATATATAAATGAAAATTATTTTTGAACGATTTTTAAAAAGCGAACAGAAAAACTCTATGAACGGAAATTATTTTGAACGATTTTTCAAATCTAAACATTTGTTTTTTTGAAAAATGAAAATTTAAACAAAAATTTAAAATAATATCTGAAAAAAAAACACAAAAGAATAAAGAAAAAAGCAACAGCCAAAAAACAAAAACGAAAATGGCGGTGAACGAAAACTAGGGTTGAACGATTTTAAAAAAATGAACAGAGAATGGCGGTGAACGGAAACTATTTTTGAACGATTTTAAAAAGTAAACAGAAAAAACCGGTGAACAAAAAATATTTTTGAACGATTTCAAAAGATGAACAGAAAATGCCGATGAACGGAAACTATTATTGAACGATTTAAAAGTGGATAGAAAAGGCCGGTGAATGAAATAAATTTTTGAACAATTTTAAAATGTGAATAGAAAAAAGTCCATGAATGAAAAAAAAAATTGTACGATTTTTAAAAAGTTAACAGAAAAAGTCTATGAACAGAAATTATTTTTGAACGATTTTAAAAAGCAACAGAATAAACTCCCATAAACGAAAATTATGTTTGAACGATTTTTGAAAAGTGAACATAAAAATTATACAAACGGAAATTATTTTTGAACGATTTTTCACATCTGACAAATTTTCAAATCTGAACATTTTTCACATCTGAACAATTTTCAAATCTGAACATTTAAAAAAAAATTAAATAATATCTGAAAAGAAAACAGAAAAGAAGAAGAAAAAATAAACAGCAAAAAAAAGAAAAACAAAAAGGAAACAGGAAAAAACAAAAAAGAAGAAAGAAAAAGAAACAACAATAAAAACAAAAAAACAAAAAAGAAGAAAGAAAAAAGAAACAGCAATAAAAACGAAAAAAGAAAAGAAAAGAACCAGCTGTAGCGATAGATTCATAGAAGTAGAATGCAGCCATCAGCGTCAGCTCTCGCGGGGATAAACGGGCCAGGTCCATATATCGCGGGGGAGTGCGGGAGGCAAAGCATCCCGACCTGGTCGTGAAATAGGGATCGCCATGCATCACTATGTACTTTTCCTTTTTCTAGAGGGGGAGTGTTTTGTGTCGGCGTGTGCATCTTGTATAGGCCGCATGTGAACTCTCCATGTCTGCATCGTCTCAACGTTCCGAGTTTAATAAAAGGGCCATCTTTAAAAATAATTTTAATCTTGTCAAACTATGCATATGTTAGAAGCATCTACGGTTGTGGTTTGAAGAAGATTACACTGTGACCTACATTAAAACTGCTATGAAGAAGCCTATGTTAGAAGTATATACGTGTACCATTAGAGATAGAGATGCAATAAGTTTAAAATAGATATATGGCCTTGTATCTCAAGCCTCTCTGCCACGTTATATCTTCGCATTAACCCACGAGGGTCATCGCAATACAACAACAATTTTTAATGTTTAAAATTTTCTACTTGGTGTCGGAGCGATTTGACTAGCGTCGCCTATACTAGATTTTCCACCATACCCACATTGAGCACCGCCCTTGGGAGATCAATCTATTCTACTCAGGGGTGAGGCACACTCGATCTTGATCAACTATTAGTTCGGTTCTTTAGATTGTTTAGATCTAAATTTTCGTAATTCCAATCCCCAGTTCCATCTAGTAGTAATGTAATCATTGTTGACTCTCTCGCCCTTTCTTTTTAGATGAACTCTGTCGGCGTTCGTTCTCCAAGACTAGACGTTTTACTGATTTCCACTGCCCACACCCATCTGTGCGAATTTAGCTGAAGTGGAACGGCCAGTATGGGCCTTTCTCTAGCTGGACCTGCTAAGGAAACGGCACGTCAGCTGCACGGAGGGGAACAAGGGCAGAAAGCAAAACCACGATACGTATTGGCGAATGTTCGGAACGGGACGTGGTTCCGATTTCTTCTATGGTTTTTCCATTCATTCTTTCGTGATCGGAATCATGTCAATTACCAACGAAACAGTAGTTCGACAACCATCCTTGCTAGGGTGTCTGCCAATCTGCCATGAAGCGGCGATTATGCTGATACCTTTCTTTTTCGACAAATTCGATGTCAAAATAAGGGCGTCCAAGAGAACTTTGTTATTGCTTAAGGAATAGTCATTTCTAAGTCTACTTTTTTTTTGACAATTAATACCATATATTATTATAGCGAATAGTACATGGTAGAGATACAATAGCTGACTACAGCGATTACAAAATAAATTCTAAAAGAAAAGAGCAAATCTTCAAACTCTTTCTTCTTCCGTGACACAATTTTGAACTTTTCTGAAGGCAGCCGTATAACGACAAATATACCAATCCACAAACCTGCGAATACCAACGACGATTCTCCCATAATTTTGAGCCGCAATGCCAAGGTTACGTGCACGCACGCAGCCATTAAGTTAATCAACCAACATCGGCAAGAGTACCAACACCAATATTTTAGGGAATAACAACCGGACAGTTTGGTCGACGTCGCTGAGAGTCGAGAGTACGAATCACCATTGTCGAGGACGTAGCAGCCGGGACAAATACTGTTAGGACAATCCTCGCGGCAACCACAAGAAAAGATCCAAAATCGATCCGGCGAAATAAGATCTGAAGGACCAAACCTAGACAAATTTAATCTTACAGCACCACCGTTGACGTTGGGAAGAAGATCTCGTCGTCGAAAGAAGAACCGAAGATTGCTTATTTTAGATGATGAAAACTCCATTGATGAAGAAGACGGCACCAAAATCCTAATCAAATCTATAAAAAAACACTACTTTTACTAAGAATTCCAACCATAGATCGGGTTCCCCACCCGTCGTGACACCGGCGAGGCCGGCCGGAGGAGGGAGAACCGATCTATGGTGGAGACGGAGGTGGTGGCGGCGGCACGGCTAGGTTTCCAGACCTCTTTTTTCTGTTAGATGCGTCCCTCGGTTCAAGTTGCATGTAACTTTTTAAATATTGTAGGGTACCCTTTGCTGAAAACTCCCACGCATTGTGGGGTTTGAGGAAGGGTATTTCTAGATAGACTTCCTTGCTTATGTTTTTTTTGTTGGTAATTCGGCTCTCATTTATAAAATATTAGACTTCCTTGCTTATTTTATTTTGTTGGTAATTCGTCTCTCATTTATAAAATATAGATAAAGTTATGATTTTTTTTAAATAATATTTATTTAAACTGAAATTCGGAAAATAGCGCGCGTTTTCCAGAAATTTGGAAAATAGCGCGGCGTCGGCAATGGCCGGGCCGAAACCAGCTTGTTTCGGCATGGGCTACGCCGAAACTAGCTTTCCGCACGGGCCAAGCCGAAAGCAGAGGGTTTCGGCACGAACAACGCCGAAAGCCAGGTGATCTGCATGCGTATCTGACTTTCGCGTAACGGCGGGGCCGACATGCGTGTTTCGGCTCTGGCCGTGCCGAAAGTCGCATTTTACATTTTTTTTTTGTTTTTCTGAGTGTTGGCCCATATATTCCCGCTCATATTTCCCGCCACCGGTAATGTTGCCATTATTTTCCCGCTCATATTTCCCGGCACCGCGCATATTTTTGTTTTCTCGAGTAAATTTGTGTCGCGGTCATTTGTTCTCGCCTTTTTTCTCCCGCCATTTTCCTCCCGCCCTTTTCCTCCCGCCATTTTGTTCCCGCCATTATTTTCCCTCCACCGGTGCTCTCGCGTGCCCTGTTCTCCCGCCACCGTTTCCCGCCATTTCTACCCTTCCCTTCCTATAAAATCCCCTCCTCACTGAGCTCCCTAAGCAGTCCAGTGTATACACTAGAAAATGTCGATTCCTACCCCAGGTTGGCCCATGGATCGTAGTTGGGTAAGAGATATGTCCGAGCGTCTCTTGTTGTGTGCGGTCGAGTTGAGGGTAGACGGTAAGGAAGTTCCATGGGAGGAGCTCATCAGTAGTGACAGTCTTCTCACTGAGGTTGGAGCGGCATTACGACGACATAGCTGGCCAAACAGGTACCCCCAGGAAATACGGAAAGAACTTCTCAGGTTGCTTGATAGGTACGACAAGAAAGTTGTTAGTGTAAAATTTAGGAATGAAGCAGACCGTATGTGGTTTGCAAAAAATCCATGTACGTGGATAGACGAGAGCGAGGACGAAGACGATATCTTCATGCCTAGTGGCGCATTATCGTCGAAAGGCAAGAGTGATGCATCGGCGAAGGGTAAGAGTGTTGCACCGTCTTCAAGGAGCAAGACTGCTTCATCCTCCAGGAGCAAGAGTGTTGCATCGTCGAAGAGCAAGACTGATGTTGGAGGCTGCGTCCACGGTAGATGACTTCATGTAGTTAGGTGTAGTATTTAATTTCAGTATTAGTAGTTAATTTCAGAATGCCGATGTATCTTAATTTCCCGTTGTAACAGACAAGATCTATCTATTATTAATCTAAATTAATGTCTGAACCAAATGTAGGTAGATAGTAATATGTGTCATACATAGTATTACATCGAACGATACGTAGATGTCTCATACATATAAATAAGGTCCCGTGAATGGAAACATGTCTCATACATAGATAGTAGTATCAGTCATCTCTGTGAGCACGAGTGCGCGGCTGCCTCCGTGGTCGAGGCCCGGTAGGTGACAAGCGTGCTGGAGCGCGGTGGTCACGCATCCCTCGGCCTCGCAACGGCTCATCCTCCTGCGTCTCCTGAGTATCGAGCGGCGGTGGAGTATGGTACAACGTCTCGTCCTCCGGATCCATGTGTGAGGAGGAGCCACCCCCACCTGTAAAAGTTACGTCAGTATCATGTGTGGGTGAATAAGGTAAATTTGTATGAGTATTAAAAACTACGTACCGAGGTGGCTCTGAAACTGAGTCACCGGCACAGGAGACGGGTTCCACATCATATGTGGAGGTGGCTGTATCCCGTAACCAGACGTCGGCATCCCAAGATGGTGCATAGGTGGCTGCTGGTACACGGGTGGCTGCTGGTACATAGGCTGCTGGTACGTAGGTGGCGCCTGCCATGTTGAACTACCAGGCTGAGATGCATCTGGCGGCCGGTACATCAGTGGCTGAGACGGATCTGGCTGCTGCGACGAACTACCAGACTCGTACGTAGGTTGCGGGCGAGGAGTCTGTGCTCGTGTAAGACGTGGCCGGGGGTCCTGTCGACCAACAGAGTGACGGAAGGGTGATACCTGTGCATCCTAAGTTGCTGACGAGTGGCGCGTGGGGCGCGGGGCTGGACCGCGTGGAGCAACGTCAGCACCGCCGGCACAAGTAAGAACAGAGTAGACACGACGTAGTTTATCCTCCAGACGCTTGAACCAAGATACGTGTTGCGGCTGTGGGGCAAAGGCAGCAACGTCGCTCCGAATGTCTTCTATCAACTCTGCCTATAATAGAAAAACAAAATGTTATGGTTCATTATTAAGACATGCATTTACCAATATAAGTAAGATACGTACCGCGTAGTTTCTGCTTCCCCCAATAGCCTGAAGTGGGTACATGTCTGTAACAGCAGGAGGTGGCAGCTGATCAGGCTGGGACGTGTGGACTAAGCGAACTCGAGTGGACTGTCTATACGTCCGCAGATATGCGTTAAAACCATCCAGCTGAAATGGCTCATCCGCGGGCCATACATTAGTCGTCGTATTCGCCCATTCTGCAATGTACGGTTGTAGTACCCGTAGCCAAGATGTGTAACTTCTCTCGCCTTGTCATGACAATCTGAAAACATGCATGCGTACCGTAATTAGAATACGACTTTAGAGATTCGTTAGTGCAACCACAGTTGGTTAAAAACATACCTGTGGATGTGCGAAGGAAGGGGCGGCTGTCTCGCGGGAGGTTCGGGCAATTGTCGCTTGCCGAACTGTCTCATGACTCGCTGTTGGGCCACCTCCTCCACCGTGACATCGAAAATAATAGAGCTCGAGTGTACCAATAGTTTTCATCCCTCCGACACAAGGTACAAATCCCACCGGGGTATCTCGCCACCACCCTGTCAGCACGGTACGGCTCCCAAATAACCTGATGGTCCTGCAACTGATCAAACTGCATCGTGAATGACCCGTAGCAATTTCCGACTTGCTTTCCCGTGTACCGTCTCTGCAAATAGATAAACTAGTTAGTATACATAAATAAAGAACTTGACAATTAGTTCAACAAGAAATAAATAATGTGCAATTTTACCTGTCTATGTGTCCACATACTACCAAATGTAGGCAGATTGACTAGGTTTTCCTCGATGAACCTGTACTGCCAAGGAGTAATAGCGTCGACGTCAGTCCTACCAATAGGGAACCTCTCCCAGGACCACAAGTGCAACAGTAGTGGCAGCCAAATATCGAAGAGGAGTCTGCGTTCTTGGTGCACACAGTGCACAAAGAACGATACGTGGCGGCTAAGACAGCAGACCCAAAACTCCGTGGCACTATGTCCTCAAGTTGTTGTGTCTCCGCAATCTCTCGTGCTATATCGATGAAGCGCGCAGAAATAGTGTCGACGTGGGACTCTGTGAACATCACCTTGCCGAACAGCCACATCAGGTATGCCTCCAAACATCTAGTAATTTGCTGTTCAGTCAAGGCGACCTCAGGGTATCCAAGAGCACCTATCTGCATTGATCATACAACAGAAACTGGGTAAGTACAGGTTTGTTGATAGTTAAAAATAAACGGCATAATTGTAACAATCTTACCTGAAACTTGCTCAAAAAAGAAACCCGACGACCGTGTTTCTGGTGCTGTTAGTGGCAAACTCCTATTCCCTCAGAGTACAAAATTATACACCTCTGCAAGGTTGGTAGTCATGGTGCCGTACCTAGCTCCATGTTCGTCGTGCAACAAAGACCATTTCACGGGAGGCTCTTTCTCTATCCACTCTTCAAAATTCCTGATTCGTTTTCCCTCCTTTCTCTTCGTACCAGGTGGGTCAATTCCAGGCAAGTTACACAAACCAACAGGATCTGAATCATCCGTCTGCGCTGCAGCGACCTGTGCCGCCTGGAGCTGCGCAGATACTCCTTGAGCCTGTGCAACTCTTCTTTCCTTCACTTGTTTCCTTGTGAATTCAGTCAGCCTTTCCCACAAAAACTGATACTTCCTCTCCTGATTCTGATTGCAGAGTCTTTTAAACAAATTAATCAGCCGCTTACTTTTAAAGCATGAGTAAAAGTTAGCGCCTAGATGGCGCATACACCAGCGACTCTGCATGTCAGTCCATGGTGCTTCTTCATCCACGCCGGGTTGCTGCAGTGTCTTTATAGCCTTTAGCATACCAGCATGTCTGTCATGGAGGATGCAGAAATTTGGCCGAGTCTTCACAACTGCCATTTTCAAATTCCTGAAGAACCATAACCAGCTGTAATAATTCTCACCCTCGACAAAGGCAAATGCAATTGGCACGATCTGGTTGTTGCCGTCCACACCTATTGCGGTCAGGATCTGCCTCTTGTACTTGCCTGTGAGAAACGTGCCATCCACGCACAACACTGGACGGCAATAGTTAAAAACTTCGATGTATATGGCGAATGAGAAGAACAATCGGCCAAACACATCATATTCAGGAATCTCCTCCTTTTTTTGTAATTGGACTATAGCATATGTGCCAGGATTCCTCAGCTTCAATGTGCTAACAAGACGGATAACATTATCATAAGAGTCATAAAAACTCCCAAACCTCTCCTCTAGTGCCCTCTGCTTAGCTCTCCAGGCTTTCCCATACTTAATGTTGGTTTTCCATCTTGCCTTGACTGTTCTTATGATGTGCTTCGCTACCATGTCTTTCTTGTCCACTATCTCACTGAACAAAAGACGTGCAATGAGAGTTGACGTTAGGTTTGGGTGATCTTTGAGTTGACAATTAATTTCACAAGTGTGTGGCACGACGTCTGTCACCACCCACACAACCTCATACTTCGGTAAGTGACCATGCACCCGTGAAGGACAACCAATGTCAGTACAGCTCATTGTCAAATATTGCTTATTTGATACATCAGTGCGGAAAACCCTCTGTGTGGACAATGCCCACTGAATCACGGCTTCCCTTAACTGCTGCTTCGTGCTGTACTAAGCCCCAATTTCAATGTTATTCATGTGGTACTCCCAGGACGATTCATGACCATCACGCACAGTCGTGACATTTGACTTGTCCTAATTCTAATAACCAGGAATAGGTACATCTTCCCCATCATTTTCATCTGAATCATCAGAATCTCCTTCATCAGAATTAAGATCTTCGACGACGCCATCCTCGTCTTCATCCAAGATCGCGTCCTGCACTGTTCCTGTGTGCTCATCCGCATCAGCCTCCCCAATTTGGGTAGGTCCTGCTGACAATGCTGGTTCGTAATGAACAGAAATTTCTGACACCGAAGGTTCATGGTACTCAACATGAGTTTGACCATTCCCTGCTGTCGGTGATGGTTCATATTGCACAGGAATTTGGGCAGTATGCGAACTAGTTGCTTCACTACTCTCCCCCTTCAAAACAAACGACAGTAGCACTTCTGGTTTTGTGCCTCGGCGTTTGCATGACGCTAGCCAAGAAACTCACTGCTTTGTCCTGTCAAGCGGCAACAACTCACAGTAAATATTTGTCCGGGATTTGGTCCATAGCGACTGAATCCTAACCGTCCAGAAATTAGGATCGTAACCAAAATTCACCGTGAAATAGCACTGGGCAGCGCTAATTTCCACTTTCTCTGGCTCTGTCAACTGAATCTCCAAATTATCAAATTCACGAAGATCAACCCCTGACTCAGTTGCACGGACTGTACCGGCACCATAGTGCACTACAATATGTACCACTTCCATTACCTAGACAAATTTTTTCCATCGTCAAATACTACACACCGGATATATCTAAAAATTACAACCACCACTAATATTAATCCGGATCAAAATATACAATATATCTAACCCACAAAATATATCTACACTGCTAATATTAATCCTAATAAAATTATACGATATATCTAATCGACGAAATATATCTACACTCCTAATATTAATCCGAATCAAAATATACAATATATCTAACAGACCAAATATATCTACACTCCTAATATTAATCCTAATAAAATTATACGATATATCTAACCGACAAAATATATCTACACTGCTAATATTAATCCGAATCAAAATATACAATATATCTAACCGACAAAATATATCTACAATGCTAATATTAATCCTAATAAAATTATACGATATATCTAACCGACGAAATATATCTACACTAATGCAAACAAATATTATACATCTACCCACAAACTATATTCAAATTTAACCTAAAAAATTTAGGGATTAGACTTTACCCTTGACGTGTGTGTAGCTCCCGCTGCCTGGCTTCAATCTAGCACCACCACCACTACATCAACCCTCTCCTTGCCCAACAATAGCATGCACCACCACTATCCACCATTGTTGACCACCATTGCTCCACCTCCACACCCCCAAACGCCTCCACAAACAGCTATCCCATCAACAGATCGGGGATGTCCCAACCCTTCTCTACTCTATTTCTTCAATCTGTGAGCTTGTGGAGATTTTTTGTTGGTAAGATTCGGTGGTATTTTCGAACCAGAGGAAAGAACAGAGAGAGAAGCGAGAGAAGCAGTCGAGCGGAGGAAGAAGAAGAGAGCCGGGCGCGGCCTGCTTATCCAGCAGGTTTCGGCGTCGCCCATGACGAAACCCACCTTTCGGCACCGCTCGAGCCGAAAGCAGTGGGCCAAGCCTGCCACCGCGGTCTGCGCGCATGCACTGTCGGCTGCGGCCCTGACGAAGCCTGACTTTTGGCCCCGCCGATGCCGAAACCTGGCTTTCGGCGTAGCCCGTGCCGAAACAAGCTGGTTTCGGCCCGGCCGTTGCCGACGCCGCGCTATTTTCCAAAATTATGGAAAACGTGCGCTATTTTCCGAATTTCAGTTTAAAAAAATATTATTTAAAAAAAATCAAAGTTACAAGGCACGTAAACACCGATTTGCAGAACTGAAAAGATAGAAGACATCTATGCAACAAACCGAACGTCTATCCCTCTCCTTCGGCACCACCGTAGCAGCCACTAAAGAGAAAAGAGACGGATCACTTCTTCACTCGAGTTCAACGCGGCTCTATCGCTGATCAGCAGTTTTTCGGACCTTCAAAGTAGTTTGCCATAGGACAAACCATTATCGTTGAAAGGATCAGGGCTGCACGACCATGGACACGCCATCGAACATCAGAACTGACACCCCCGCATGGCGGCATCGGAGTAGGGAACCAGAACCATCAACCTCCAACCACGAACCCAGCACAAGATGCACCATCTTCCAGTTGTCACCAGCACAGACAACTGTCTGCGCGTACTCTGGACAAATCCTCTCTGCTCCACCATGGCGTCGGAGACAAACGTCGTAGCAACGGGGACATAGTAAGAGGAAAGACCCATCTGATGGAATCCCCCCGCCGCCTCACCGACACCATCCATGAACCCTAAAGTCACAAGGCCGAATCAAACACAAAGGTCGTCTATACTTTTACACGACTTGGTTGCGCCCGACCGTCGTTGTCCGTTGGCCCAATGGGCGCTCCACGACCCGTAGCAAGAGGACAGGCGGTCCTCTCCGGCGACAACTTTGTGGGTGCAGTGCGACATGGTGGCATAGTGCCACCCCTGCGGGGTGTAGCTTCTCGTGTTTTTTTCCCTTTTAATATTTGCTACTATGTACGAGGGTTTTCTCATCACTGTATCGGTTAAAAAAAGTGTCTTTATTTATTAAGTGGCGTGAAAGTCAGTTTCGAGCAATGTGTTAGGCCTGCCCTCATTAGGATAACGACCAATGCTCCTCTACAATAGGGCTCTTGTAGATCTAGGTGACGGAGATTTTTTTGTCTTAGTCGATTATCAAAAAGTGTGACTTCAATCTAGCAAAGTCCAACTTGCACATCTTCATTGCTAAAACTGAAGTTATGCTTTTTCAGAATTTGACTTCAGAAAGTTGCAACTAGATTTATTTACGTTAGATAAAGATCAATGCTTTGAAATAGACACTAAAAAGAAGGTGGTCAAAGAGTCGAAACCAGTGGTGGCAATTCCAAAGTCCAAACTGCTCTGCCCAAGACAGAGCACAGTCAAACAGCAGAGAGCACAAGGAAGATGCCTGCCTGCTGCGGCGAATGGCCATCCAATTATCCAAAACTATACAAAAATCTTCATCTATACACATGGTCAGGCTGTTCGCAGGGGTGGAGCAGATGAGCACATGCCATGAACTCGTGGTGCGTTGGCAGCTAGTCTCCGCTCAACACGGCACGGCAGCTACATTTCTGTCACTGCGCCAGAGCGGCGGCAGCCTCCAGAACGGCCGCTTCTGCTTCGCCGGCCGCGCTCCAGCGGCGGCGGCGGCGAGCCTGTCGGAGCTGAGCATGTCCCACATCACCTGCACGTCGTTATACCCGCAGGTCTGCACGTCCTGGTGCAGGTTCAGAGCCCCGGACTCTGCATACATCAATTGCCATTCATCACGCTCACGAAATTGACAAAGAATGTTTCAGTTAAGCAGTGTCTAATAGTAGCAATCAGTACTACTTGGAGTAATCCTAATTTTCTGAGAAAATAAAAAGATCGGGTAAGGAATCATTCATCGTAACCACCATATAAGGGCTGCAGATTAGGTGGTCCAAGAGCATCTATAATCGTTCACCTGGGCTCGCGAATGGGCGGTTGGTAGCACGAAGATATCATGGCCCTGGCTGATTCTTGGTGTGGAGCGTGAGAAGAGATAACAGCATGGACCATTAACTAGCATCTCTGATCGATCCATTTGTTTGTTTGTTTCCTACCAGTTGTAGCACGCGCGATGATTCTATTCTATCAGAGAACAGAAATGCCCCTGCAGAATCTTGACTCTAACTAACTAAAATGCAGCAGCCGAGGATTAAATTTGAATTAGCTGGAAGCCTGGAAGATTGGGTTCTAATTTCTAACTGCATTGTGTTGCAAAATCTTGGATGTGGCGAGTGTTCATCCAGCCAGTTCGTATTCCAGAAAAGAAGTGTTCGTCCAGTCCAGCCAGCTTGATGGTTTCGCGGCAAGAAGCATGCAGCGATGTAGTATGTCTAAGGCTAGTATGAGACATGCAGAGTGAGTGGGTGGTGGCTTACCGGCCTTGCGGACGCGCGCGCGGGCGGCGGCGACGGCGAGCCTGCATGCGCGACGCACGGGCGCGACCACCCTCGCGCACCACCACGCCATCACGCGCGTCCCCATCTGCTGCTGCTGCCGCTGCCGCCTTGTCGCCGGCTGCTGCGTCGCGTCGGCGCTGGCGAAAGGCTCCGCCGGACGCCGGGAGCGGGCGCCCAGCCTCGCCATGGGTGGCAACCGACGCCGCAGCCTCTCCTTTCCACCCCGGAGCGAGAGTCCCACTGGATCTCCCTAGCCCACTGCCCTTTCCGTCCTATATAAGCAGCGTGCGCGTAACGCTGGGGACCCCGCTCCCAAGGTCTCCTCCCACAAACGTTTTATCCAACGTGAAGCAAATACACATATGGGACATGGCGTGCAAATTCAGCGAAAAATAGGTGTATTCATAACAATTCTCTAACAATTCGTAGTGCCACGGGCGGCATGTTCTGTATATAATTCAAGATTTCAACTCGAAAATTCAGACGGAAATGCAGAGTTTTATCTGATCTTTTTTATGGTTGGATTGTGATTTGACACGATCTGATTCCTGGTTGTTGAGTGAGTGATGGATGGATGGGCTGGATCGCTCGTGGGACACGCGCTGAACTTCACGTGCTCATCCCGCATCTAACTCATTTCGTAACCCGGGTCACTCACTCCTGCAGACGCCGTGGGGAAGCGGTTACTTGCCAGCAAGTGGGTGGAGGGTTTACCTATTCCCATTCCCATTCTTCTTCGCTAGGCTCGTCGTCACCGTCCCCGGAGGAGCGATGGCGTCGAGCCGGGGCCTCGTCGCTCCCTCCGAGACAACTCGAGCTCGTCGTCAAAGTCCCAAACCCACACGCACACGCTAAAACTTCCGGTAAATTCCCTTGAAAAAACGTTGTAAATTTTTAGCGAGATCTGGGCGCCTATTTTATCTTTGGTCGTTGTCGATTCTGCTGGATAACTTGTGCTCCGTCGATGGTTGGGACCTGTGGGGTGACTGCAACGTCAGACAGGGTCACGGTTCAGATCTCACTCACTGCCTGTGACACCCACCGTGATCGGCTAACATCACATCACATCACATGACGTGATCTCCATCCGCTTCACAGTCACAGTTCTGCGTGCCCGCCTCACAGCTCACAGCTCAAGCACAGCCTGACATTCTGTTGATGGCTGGTGAAACATCAGGCATCGTCTTCCCTGGAATAGTTCACTGTTATGTGTCTCGTGCAGGACAGTAGGATGCAGCAAAGTGCCCATATGGGGGTGATGAAGACCTATGGTTGTGGAAGGACATCACTAGTGATCGGAAATAGCTTCCGGTGTAGCAAACGCCAATCCACAGCCATGTGACCATGCGAGCGAGGGAGGAGAATGTAGGAGCCACTTGGAAGCTTAAGCTTGACCATGGATGACAGCCCCTCATGACGATGATGATGCGTCCTTGCTTACTACAGTGCAAATGCACTATCAGATTATAGTAATCAGTCAAGGGGACAAGCAGACCCCGCAGCGATGATCTCGACATGATTAAGGAGTTGCCACAGGAACACCCGACAGTCGGTTTTAGCATTGTACTTGCACATGTGAAGCCCAAGTCTGTTCCGAAACAGACCATAACATGCGCTAACTAAAGTCTTATCAGGATATGAGAGTTAATACAGGTAATGATCTTAGTAGTACAAATCCAAGACATTATGCTGATGACAGGAGCAAAGAGCAACTTCATTGATACAACATTCATCGCTTAGCAATAAGAGAGCCTGACGGTATTAAGATTTCAGAAAAGCGTCAACCAGACGAACCTTGCAGCCAGCAGGCTGTAGCCTGTAGATGATTGAAGAAGACATCCATACAGTTACACTTTTTAAGGGGACTGCAATAAGCCTTAAACAGCCTACCTGAAACCACTTTTCTCCACTATCTCCACTACTAATAAACAAGCAAACTTGGCAGGAAAATACAATCTTGACCGTCCATACACACTCATCAAACGGCTCACATACATTTCTTCTCCCCACCCCTATTCAATTGCCCTTACATCACTCCTATTCAATTTTCCTTACATCACGCCTGCCATATATAGAAGGAAAAAACACACAGAGGAAAAAACTGCCCCACGGACCAACAAATCAGTGAAACCCAACACACTCCGAAATTACAGCATGCCTGCCATATATCTCCAATTCTCCACTCCGAAACATATGCTAGCCATACAGATATAGAATGACATCTCCTTTATTAGATGGATATATTTTTTTTCGACTTGATGGATATTGCCTGCTAGAGTTGTGTGTAAGAGAGCATCACGTACATGTAGTATGTACAAGATCTCCCGTGCAGGTTTAACTGAATACAAAGCTCTTCATGAGCAATAAGCAAATCGCGAGGACATAGTTTTATTCGATCTGTAGTGAGAAAAACTGAATTTTTGTTTTGCGGCAATGTACTAGGACGCTGATGACTGGAAATGATCGCCCGCACATGTTACAAGCCTTGTGTGTCCTGGGCGTGGGCGAGGTACTGTCGCCGAGTCGGTAGCCAAATGAATATGGACAGTTTGATGGATGGTCATGATCTCATTCACTAGAAGCTTCACATATCCTTAGTGGAGATATGGATTTTTGTTGTTGTTGTAGGCAACTAAAGATGGTTTCATGATTTTTACGCATATTGCAATTGTCGACTGGTAGGCCATTACTTTTCAGCTTCGGCACGACATAAACGATCATGGAGATTGTGGTATCAGCTGGATGTGACCTGACAAATTAGGATTTCTTAATTGGAAACACATATATGCCAATCCATGTAGCTTCGGAGGACTTGAACGAAGCATATGACAAGGAGGAGAAGCTTGTCATTGACTACAATGCTGATCAGCATGCCTATAAGAGATCCGAGTAAAAGTCAATTATTTGTAAATACATTTTTTAGTGAGATGAGCATAACTAGCAAGGTAGGAGTAGGTAATAATTTTATAGTATCTTTTGATTAGTTGATTGAGCTATTCTTTTGCGATAGGTATGGCATTGTATTTGGATAGAACTTTACTGTTCACAATATTCTATGGCTTAGATTTGGTTTATAAAATTTCATTTTCTATGTGTATGTTAATAACCATGTATCATGGTTAAATGTTTCCTTTTTTCTATAATAAAGGTGTATTGTGAGATTTTAAAGTACTTACCAAAACCTACATTGTGTTTGCCCTTAAGCATTAGGAGTATGATCCATAACATTGCAGTTGCTTGAGCTTTCGGAAACATTGCAGTATTTGTTGAGCTGAACAACAATGTAGTAGCTGATGAGTTGAGCCTCTCCGATCTGCGGACTGGTGGCATGAGTTTTTTTTAATTTCAAATATGCTACTGTATACAATTTTGTGCTTATATGGATTTTAAATATATTGATAAATAGTGGGGTCGTGCATTGCACGGGCATGCTTACTAGTGTTACAGAAAGTTGACATTCAAGAAGCCGAGGGCTGTAGGCGGGAGGGACAGAGATTAGTAACTGGTCACACAACACCTCAATGCCAAAAACATCTCACTAATCTCCTAAATAAGCTGCAACCAGCACACCTTAGTGATATACATCATATTTATACATTTTTCCCTGCCATTTTCTAAAGTTCTCATATTGTTTCATTGCTAAAATGGACTAAAATCATTGTTAAAAATAATAATATTGCCTAAATGAATATATTTACATTCATTTTACTTTTATTGCAGATCTGTGCGACAAGGCACATTTTCTTCTCATTTTGGATAAGCTACACATGTACCACTATGATAAACACCAAAAGGACCAACTTGTGAAGGAAGAAGAAAAGAAGAGGGACACAAATGCAAAAGAGCAAGATTGGATCAGAGGAAAAAGGAGCCTGCAGCCTCCATCGGAAGGCAGGCCTGGCTTCCTCTCCAAAAATCCCCAGCTTCCGCCACCGAGACTACACCAGCCACCACCACTCCAGCATGCCACCACCACGAGCTGCTCCATCCCCTGCGTCTCGACCGGCTTCATCTTCATCGGCGACGACGACTCTCCGACGCATCCGGCCGCTCGCTGCTGTGCCTTGTGCTGCTCTTCCTTCTTCACCTCTTGCTGCTGCACCTTCTGACTCCTGCCCCTGTGCTGCTCTTCCTTCGAATCTCTTGCTGCTCCTCTCCCCAAGACCAACGTGCTGCTGATTCCCCTCAACGACCCCAGCTGCTGCTCATCACCGAGACTCCACTCGACCCATCTCTCTCTCTCTTTAATTTCTGAATCTTGTGAACTACTGCTGTGTTGTGACTGTGATTTGCTCAGAATAATAAGTTGTGTTCAGTTTGGTAGTGTTCTCTGTTGAATATTAAAGTAAACTGTTGTCTGTAATTTCTGTGCGTGTATATATACGTGCTAGTAAAGCTGGTCACTTGTGTGAGGCCCTTGTGTGACGCCTTGGTGCTTGTACATGCGTATCTAGCTTCTAGCTTTTCTTGTGTTTGTGCTAGTCTTGTATTTCTGCCTCTATCTCAATTATGCTTATGTATATTTGATGTGTGCTAGTCCTTGTGTGTCTTTAATTAAATAATCAGTGTGCTGTGCTGTGGTAATTCCTAAACTGAAAATACCAAAAAGATACATCTGATAGTTTAGATTTAATTCCTGCAAATCCTCCATAATATTGTGATCTAGCTTTAGCCGACCTCGATAGTTGTCGCCTAGTCCCTGTGGAAAGAACGACAAACCCCTCTATATTGCATTGATCACTTAGACCTAGTGAAGTTTTTGAGCCAGGCCCTCAGGACAAACAAAAGCAAAATCGTAAAAGATGTCAGAGCAGACAAATTAAGGAAACAATCAGTTTGCAAACTAACCATTACAGACATTACATTCTGAATTATTTAAGTATACAACTGAGTAACTGGCACGAGAAGCACATGGTAACTTCCTAATAACGGCCGTGATATGTAACAACCCAGCCTTCTATGGGACCTGATAAATCATAAATGTGACAGCACGACGAGCAAAAGAACATTATCAATAAAATGCCAGCAGACACTACATGACTTACCTAGCTGAAACATGCACTCCGACAAATGTCTAAAAGCAAGAATTAACCGGGAACACGAGCTCAAAGGTAAAACTTTTACTATGCAACAACTGAACATTCTCCCACATAATTTCCTAAGAAGCCGACTTTGAATTGGAAGTTAAAGTGGCTCAAGTGCTTGTGCTCCAACTATGCCCCCATTCCATCAAGAATGATCCACACCATTCCTAACACCTGAAGGTTACAAAAATAGTGTGATAAACATGTCAGCATGTTACAGAAACAAGTGGTTTGCCCACTGCCATAAACGTAATGAACTTTGTAACAGTACGAAATACACACTTAACAAGCAAGGGGTTTCATACTTGTCTCAATCGACATCACAATGGAGTTGGTCTCATACCTTCCTTCTTAATTTCCTTCTCGTCTACAGAATGTAATCACAGTGGAATGATGCAATGTATTCATGATTCCCAAGAGCACTTTGGTTCGTCTAGAAGCAGCAATCTTTGCATACCTATCACTCTACATATGCCCAATGCTGCAATGCATATGCAATGCATACCAAAGACACAAAGCATAAATTGCAAATTCATTCAAGGCAAAAATATTACTAGCTCTCAGTTTACAGCTCGATTACACAACAAAAATGCGAGAAACATTAAAATATGTACAGGTTCGACTTCACTTAGCACAAGATGAAGAGAGTAATACGGAAAATCACCAACACAGATAATGCACCCAGGAGTTTTTTCTTTTTCGAGTAGACCTAGGCATACCTTAGCTTTATAGATGAGAAGCAATCACAGTTACAAGAAAACGTCAATATCATGCGAACAAGAGTATTGACGCCCACACCTTACACCACACACCCAAATCAAGGCTTACTACTTCCATGCTGATCACCTACAGTGACTCGAACCCTGATCCACTCCTTGAACGTGTCAATGATGTTCTGGACTGGCTCAATCACTGAAAGTTGTCTGTTGGCATTGTTAAAAACACCTGCATTTCTTTGCTTCCAGAATGACCAGCATATCAGGATGACAAACGTGTCAGACTCCTTGCGCCCTTCCCTGCCACTTGCTTTCTTAAACTGCGCCACCATTCAGCCAGAGCACTTCCCCTGCTATGTGCTTGATCTGCAATCAAGCGATGCTGAAGCAATGGAACCACTTCTCTCGTGCATCAGAATGTGTTCGATGCTATCCTCATCTTGCAAGCAGGTGTAGCAAGTAGACATCTCATCTTGCAGCCCATGGAGCATCCGTCAGTCCGAAGTCCAAACCCTATGCTGCACCGCCAGCCAAACGAAAATAGGGCACTTCAAAGGTGCCCAGTTTTTCCAAATGCCCGAGCTGGCCTCAAATTTCGTCTGTCCCTAACAAAGCATCTTGTAAGATGATTGAGCCCAATATATCCCTGAGCTGGACCATGGCCAGATGAAGGAATCCTCACTAGCCTCGTCGATCTGGATGCCTGTGAATTCCACCCAAAGCCTCACGCACTGGCTGCGCCCTTCCTGGGATATCAGTCCCAACATGTCTGTCAACCAGTTGTTATTGAGCAACCCGTCAGACACCAGTCGGCTATTTTTCTTTCTCGTGGGGACAGTTTTCAGCACCTCCGGCGTAATATCCTGCACAGAGTGCCCCTTAATCCAGCTGTCTTTCCAGAAATACAAGCTCCTGCCATTTCCTACAGTGATCTTAACCAAACTCTGAAATGCACTGTCAGCGTTCGGGTCTGGCGTCATTGGCAGCCCTTGCCAAGGTCTGCACCTGTCAGTTATCTGAAGTCAATTCCACCAAATTCTTAAAGCCAAGCCGTGCAGTTTCATGTCCCTAACACCGAGCCCGCCATAGCAATATGGTTTGCATGTTGCTCCACGCCACCAGACACTGACCTCCATTCACCTCCTTTTGGCCAGCTTAGAAAAATGCCCTAATCCAGTGTTCGATTTCCTCTAGGATCCAGACCGGTGCCTTGGTCACCATAAAGTGGTGAATAGGTTTCTGAGGCGATGACTGTTTTCATTAGGATCGGCCTTACCGCTCTCCAAACCTCTCTGCGATGCCGGAACAAAGTTCAGAGCTTGGTCCAGCATAGCTGCCATTCAATGCACCCAGGAGTCAACTGCCTTAAACACGACAATGGCTTGGTGGTGAAGATAAACCCTGACGTGAGGCACTAGAACCTGATAATTAAAAAGCACAACCTCTTAATAGAGTAATAGACTCATCAAGCCGCAAAGCAAGAGGAGACATGCTCCTACCCTCATAATTTACTTAAACTTCACAATTCGATATGTTTTGGCACATGCCACCAAACTCAGTAAATAAAAACACTATGGGCCTCTATGCAAAATAATGTACAACTTTTCTGCCGCACAAAAAAAAAATAATCATCTTCATGAGTTGAATCATGCTCCAAGATACTGCATATGAATACTGCACATGAAAAAACATACTGGTGCACAGGAGAAAAGATCGAATTCAGATTGCAATATCTATTGATCTAGTCAACCAACTCACGTTCTTAATCTTTCTCGAAACATTACGTCTTGTTTGTACATCGAGTTTGTAGAGAACTGGTTTTTTTCATAAACTCAGTTAACGGAATAACCACTTAAAACCATGTTTGGCTGGAGTGACAAAAGTGCAACCGTAGAGGTATGCTCGGCAGTCGTCGGGCGACGGGCGACGGCATGGCCGGCGGCGTAGAGTGGCTGCAGGTCTTTGGGTCGAGCTCACAGTGGGAGACTGCGCGAGCAGCATCGAGGGACAATTGGCATGGCAAACTAGGACGTCAAGCGGACGCGGACGCAGAGGCCAGCGTCCTGATGCGTCAGGTATTCACAGCTAGCTAGGTGCTAGAGTCTGAGGAGAAGACGAACGAGAAACACTGAGAGGGTGAGACGGCGAGAGGCAGAGTGCGAATGAGCGATTAAGATGGGAAAAGTAAAGCTGACTTGTCTCGAGGAAAGAGAAGGCAAGGGGAACCGGTTTCAGACTTTTCGAATCCAAACATGATTTACCATAAAGTGATTCCTAACAGAATAATCCATAAAACGGATTCCTAAGAATCAGAGTAAAACTCGTTTTCTAAATACTGGCTACTAGATTTTATTATTCAAACAACTACTTAAGAGTTCCCCACAACTTCCATGTCTACGTTCTCACAGAAAACTGTGCCCAGGGCCTAAGATACTTGAAAAACGAATTTACAGATCACTCTGCAGTCTGAACTGAACCACAAGGAGTGATGTTTCTCAAATCTAGAGGTCCCTAGCAGGACACATCAATCTTAATGAAACACTTGAACCTGCACTAAACAGGAGGATCTCTTGGCATGGCATTACCTTAGGAGCGAGGCCTTAGAGAGCCTCCTAATCCGAATCTGTCGTCTGCCTGCCTCCTTTTTGCAGCTGCAACAACAGCAGCGGGCAAGCAAGAATGCATGGGGAGGAAACCTCACATCCAGCCCCTTTGCGCACAGTTGCCGAATGGGAATGGTTAGGGGAGGAAAGGCAAGTGGCTGGCTTACCTACTCCTTGGATCACGGTGATAAATAGGCTTAAGGATTGGTTTATTAGCCCAAAACTGGCCCAAAAGTCTGACTTGAACATATATTGTTTCCCATGGTGTTACATGATAACAATATGAATCCTTTTACAGTGTCTCAAGAAGTGAAGATGCTCCAAACGCCTAGCAAAACATTAAAGGCAATCCGTAGCAAAATGTAAGATCACCAAATTTGGTTCACTTCTTGAAACAATGTACAGTGCGTTGAAAAAATCAGCATCTAGAGTTTTTGAAAGAGAGAAATACCTGAATAACATTGATATGAAGTTTGTTTCCACACGCAATGCTAAAACTAGCATGCCGCAGCATTCCTGAACAGATTTTTCTTTTTGACAATCTGAATAGAAAATAGATAAGAGAATCAAATATTCAGCTAATGAAACTAGCATGCCACAGCATTCGTGTGAAACGTAGTAGCCTTCCGATCAGAACAGCCATAAGGGAGAAACACATACCTCTGAATCTAAAAAACAACAATCAGTATTTGTTCTTTCCCAATGGCAGGATGGATATCCAGGATATGTAGAAATCACATCTAACTCCACAAATGCAATCAACACGGAATGCACTTGGCAATCAATGCAGTGTTACATCTTGGCGAGAGATGTGTGTTTCGAACCGGGTATCATGCAAGTAGTTTTTTCTTTTCACATCACATCAACAAATTGAGTACAATCAATATCTTGGAGAGTAATCTTGCCAAGAAGTAGATCGCTTGCATGCATGGAGCACAACGGGAGGCATTTCTTGTTCAGACTCTCATGAATGGCACTTAGTCCTTGAACCCACTTTTTTTCATTCAAAGGATCTACATTCAGGCGATTCTGCAGTAGACGTATTCGGTAAAGGACAGTGTCCGTTCCAGCACAAAAATGTGCCAGGCATGGAAGGGAGGTGTCATCGACTGCTAATCTGACTAGTATCATTGTCAAAGCTCCATCTATGGGCTTTGGGTCGGAGAGATTCTTGTCACCCATCATCTTGATCTCCCGCTCTGTTGGGAAGTACACTTCTGCCACTCCATCTTCATTTGTCACCTTCAAATCCTTTGTGTAGTGGCTAATTGCTTGCCTCTTGGTGCACTCATGCTTCTCCGCCAATGTCAAGAAGCAGGAGAACCTCAAGTGATAGCTCACAACAATCTTGACCATCTTGAAATTCCGGCAGCAGCAGAAGAAATCTAGCCACCTTCTCCCAACACCGCATACCATTTGATGATATCTGCATCATCCAAACATAGAAGCAGCTTTATTGGCCGTGGACGTCCCATGGAATTTGTGAACCCAGCCAACTTTACCGCTTTTCTTACAAGCTCTATTGGTGCATTGACCCTCATCTTCAACTCTGTCAAGTCCTCGACAGTCCTCTTCTCGTATTGTCTCTCATCCTCCTCCTCTGCTAGCCTCTCCTCGTCCTCAGTCATGTCATAGCCCTTCCTCGGCATCAAGAACCTGCCGAGTGCTTCCTGTAATTGATCATAGGAGTCCACCAATGCTGGTGGCAACTGATCCCTCACCCTATTCAATGACAAGAAGTCACCAGACGTGAACAACCGGTGCCAGTAACGGCAATGGTCCTGCGACTTGAAGTATTCGACCACTGTTTCCTCTGCCCAACCCTTGAACTCCTGTCGCACTTCATCCTCAATACGGAAATCAAACTCGAACTCATGCCCCCGCCTCACCTTCTTGAACAAGTGGTTCAGTATCTTCAACCCGAGCTTCTTCCTCCTCGTCTCCCGAGCATTCTTCAGCTCCTGCGCCTCTGCTGCCTTCCTCTTTAGAAACATCTTCTTCGCTCTCTTCGCCTTCTCCGACATGGGAGGGTGCAAGACCGACGGCGGCACAGCTTGGAAGTCCATCCCCAGGAATTCCATCTTCTCTGACACTGCACTGTGGACCGAGCTCCCAAACCTGTCAACCTTCACCTCCAAGTCCTTATCCAACACTCTGAGGATCCTCTCTCTGACCTCAAGCGTGAGCATCTTCGACCCGGTCGTCACAACCATCATCTCGTCGAGATACCGGACAGCATACACTCTCACAGGCGTATGCAGGACGCTCTCATCCTTAACTCTAGGATTCTTCTTGTGCACCTCTTCGCGGATGGTCATCAACTCTCTATCCACAGGATTGAAGAATATGTTCAGCAGCGTGCCGGTGAGCTCCGATTCCTGGGGGAGCCCGCGGCTGAGCTCGGAGCCTCCGAGCTCGAACGAAATCGCATCGGACAGGAACAGCTCGCGCAGGTAGTCCAGGAACCCGGGGTCGTCGATTTTACAGGAGACGGCGTCGAGGAGGCGGCGAACGTGGCAGGGGCCGAAGGGCTGGCGCGGGATGGCGACGCGGAAGAACCAGGTGGCGTTGGGGATGGAGCGGAGGTAGCGTATGGCGGCGTGGCGGGCGCGGTAGGCGAAGGTGGCGGCGCGCGGGGCGAAGACGGCGTCGAGGGCGGAGGCGGCGGAGAGCATGGCGAGGCGGAGCGGGAGGGTGGGGAGCGGGAGCGGGCGGCCCTTGAGGCGGGAAGGGAGGATGAGGCGGAGGTGGGAGGAGGGGGAGGGCGGCGCGGCGGCGGTGGTGGTGGGGAGAGGAGGGGGGTCGGGCGGCGGCGCGGAGGGGTGGGAGCGGCGGCGGAGGAGGAGAGCGGAGGCGAGGAGGAGGGAAGGGTGGGAGAGGAGCGGGAGGAGGGAGTGGAAGCGGCGGGTGGCGGCGGAGTAGTGGGAGCGGCGGAGGAGGGCTTCGAGCTCCGCGGCCGAGAGCGGCGCCGGCGCCGGCGCGGCGGAGGTGGCGGTGGTGGAGAGAGGGCGAGGTGCGGGGAGGAGGACGCGGCGGTGCGCCCGCGCGAGGCGGGGGAGCATGTACGGCGCGTGGAGGCGGCTGCGGTGGGCGGGAGCCGGGAGGAACTGGAAGCTTGCGACTGCCGCGGCGAGAACGAGGCTGCCGGCGTTGCAGACTTGCAGGACGCAGAATTGGGCCGCGGAGGGGCCGAAACGCGAGCCCGCCAGCCTTTTGCCGCTCACAAAGCACTTCCGCCAAATGCAAAACCATAGCTCAAAAATCAAGCAAAATAGAACCAACGAATTTTCTAAAAACAAATACACGTACCTTATTGTCTCACGGAACCTCCAGCTTAAAAGAACGAAACAAACGCAAGGTTTCAAGTGAAGAAAGCATTTGACTCAAAAGAAAAAAGAGTGAAGAAAGCATTGCAAACTCACAAGTCAACTAAGAACCTCTTTGATTTTGAAAATACAGTAATAGAAAGACTTATAATTGAGATGTCATGTCATAATATAATACTCCCTCCGTCCAAAAATAAGTGTCTCAATTTTGCTCAAAAGTGGATTTTTGAGCAAACTTGAGACACTTATTTTTGGACTGAGTGAGTAACAAAGAAACCAAAAACACAAGATTATGCCATATGAATTGATTGGATGCGGCATAAGAAGCACACGAGAAATTTTCAAATGTACCACAAATACCGAAGATACCAAAACAACCGGTGGGCACATTCCGTGAGAATCTCGAACATCGCAGAACGGAGATCTCCGATCAGCTGAGATCAAAGTCTGCGCCTTCATCGAAGGACGACAAGCAATTGAGACAAAGTGAAAAGGCCAACTTACTGGGTTCACGAACCTCGGGATCAACTGTGCCGCCAACATAGCTGAAATACCACATGCACGTGAGACATGGACACAGTCACTACTGATGCCACAGACAAAATCAACATGGAGTGCTAAGTGGCTTCGCTTGGCACGCGGACTCACCTCGTCCGCTTAGCACGCAGACTCACCTCGTCCCCGTTGGATGTACGAACAATTAGTGCCAAACTTAGCCGACTCCGCAACATCCATCAAGTCCACTTGTTTCCCCTGATCTCCACCAGAGGGGACCTCGTCCCTCTGTTCTGGTCTACTAGTTAGGGTTTGGATCTGTCTGCTGTGGTGCGCCGTTGGTGGTGGGAGAGGCGTTCGGGCAAATAAATCTGACTCAACTCTACTCCCACACCGGCGGCGACTTTCACGGCGGCGCCTCAGAGTTGATGGCAACGTGTGTTGCGTAGTCATTTAGATTGACAGCTTGGTCTTCTCGCCGTTCTTCAGATCTGGCGAGATCAGTTTCTCGTTGTGTCGCTGGCGTTCGTGGTTATCCGCGACGACGTTGGCAGCCTGGGCGAGGTGGTTCTTCTGGAGCGAGGATGTTGGTCCGGAGGTGGATCTGTCGTTCTTCTCCAACTTCCTCGATAAGAGGCGACAAATCTTGGTCCAAGACAGTACGGGGACATCCACCGATTGACGCGCCACAACGACATGTGCCTCGCTGCGCGCAGCAGACATGTTCATCGACTCACAAAGCCTCATTGGCGATGGTGCTTTCTCGGATCTTGCAATGGTGGAGGCTCGCCGTCTCTTCCGGCGTTCGTCTCGGCGGCGCTAGAGTTGGGCGGCGGCCGCTCGCTATGGTGGTTGTAGGAAACCCTAGGGATCGTTTTGTATTTCTCGATCTCTTAGGATTTTACCTGCAAATTCTGGATAATCATTTTATCCCAGACTGTCTTTTAGTTTCTGCATGTGTTGCATATTGTAACTTGAATTTCGATTAATGAAATATGTTGTTCCTCTCAAAAAAAAAGTCCACTTGTTTCACAGTGCCTGATCTCACAACAGCTGAAGTTTGATCATCATGCTTCGACAGAATTGCACAAACCACCACGTATTTTCGTGATAATTTTGAACAAAACACCTACTCTACGGGTTTGTTGAGTAGAACATCATATATTTGTCTGATCGGTTGGGGATATTTCTAATGTATCGTTTGTGTACATTGACATGATTCTCACTTCTTGTAAGTGCATTAGCTAGTGCCAAAGAAAAATGGTCAAATCTGTTACCCAACTAAAACTATATATATTCGAAACCTGTGGTCCAAATGAGTTAAGATTTTCTTAAGTTAGTATTGGCACATTTATGGTTTAGTAGATTTGTTTCTACTTTTTTGAAATTGAAATTTGAGCCAAAATTTGAATGAAACAACTAAAACATTTAGTGTCTATAAAACCATGGGTTTTAAATAAGCTGCATTTCTAAGATTACATGTCTGAACTACTGTATTTTTTTTAATGTGTTGAATTTTGTGTCAAACATTTGAATGAGTCAATAAAACAAATCTTCGGTCGTGGCCCGCTGGCTGACATGGCCGGTTTTATTTGCCACACACACACTTACAAGGAGGACCCATCCATCAAGTCATACCAACATACACAAATGCTAGATTAGATCAAGTTATAACTGTTTACACCAATATGTGGTGTTCTACTTAACAAGCTCGTATGTTTTGTTCAATATCAACATCAATACATGGTGGACCAGAGGACAAAAGATACCCCTTCACCCTCCCGAGAGCTCCCACACGCAATTAGGGTTTCCCCGCCTCCAGCCGGCGTCGTCGCCAATCTGTCCCCCTTTGTGGCCTTGGGGGCATGGAGGCGCGATGGATCTCGGTCCTCGTCGGCGGGAGGGATCTGTTTTCTGGTGTTAGGGTCAAGATTTGTTGGGGCGGCGCTCAGATGATGGTGACGGCGTCTCATTCAATAAAGTCTCCCCGGTTTCAGCCCCATCTCGGCTGGGATATCGACAAGCTTGTGGGAGTGGTGGTTCTCGAGGACTTCTTCTGGCTGTGGGGATCTCTGGATCGTTAAGGAGCTTCATCGACTGTTATTTCTTCTTCTTCGTATCCGGGACAGATGTGGTCTTCTAGACCCGTTCGGCGAATTCCCGTTCGCAACCAACAACATTAGGCCGGCTCAGGGAGGAGCAGCAGCGGCGGCGCGCCATCGACACGGTCTGGAGGATGAAGACGAAGGGCATCTCAAGGTTTTCTTTGTATTTTTGTTTTTGTTGAGGTGATTTGTACTATTCGATGTTTCTTTTAATGCAAGGGTATTTTTCGCAAAAAAATATATGGTGGTTCGTACAGTTTCCTCTCATGATCATATTCTGCTTCCACTTTGGTCGTGCCAATGCCTCTTCTTTCGTGCCAGCTAGACTTGTTTGAAGATTGATGGGTCCATTTTCCTCGGCCCATATTTCAAGGCCCGTCTTGGCTCCGAGGTATGAACTTCCGATTCCTCGACCAGGGCAAAACCTATTTATCGCCTACTGCGGAGCCGTATATGCCCCGCGTACCCCATCTCGTTTCTGGGCTGAGCTCAACTAGCTCCGAACTGCTTTTTTCTCGTACATACTTTCGCCTTATTAGTTGTTCCATCGCTGGCTCGCTGTTGTACATGCATCCAATCGTTTGATTGTTGCTACAATCCGTACTGGACATCTCACGTTTTCTTTTCTTTCTTTGTTTTCTATTAAGATTTTCTCTCTTTTTTATTCCTCCTTTTCTTGCTTTATTTTTCGATCGTTTATGTTTTTGTTATTATTTCTATTTCTATTTGTCTTTTCATTTTTATATGTTTCTACTACATTTTTTTCTTTTGTCTTCCTTTCTAATTTTTCTCTTTTTATTTTTTGTTTCCCTTTTTGTTTATATTTTTTTTGTATTTTATATATTTTAAAAATTTGTATGTTGCGAAAAATATTAGTCCTTTGTTTCTTGTTCGATGTTTCTTGTTCATTTATTTATTTAAATTTGTTCAAATAACATAATTTTCATATTTCAAATAAGATAAATACTCTTTCTTAAAATCTATTAAATAAGATAAATGTTTTAACTAAAATCATTTAAGAATATTTTCTGTTCACCGACTGTTTTCCGTTCAATATTTTAAAATCGTTAAAAAATAGTTCCAGTTCACAAACCTTTTTCACTTTAAAATCGGTCCAAAATAGTTTCGTTCATCAACAATACATTTTTCGTTAACTTTTTAAAATAGTTTATGTTCACTTTTTAAAATTGTTCAAAAATAGGTTCCGTTCACAAGATTTCTCTGTTCACTTTTTTGAAAATCGTCCAAAAATAATTCTTGTTTACCGACATTTTCTTTACACTTTTAAAATCGTTCTAAAATAATTTTTGGTAACTTTTAAAAATGTTCAAAAATAGTTTCCGTTCACATACCTATTAGGTTCACTTTTTTAAAAATATTCAAAAATAATTTCCATTCACGGAATTTTTACTTTCACCTTTTAAAATCGTAAAAAAATAGTTACTATTCACCGCCATTTTCTGTTTACTTTTTAAAATCACTGAAAAATAGTTTCCGTTCAATCCCATTTTATGTTCACTTTTTAAAACCGTTCAAATGAGGCCAATGTTCTAATTGAAAGAAGTTCAAATTAAAAATATATGTTCTTATTTTCGAAAATCCTTTGAAAATATTCACATTTCAAAATGGTTCAGATTTTGAAAATGTTCATATTAGAAAATGGTTCAGATTTTCAAAATGTCTATATCTGAAAATGATTTGATTTAAAAATTGTTTATATTTGAAAATGTTCATTTTCTGGAAATGATTCATATTTCAAAATCGTTCATATTTGGAAAAATATTTATTTTTGAGTTCATGTTTCAATATTTTTCATATTTTAAAAATGTTCATTTTGTAAAATGGTTTGAATTTTGAAAATATTTAAAATATCCAGATTTTGAAAATGTTCTGATTTTGAACTTAGAACCATCTAAGTGACAGCACCATGAAGAGCCGCGAGCTGGACAACGGCGCGACGGCACCGCGCGGGACGGCGGCGGTGTTGCGGCGACACATGTTCGAAAAAACGCGTAATGAGGAGTGTAAACACGTTCACACCTACAGTACAAGATTATCTCGTATATGTTCGTCGAAATGAAAAAATTACAACACGAAAGTTGTGCGAAACATTGAAATTACCTCCTTGTCAAAGGATATTTCAAAGGGTCAACCGAGTGCGGCGAATTTGATAAAATTCGGCTAAAAAGTTCTGAACATCGATTCAAAATTGAGAAGTTACAGTCGACGAAACTAAGAACTAAGTAAGGAATGGAATATACTTGTGGACGCGCATAATTTCGTTTACACATTATTTTATTTTAAGGTGCACGACACTATAACTTATTTGTTAACCAGGAAGCAGCAGAACGTGCAAAGAAACAGGAAAACGTGCACGCGACACTAGGGAAGTCTACGGATTCTCATTTTGAGCATATTGTCTCAAAAATTAAGAAATTGGTGAAGGGGTGGTGTCCCAAAACAATGAGTGGTGCAGCTAGGGAGGTTCTTGTCAAGGCCATTTGTCAGGCCATCCCCACTTATTCTATGAGGTTTTTTCGGCTATCAAAGAATTTATGCAAGAAGATCACAACCGTGGTGGCTCGCTTTTGGTGGGGAGGTGATGAACACAAACGCAAAATTCATTGGAAGAAGTGGAACCAAGTTGCTATCCCTAAATCAGAGGGGGGGATGGGCTTTAGAGACTTCCAATTATTTAATCAAGCTATGCTGGCGAAATAGGGCTGGAGACTTATATCTAACCCCGACTTTCTATCCGCGAGGGTTATGCGAGGAAAGTATTATAATGGTACTGATTTCATGTCAGCAAGGAAGAAGAGGAATGCCTCGCATGTGTGGAATGCTATATCTTACATGAACGGGAGGCACTCAAACTTGGGTTGATTAAGCGAGTGGGCGATGGATCTTCGGTTCGCATATGGGAGGACCCTTGCATACCTGATAATCCAAGTATGAAGCCATTGTTCCGTCGGCCGAAAGCATACGTAAATTTGGTACAGGAATTGATTGACGAGCAATCAACAAGCTGGGATACAGAGAAGGTCATGAATAATTTTTCTCCCGTTGATGCATTGGCCATCTGTAGAATTCCTCTTGGGAGTACTTACGAGGACAGCTGGGCGTGGACGCAAGAGAAGAACGATATCTTCTCTGTCAGGTCATGCTACAGATTATTGGCAAGATTTGCCATCGAGTTCAGGAGAAAGGACAAGATTATGCTGGAAGAAGCTATGGAAACTACCCATGCCACCAAAAGGGAGAGGCTTCTGGTGGAGAGTGATCAAGGAATTTGTTCCGTGTCGTCAAATTTTAAAAAGAAGACATATGGAAGTTATTGCTCAGTGCAAAACCCGTGGAGCCGAAGAGGAATCTATCTACCATGCACTCTCCGAGTGCACTTGGGCGCGATAGTTCTGGCAGGAGATTAATAAATCGACATGCATCAAAATACCTATATTGTGCCCTGGGCAATAGATTTGGTAGAAGGGAAGATTGTGAAAGAAGAGTCGGCGAGTGTCATTCTATGTGGATGTTGGGCGTTTTGGATAGAAAGAAATGCAGTCTGGCACGGCAATAGAGGAAGACCGGTCATCCGTTCGGTGAATTGGACTCTTGATACAACGATCGATCTTGCTCGAGCTGGGACTAAGATGATTCCAACTCCAGCGCGGGTTAAAGCAAGATGGAAGAAGCCTGACATAGGAATTGTTAAGATCAATGTAGATGCAAGTTTCACATAAGAGGAGATGCAAGGTAGCACGGGATTGATAGTACGAGACCACAATGGCTTTTTCATCCGGGCTCAGGCACTCTGGTACGAACATGCAGCTTGTGCTCTTTCTATGGAGGCCCAATCAGTGCGCGATGCTACCAGATTTGCGATGGACACGGGCTATCGGTATGTCCGAATTGAAACGGATGCTCAAGTATTCGTAACTCTGTTCAAGGAATCTGGAACTGGCAAGTCCATTATTGCCAGTATTATCCAGGATATCAAGGAGCTGGGTGATTCTTTTACTAGTTTTGATATTTCCTTTGTAAGCCGTCACCTAGCCCGGTAGTAAAGCAAGTAGTGATAGGAGGAGATGTTTCTGGCTAAATTAGTACTCCACAATTTTTACTCTCCACTTTGGAGAAAGATTGTAACGAGTTGAGTAATTAATAAAGTTCTTTGATTCGCCAAAAAAAAAAAAAGGAAAACGTGCACGAAAGTGGGGTGGTGCGCGGAGCGTGGAGTAGGAGCTCCCCTCGACCAGACACGAAGCTCAGAGAGCAACTGACACGCGCGCGCTTCCCGCCATGCCCGTCACCGCCGGATCCACCGCCACCTTCGCATCACACCACGACAGTCACGCCACTCCGGTGAGTCGGCGACTCAGCTGCTTTCCTCGATCGATGCTGTCCGCACCGCCTCTCTCGTGGCGGCTGGCCCTCCCGCTCGTCGCCTTCGTCTCCGTCCCCTTCCTCCTCCCGCTCACCCTCCCACACCTCCTCCTCCGCCCATCCGACTCCTCCCCGCAGCCTCTCTCCTTCCACCGCCTCGCCTGGCTCCCGTCCATTCACATCGCGGTTCCATCACCACCGCCGCCGCCGCCACCAACGACAGGAACGCCACCGCCGCCGGCACAAACGACGACGTCATCCCTTTCTCTACAAACGCCACCGCCGGCAACAAAAGCGGCGTCTCCACCACCGCACCCCAAGACACCCCGCGACGTGACACCCGAGCGGTGCGACATCTTCGACGGGACGTGGGTCCGGTCTGCCGACGACGACGACGACGACGTGCGGCCGCTGTACGACCCGGGCACGTGCCCGTACGTGGACGAGGCGTACGCGTGCGCGTCCAACGGGCGCCCCGACGCCGGGTACACGCGGTGGCGCTGGGCGCCGCGCGCGTGCCGCCTCCCGAGGTTCAACGCGACGGACCTCCTGTCGAGGCTGCGGGGGCGGCGTCTGATGCTGGTCGGCGACTCCATGAACCGGAACCAGTTCGAGTCCATGCTCTGCATCCTCCGCGCCGCGCTCCCCGACAAGTCCAGGGTGTTCGAGACCCACGGGTACCGCATCTCCAAGGGTCGCGGCAACTTCGTCTTCAAGTTCCCGGTAACATAAAATCCATGGCGCGAGTGATCAGATCGACCAAGAAAGCAAGCAAGCAAGTGTCATTGATGGATTGAGCAATTGATGGATGAATCGTACGTTGCAGGATTATGACTGCACGGTGGAGTTCGTGCGGTCGCATTTCCTGGCGCGGGAAGGGGTGCGGCTGAACCGGCAGGGGAACTCGAACCCGATCCTGCAGATCGACCGCGTGGCCAAGACGGCCGGCCGGTGGAAGAAGGCCGACGTGCTCGTCTTCAACACCGGCCACTGGTGGACACACGGCAAGACGGCCCGGGGGTACGCTTCGCTCTCTGTCCATCGATTTGCTCCTGAGTCAAGCCGGCAATTCCGCCCATGGGCACGTCCGCCCACGGGCACCCGACCCTAATGGGCAGGGTATGGGTCGCTATGTTCGCTCATGGGTCTCGCCCGTGGGCGACCCGATTAGTCATGGGTAGGGTATGGGCAGACATGTGTATCCATGGACGACCCGATGGGTAACCCGATTAGGTGACATGTGGGGTCTCATAGTAAGACATGACCAGAGCCCATGTAATTTCCAGCCCAGCCCAACAGTCCAAATCCAACACGCACCGCACTAAGCCACTAACCCTAGGTGTGACCGTGTCCCTCACCAGTCTCTCCCGATGCATTTCAACACTTATTATGATTTTATTGATGTACTGATGCAATTTGACACATAAAATATGCCATTTTGAAGTGCCAGAATTGACATGAGTAGCTGTTGTATGTAGACCCGACGGGTGACCCGACGGACATGGGCATGGGCATGAAATCTGACCCATGGGCAGGGTCGTGGGCAGAGAAGCTTGCCCAATTGTTAAACGGGCATGGGTCTGAAAGAGGTCGACCCGACCAAACCCGACCCGATTGCCGGCCTTACTCCTGAGACGGCAATTTCAGATGATCAATGTATGTGTGCAGCAAGGACTACTACAAGGAAGGCGATAAGCTGTACCCGCAGTTCGACTCGACGGAGGCGTATCGGCGAGCCCTCAGGACATGGGCGCGGTGGGTCGACAAGAACATGGACCCCAAGAAGAGCGTCGTCTTCTACCGTGGATACTCCACCGCTCATTTCAGGCACTGATGTCTGATTGATTGATCGATCACAGATAATTACATAGGGCACACTGATTCCGTTCGAGCTATAGCCTGACGAGGACTTCTTGCATTGGATCGATGCAGGGGAGGGGAGTGGGACTCGGGCGGGTCGTGCAGCGGGGAGACGGAGCCGGCGTTCAGGGGCGCCGTCGTGGACAGCTACCCGGAGAAAATGAGGATCGCGGAGGAGGTGATCGGGGGATGCGGTTCCCGGTGCGGCTGCTGAACGTGACGAGGCTGACAAGCTTCCGCAAGGACGGCCACCCGTCGATGTACGGCATGGCGCCGGAGAGGAGGAGGAAGGTGTCCAGGAGGAAGCAGGACTGCAGCCACTGGTGCCTCCCCGGCGTTCCCGACGCCTGGAACTAGCTCATCTACGCGTCCCTCGTCTTGCAGCCCAACCCCAGTTCGTGGGAACGCAGATGATACTACTGTACATGGGAGCTTGAGATTGTAATTGTCTACACGTATTCTATTTTTTTTTTGCGGAAAAGTCTACACGTATTCTCATGTTCTTGAGCTTTGATGGATGGCACTGTGGAAGTGTGGAATCTTTTGGATTAGTTGGTGTGTGTCCAACTAGACATAGCATGTGATCATTTCTGTATTTTTGTAAGAGCATCTCCAAGAGAGTTGACAAACGGTTTGTCTACCCAAACCAATTTTGGCTAGAGGACAAAGAGGGTTCGGGCATCAAAAATATTTTCAGCTTTTCCAGCAAATAAAAAATATGATACCCCATGAGTGCTATGGCTTGGGCGATTTGGACTTCGAGGAATGATGTTGTTTTCAATAGTAGGAAAGTCTCTACTTCGGTTTTTTTCTAACATCTATAAATGCATTTCCTTTTTGTCACAGTGGAAGGCTATGCTGCCGGCGAAGCGTAAGGGGCGATGGGATGAACTGACACTCACTCGGGAACTGGCGGCTAAAAGGTTTCAGCTGCTGGAGCCTCGCAGGAGTTTGTAGCTTCTGGTACCTTTTAGCTAGTTAGTTTGTTCTCCTTGTTTGTTGTCAGTTCAATCCGGTTGTGTTGGTGGTGGGCTGTTATCAGCTTTTGTTGTTGTTTTACTTTCATTGTATAAGACTCTGTTTGTCTGGCTTGGACCAGTGTGTTGGCTATCTAATAAAGCCGGGCCCTCCTGGTCTTCGTTCTAAAAAAAAATATGATACCCATATCTGTTCTTACAAGTGGGGCCAGTGTGTCACTAAGACATTTGTGCGATATTTTTTTTTTACATAAAAGACCAAAGGCCCGATGTTAAATTAATAACGCCAACAAAACCCTGCCCACACGCAAAGAAAAGGGCAAACAAAGAGATTACATGCAAACATTGACGCACACCGCCACTGTCCACATACAGGCTCAAGGAAACCTCAAAGAGGATTGCCAAGGAGATTACAAGCGCACACCAACAATCGCCACCACTAACAACAAAGCTGCAAACAGACTACACGTAGCCCAAGCAAAGGAACTCCGAGGTGCAGAAAAAGTCGTAGACCTTGCCGGAGATAGCCCAGCGAGAGTCTGCCACTACAACCGACGCACAACACCTCCGAAGAGCAACAATCCGTGTAATCCAAGGCGGGATCTTCAAGAAGAGAACGACGCCAAAACGCCACTGCCCGATCCAAGGATCTTGGACTTTCATCCGAAGGAAAGAAGGACCGAGTGGAGCCACTACAATGCCTCCAAGGAGGGAACGACGTCCACTGACGTCTCCGCCGCGGCCCAAGAAGACCCAGGGCAAGGGTTTCCCCTCGACATACACTCTTCGCCTTCTACGCAGGACAACGAATATCGCCAAGAGGACACCCGATACCACAGGCACACACTGCCGCTCGCCAGCCAACCCGCCGCCCTCACGGTCGTGGTCGTCGGCTAGCACCTGAGATATTGGCTTGCCCGCCAACCAACATGTCTCCCACCTTCCAGGGCCACCGCCCCGGCATCCCGACTTCGCGCATTGCGATCTGAAGGAAGACGAAAGCCGCTGCCACCCAGAGTAGTGCGGACACCGGTCGGAGGGCACACGAAGATTGGCTGTCAGCGGCACCCAAGGCGCCACCTTGGACCCGAAGAGAGAGGGGGCCTCCGGCTAGATCGATGACCAACAGCCCCCACGGCTGCCAACATCCTCAGATCTTGGGGTGGGGTCGATGGGCTCAAGCACGACCCCCCTGCCCCGACCTGAACGCACGGCGGCCAACAGTCGCAGGCCCGACCACTACCACCCGACCCTCCTCGACAGGCCTCCAGCCCACCGTGCTATCGCCATCATCCTTGGAGGTCTCCTTCAACGCAACCGACCGAGAGCAGAGCAGCGCCGCTCGTAGCAACCGCCGCCACGAGCATGCAAGGAACCGCGCATCCACCACGCTCTCGACGATCCGCGACGGCCTGCGCCATCAATACCGCGCGAGGGGGAGAGAAAGCCTCGCCGCGGAGGAGGCAGAGCATGGCGATGGCTAGGGTTTCGCCCCTCCGCTCGTGGGAGCGGACAGGACGAAGGGGGTTTTAGTCAGCTTCTTGTCCCCCAACGAGAGCTAGCGATCCTTGTGCACTTGTGCGAGAAATTCAGCGCGATTGCACGATGGTGGAGACTCGGAAGACCTAATGTGCTCACGACATTAGTCTACCTGATTTTCTTAAAACAAAATTAACAGTGGTAGCTAGCAATACAGGGGAAGATACATGAAACTTGGTTTACACGACCCAAACTAAAATACGTATTTCCATGTTATACGTGACCGTTTTGAAAGAACATATTTTATGTCCCCTATGTGTTTTGTGTGTTAGGCAACAACACTAGGAAATATCTAATATGATGTTAAGTGGTGCAGGAATCAAAAGAAATATTTATACTTTGCATCGAAACAATTGTCAAGGAAAAAGGAGATTGCAATATGTCTGGCTAGGCCGGAGTCTCCGGCCTCAGGGGTGCTCAGGGGCTGGAGTCTCCGGCCCATCAAGTTTTGGAAAGAAGAGCTCCACAAGACGGCGCTCTCTGCCTTCAACCCGGAGTTGGTCCGGAGTGACCCTGGAGTCTCTGGCTGGGGCCGGAGTCTCCGCCCCCTCGGGGTCCGAAGTCTCCGCCCAGGCCGGAGTCTCCGGCCCTCCTGGACTAGAGTCTTCGGTCTAAGTGGACTGCAACGGCTACAATTTTGGGAGGGGTATAAATACCCCTCCACCTACGACATCTTGATTCGCATGTTTCGTTGGAGCATTGCACCCCAAGCGGGGAATACGAATGCTATCCGTGGTGCACTTGTCAATCTCATGCATCATGCCCACAGGACATACCTTGTCGGACCAAATTGTCATGGGTATGAGATTGATGTGATGGATTATATCAAGTGTGAAAGGATCGTATGGCCACCTAGAGGGGGGGGGGTGAATAGGTGCTACTCCAATTTTTAATTCTTTTTCGATTAAGGCTTGACACAAAGGTAAATTCTCTAGATATGCAACTAAGATGAATTTACCTATATGACAAGTTAAGTCTAAACAAGATAAGATACAAGTAGTAAATAACTAGAAAGGAGTAACCGATCGGGAAGCACGCGGAGACAAGGATGTATTCCCGAGTTCCTCCTTTTTAGGGGAGTACGTCTCGTTGGAGGGTGTGAGTTTCAAACTCAAGACGCCACAAATGGCCTCACCCTATTCTCCGATGAACCTCGCACAAAAGCTCGGTCCACCTTCCACTATCGGAGACCTTCAAGGCGGAATCCGGAGCCCTTACAACAAGCTTGGAGCACAACCCACAAAAGGATTGGGAGCTCCCAAGCACCACAGCTTCACTACACAAAAGTAGCAAGCAAGTAAGTACAACAAGATGCCTAGGTTTTCCTAGTGGAAACCCTAGGCTCAAATCCCTCAAGTGAATGAGGGGGAAATGACAAACGCTTCGGTGGAGTTGTAGATCCGGGCCTTCTCCTTCAATCCTCCAAGTATGAGTGAGTTTGGGTGGAGGGATTGGGAGATCTAATGATTCATGAGCTTGCAACAATGGTGTTCTTCATTTGGGGGCGAGCTACACAGCTGGAGGTAGGTGGAGGGGTATTTATACCCCTCCAGGAAATGTAGCCGTTGCAGCTCCAGGAGGCCGGATAATCCGGTATAAGTGAGGGCCGGATATTCCGGCCTGGACAAACTATCCGGTCACAAATATCCGGTCCACTCCAGTGGCTCGCGCCTTCGACGCGCAATTCTTCCTTAGCGAAAATTCCATGGCCAGTTGATGGGAGGCCGGATATTCCGGCCCTAGTAGAATATCCGGCCCAAAATATCCGGCCGAGTCCAGTGGCTCGCGCCTTTAGTCCTTAGCCGAATTCTCGATTGGCCAGCCTTGAGGGCCGGATATTCCGGTCTGGGCACGACCCGGATTATCCGGCACCTGGGAACTTTTCGCCTTTTTGGCTAAGATGCAAATGATCTTTTCACAACTTAAAACCTGCATCACTTGACGACATATTAAATGACTCACTAGTGTTGTTGCCTAACACACAAAACCTAAGGGATTAGTAAATGTTCTTTCAATCTCCCCCTTTTTGGTGTTAGATGACAACACTAGGATTTGCAATAAAATTCCACAACTAGATCATGTTTTTCAACAAAGAATGGAAAGAACTCCCCCTAAATGTGTGCATATAATTAGTTTGCCTTGAAATGCAAATACACACATATAGGGAGGAACAATTTCCAACACATGATATAGATCACAATAAATGTGCAACAAGAGACAAATCATACACTAGGTTGAGACTTGAGATGAAGATCATACCTTGTGCATATAGATGAAAGATAGTAATCCATAGAGATCGCACAATAATGTAGTCTCAACCATACATAATTAGCAAACCATATGTCTCTCGCATAACACATAAACATCACAACCACATAGTTCAACACTCTCAAATAGCAAATAAGTTCGACAACGAGATAAAAGGACACAAGCGCAATAAGAAAGATAAACGCATATGCTTGTGCCCAAACCCATGCAAATCCCACGGAGAACCTACTAGAACTACTTCTCCCCCTTTGGCATCGAAACGCCAAAAAGGGAAAAGAGCGATGCTACGTCCCATAGAGATCACTCCTCAGCATCATTGTCCTCATCCTCATCATCATTGTCCTCAGAAGCGTGTCTTCCCCAGATTCATCTTCCTCGTCACAAGCACGAGCATAAGCAGAAGAGGACTCGAGAAGATGCTTCTCCATTTGAACCCATGGAGTCCGAGCTCCGGCATTCCATTGTGCATAAGAGAGAGGGTCGGACACGGGAGGGTCATCTGGCAAGCTAGGGAGTCTCTTGAGAATTTCCTGCCTCTCACAATAAGCATCATATTGACCATGGCGGAGATCAGCATTCATGCACAGCACATACTTCTGAAACCAGTTCATCTTTTTCGCGACAGGGGGTGCAACAAAAGCGGGGGCTGCGGGACGGGACCGACCACTCTTGCGAGCATCCCTCAGTATCTCATCAGCAGCAGGAACAGTGGGGCAGCAGGACGCTTGGCATATTTCTTGACATAGACCTTCTTGTAGATGTGGTCTTCACAATCATCATCACTGAGGTCAAGTTCCAAGGTCTTCTGGATGAGTTTCATTATGTATGGAGCATACGGGATGGAATAACGACCTAGCATAGCATCATACATCTCATGATAGATGTAGTCCATGACATCCACCTGGAAGTTCTTGTTTGGCTCTTCATTTTGATCAATTTCATGAGCAAGGCACAATAAGTTGACAAGAGCAGAACGGATGGCATCATTGTTTCCTCCACTTGGCGCAATGTTGTGCCTGAAGATGGTGACTAGTTGGTCATAGAGAGGAAGCAGCCCAGTTTTGAACCCAATAATGCCATCACTGTCATAGAGAGGTGCCAATGCGTTCTTGTTGGGCTCCTCAGCAGTGTGGAGACGAATGCCGGCAGGAGTGCGTCCCTTGTAAGTGTATCCAAGAGCAGTAGCAAAGTCATAAAAGGTGGCTGTACACTGAGTAGACCCGGACATCCACTTGAGGGTCTTCGAGGAATCGGCCTTCATCACAAGGGTTGCAAAGAACTGCTGAACAAGAGCCACACTGTAGTCACACTTAAGCTCCATGAGGCGAACCAGTCCCAGTTTTTCAATCACGTTTGCAGCTTGATCATAGGCAGGCTTGGACTGAAGAGCAGAAAGCTTGATAGGCTGCATAGGGCGAATAGGGTGTGACATGGTGAGGTAAACATCCCTATGGATGAAGAGTTGCTCCATGCACCAAAAACTGTTATCTTCGATCTCTTCATCTCTTGGAGTGAGGTACCAATCCCCTTGTCGAATTTTGATATAGTCAGCACGGGGCATAGTCTTGTAGTTGGGCCTTTGAGCTTTGCCCTTTCTATTGCTCGAGGCGGAGGCTTTGGGGACTGCTTTTGCTGCAGCGTCTTCCTTCATCTTGCGCACTGCCTCGCTCTTACGCTGCCTTAAAGCGGTCTCGTCAACAAGCTTGCCCGAGGCGGGGTCTTTGCGAAAGTACCGAGGACGAGGTCTTTTGGGTCGGGAGCCGAGCTACCTGTGAACAAAAGCAATAGGAGGGTAGCATGGAGATAAGCACACACACAAGCCTCAGAAAAAAATACTACACACATTAGAGAAGCAACCCAAAATTGATGCAACTTAGTCCTATGAAAAAGAAGCAAAACTGTGCAGAAAAGTTCAGACCGGAATATCCGGCCTGGAAGCACCGGAAAATCCGGCCTGACCAAAACTGCACAGGAGAGCTTCAATCTGAGGTCTAAAAGTAGATCGACGCTACGGGTTGCTAAGCTAAGGTATCTAGTAAGCAGGGAATACCAAGGGGAACCAACTACTCCAAGATTTCAAGCAAAAATAACTCCACATTGCATCCTAGGGCAAGGCACCCAAGATTCAAGAAAAAAGGAGTTACCCGCATCCATGAGCGGAACTTCTTGGAGGAGAAGGAGCCCGGGGCGATGGAGCACCAGATCCGGCCGGCGGCCAGCGAATCTGGCGGTGGAACTTGCCCGGGAGGGCACGGGGACGGCAGGCGGCGACGGAGGGGAGAGAGAGGCTCGGGGGTGGAAGAAGGGTTCGAATGAGCCCTTCACCCCGATATCTCCCTAATAAAAAAAGTCAAACCGCCAGGACCGGATATTCCGGTCAGAACTTAGACCGGATAATCCGGCCCACTGAATTTCTGTGAAAACACAGAAAATTCAGGCCTGCTGAGCCCTTACGTTCCAAATACAACAACAAGACTTGTGTGATAGATAGGCTTGGGATTTAGAGAGCCAAACTGAAAATGGTACTTCACACTCATTCTTGCAAGAATCAAATAAGGAAATGCCAAGTTGAGTGTGTTTTCCATGAAACCGACAAAAAGGCAAAAACTCCAAATGATTTGCAAATAAGACCTAAATAAGAACCAACTCTTCAAAAGAAGAGGGCGGTGGCCTAGGCCACCATGTATGAGTTTGTGGTGTGACACCGCGAAGATGTATCTTGGGTTCACGGCCACTACTCGTCATTTAAGCTCACAATTCATGAAATGAAAATATAGAGACAAAATGATTTCTTACTATCGGCATAATGGGGGGAGGGATAGTCCAATGGATTAGGACCGCACTCCCCCTATGTCCATGCCTACATCCAAACCAAATTACTATTGTCTAATATGGGTAGGTATGCAAGAAGTCCACTAAGTCCAATTGCTTATGTCCACCACATTTAGTTCTCCTCTCAACTCCTTGAATCTTGCTTCACCAAGAGGCTTTGTGAACATATCGGCGAGTTGATGCTTGGTGTTGACATACTTGATTGTAATATCACCCTTCTCAACATGATCTCGTATAAAATGATACGGATCTCAATATGCTTGGTCTTCCCATGAAGTACCGGATTGTGAGCAATTTTGATGGCACTTTCATTGTCACATAAAAGAGGCACTTTGTCACAAATGACACCATAATCCTTTAAAGTTTGCCTCATCCATAATAATTGTGCACAACAACTTCCGGCGGCAATGTATTCGGCTTCGGTGGAGGACGAGGCCACACAATTTTGCTTCTTGGAAGACCAACTCACAAGAGACCTACCAAGGAATTGGCAAGTACCCGAAGTTGATTTTCTATCCATTTTGCAACCCGCCCAATCCGCATCCGAATAACCTACAAGATCAAAGCTTGTCCCATGGGGGTACCAAAGACCATAGTTAGGAGTATCTATCAAGTATCTTAGAATCCTTTTAACCGCGGTTTCATGACTTTCCTTAGGACTTGATTGGAATCTTGCACACATACCCACACTAAACATAATATCCGGTCTAGATGCACAAAGGTAAAGTAAAGATCCAATCATAGAACGATAAAGCTTGGGATCAACTTCCTTACCCCGGATCTAAGTGTAGATCCGCCTTGGAGTCCATGGGAAACTTATATGGCTTGGCATTGTTCATATCAAATTTCTTGAGCATGTCTTGAATATACTTGGCTTGACATAAGAATGTTCCTTCTCTCCATTGGTGGATTTCAAAGCCAAGAAAATACTTCAATTCTCCCATCATGGACATCTCAAATTCCTTGGTCATTAGCTTAGAGAATTGATCACTAAATTCATGATTAGTAGAACCAAAGATAATATCATCAACATATATTTGGCATACGAAAAACTCTCCATTTATCCTTTTTGTAAAAAGGGTGGGATCGATTACCCCAATTTCAAAACCACGGTCTACTAAGAACTCCTTGAGATGATCATACCAAGCACGTGGAGCTTGCTTGAGCCCATAAAGAGCCTTATGTAGTAAGTAGACATGGTTAGGAAATTTAGGGTCTTCAAAACCCGGAGGTTGTTTCACATACACTAATTCATTTAGTGGACCATTTAGAAAAGCACTTTTAACATCCATTTGATATAAGGTAATGTTATGAGTAGATGCATAGGCAATTAATAAACGAATAGATTCAAGTCTAGCAACGGGGGCATAAGTTTCACCGTAGTCGACTCCTTCGATTTGGGTGTAGCCTTGTGCAACCAATCTTGCTTTGTTGCGAATGACTTGACCATGTGAGTCTTGCTTGTTCTTGAATATCCACTTGGTTCCAATGACATTATGTGATGTGTCTTTGGGTCTTTCAACTAATGACCATACTTTGTTGCGCTCGAAATTGTTCAATTCTTCATGCATGGCCGCAACCCAATCCATGTCTTCAAGAGCATCATATACCTTAAGAGGTTCTAAGCTAGACAAACAAGAGACATGACCACAAAAGTTAGATAATTGATTACGTGTGGACACACCCTTATTAATACTCCCAAGGATATTCTCTTTGAAGTGTTGTAGATGATCCAATGTTGATGCACGCCGAATGACTCGGCGTTCTATAGCTTGACCAATTGTTTCACCAACACGAACATCTTCATCATTTCCTTCTTCTTGTTCATGGTCAACCCGAAGTGGAGTTCTTGGAGATGGGGGTTCATCATGTTCTTGTTCTCCACTAGAGTTGGGTGGGTCTTGACCATTATCTTGCTCATGTGGATGAATATCTTGATCTTGTTCTTGTATAGCTTGTTGATCAATGTTGAGGTGGATGGTTCAACTTGAGTAGAACTTGTTCCTTCTTCTTGAGTGTCAATAATAGGTTCTTCAATAGGAATAAGTTCCCCTATGCCCATAGTTCTTATGGCTTGAGATGGAGGTACATCACCTACATCATCATGATCAATATGCTCCGCTTGGGAGCCATTATCCTCGACAAACTCCACATTCATAGATTCTTCAACACATCCGGTGGATATGTTGTAGACCCTATAAGTATGGGAGTTTGCGGCATATCCAACAAAATACCATCAAAAGTTCTAGATGCAAATTTAGCAATTGGGCAACCTTTAATGTAAACATGGCATTTGCATCCAAATACGCGAAAGTAAGAGACATTTGGCTTTTTACCGGTAAGGAGTTCATATGGTGTCTTTTTCATGAGAGGACGAAAGAAGAGCCGGTTTGAGTAGTGGCAAGCGGTGTTGATGGCTTCGGCCCAAAAGTTGTATGGGGAATGAAATTCGGCCAACATAGTTCTTGCCATATCAATAAGAGTGCGGTTCTTCCTTTCGGCGACACCATTTTGTTGGGGAGTATAAGCAGCGGAATATTGGTGTTGAATGCCCTCCCCACTTAGGAAATCATCCATAGTGTAATTCTTGAACTCCGTACCATTGTCACTTCTTATTGCCAAAATCTTGGAGTCATATTGGCGTTGAACCAAGGTTGCAAAGTCAATGAATATCTTTTGAGTTTCACTCTTCCTCTTGATGTAGAAAGTCCAACAATATCTTGTATAATCATCCACAATCACCAAACAATATTTCTTGCCACCAAGACTCTCATATGTGGGAGGCCCAAAGAGATCCATATGAAGGAGCTCCAAAGGCTCTTAGTGGAGATAATGCTCTTCTTGGGGTGATTCTTTTCATGCATCTTTCCGGCTATGCAAGCACTACAAGGACGATCTTTGGAAAAATTAACATCGGTTAGTCCTACCACGTGTCCACCCTTCACAAGAGTTTGCAAATTTCTCATACCGACATGGCCTAGCCGGCGATGCCAAAGCCAACCCTTGTCGGATTTAGCCATTAGACACGTGGCAATTTGAGTGGTCTCTTTCGAGAAATCGACCACATACAAACCGTTCACACGAAATCCAACAAAGGCTACTTTAAGAGATTGAGTGAAGGATGGTCACGTGGTGTTTATTAAAGATAACGGTGTAACCGACATTGCATAATTGACCAACGGAAAGTAAATTATATGAAAGGGATTCAACAAGAAGGACCTTCTCAATGGATAACTCCGGAGTGATCACTACCTTGCCATATCCCAATACCTTAAGTCTTGCATCGTTCCCGACGGTGACATGAGAGAATGTGAGTAATTGTTTCAATAGCCCTTTACTAATTCTTTGCTTCCGGTCATGTGAGATGAACACCCACTATCAATGAGCCATGAAGATCCACCGGAAGAAAAGTCCTACAAGAAATCAAGTCTTTGTTTTAGGTACCCATTGTGGAATGGGTCCTCTTTTGTTAGTCACAAGGGTCTTTGGAACCCAAATAGCATAGTGATAATCATCTCCATATGAAGTGCCAACATATTTAGCAAAAACACAACCATTTCTAGATTTCATAAGAACATATGAAGGGTTGTATTTTCCCGCAAAGTCATTGTGAGTGGCATTGCCCCTTGTGGCATCACTACTCGCAATGGTAGTCTCTTTGCTTGTGCGGGCTTGGCCTTCTTCTTGTTCTTGTTCTTCTTTTTCTTCTTGGCAACATAACCAAGGCCCTCTTTCCCTATGTGTGGCTTTTGCGCTTGCAAGAGCTCATAAAGAGGTTTCTCACCTTGAGGGCTAGAGGCCTTGGCAAGCTCATCCTTCAACCTAGCATTTTCCTCAATGACATTTGCATGATCACAAGAAGAAGTAGAGGAGCTAGGTGGTGCATCAATTTTAGTAGATTGTATTTGAAGTTGTTCAAAAGACTTGGTGAGAGTAGAGTGTTCACTCTCCAAGGCCTTGTGAGCCTTAGTGAGCTTCTCTAGCTCATCGGTTAGTCTATTATGACCAACACCAAATACGATCTTTTGTTTCTCTAAAACTTTGTATTTAGCAATAGCATGGTCACGTTCTTTAATGATTTTAGAAAGAGTTTCATTTTGAGATTCATCAAAATTCTCAAGCTTCTCTTCAAGAGAAACTCGAAGCTCATGCTCTTCCTCAATAGCCATGGTAAGGGAAGCGATCTCATTAGCATTTTCTCTTTCAAGTCTCCCCTTTTCTTCAAGGAGATCTTGTGCCATGCCATATTGATTCATGAGAATCTCAAGCCGAATCTTGCATTCACCTTGCAAGTTAGTCATCAAGAAATCCAAAGCAACATTTTCTTCCTTAACTCTAAGACTCATAAGTTCATGTATTTCATTCATAGTCTTAGAAGGAGGGGAAGATGATACCTCGGAGAGTTTGGCCATGAGACACGTAGCGGATTTGGTGGTGACATTATCATTGGGGGATTCAAAGAGAGAAGGGGTTGTCGATGAAGCAATGGCTAAAGCGGCCACTCCACTTGTGGTTGTTTCTTCTTCATCACTCTCCTCCCCGGACATATATTCTTCTCTTGCCACCAACACCTTGGTAGGTGGCTTCTTGTTGGAGATGAACTTCTTGAAGTAGGGCTTCATGGGAGAAGACCTTGAAGCTTCCTTGAGAATGAGTCTTCCTCCATGTTCTTCACGGTTCTCATAAGGGCATTGGGCAACATAGTGAAATTTATCTTGACAATTGAAGCAAGTCTTCATTTTTGGGTTGCCCTCCTTGTAACCAATTGATTTGTACTTTTGATCCACATGAGCTTTAGCTTTAGATGGATTCTTCCAAAAGGTCTTTGCCGCTAGAGCCACATAATCTCTATGAGCACTCATGAGTTCCTCGGGTGCCAAGTAACTTCCTTCTTCATGATCTTGGTCTTCATCTTGTTCCACCACCTTGGCCTTCAAAGCAAGTGAGGAACTCGGGCCATTCCAAGAGCACGGGCACGAGAGTCTCTAGCAATTTGGGCTTGGACCTTGTAAGATTGCATCTCTTGCATGACTTCATTTGAGGTCAAGGTGTCATAGTTGTGCTTTCCTTGGAGACTCTTCAAGTCGGCCTCTTCAAACGGCATGAGGGCATTCACATACTTCCTCTTGATGTAAGTATCATCCACATGTTTAGCACCAAGGTCTCTATATGCGGAAGCAAGAGCCTTGAGCCTTTGATACATCTCCTCATGAGTTTCATCATCTTTCTTGTAGAAGCCTTCAATTTGATTGCTCATGGCTTCATATCTATTTCTCCTCATGCTATCATTTCCAACGAACACCTCCGTGAGGGATGCCCATGCTTCCTTAGCGGTGGTGCAATCTTCGATGTGATGAATGTTCTTCTCACCCACCGCAACACGGATCACATCAAGAGCGGTGGCATTTAGTTGAGCTTCAACTTCTTCTCGCCTTGTCAAATCATTTTCATCCACCGCCTTGTATCCATCTACAATGATCTTCCAAAGACCTATGCAACCACTTTTCAAGTGAGATTTCATAGAAGATTGCCAATGAGTAAAAGAGGATGCATTAAGACTAGGTGGTGCTCCTCTTAAGTGAATAGGAGGATGAGGGATAGGTAGGTCGGGAGAGTATGCAAAAGGAACTCTAGCATGTTCTCCTTTCCCATTAGGTGTTTTAGATGGGGATTCATTTTTATTTTGGTCCACCCCCGGATCCCCTTTATCCTCGTTCTCCTTTAACTCCACTTGAGGAATCTCCAGAGAAGGAGGTGATGCGGTTACCTTTGCTTCCGTGAGTTTTGCCATCATTTCACGCAACTCATCCATTTTGGTTTCCATAGAGGTCTTCAAGTTAGTGAAGTCCTCCATGGAAACCGAAGTGGCCGGAAGAGCAAGAGGGTTCCCATCGGCATCGAAGGCCATATTTCTCTTAGGCGGTTAAGCCCGAATAAAGAGCCGAGGCTCTGATACCAATTGAAAGGATCGTATGGCCACCTAGAGGGGGGGGGTGAATAGGCTCTGATACCAATAAAGAGCCGAGGCTCTGATACCAATTTATTAATTCTTTTTCGATTAAGGCTTGACACAAAGGTAAATTCTCTAGATATGCAACTAAGATGAATTTACCTATATGACAAGTTAAGTCTAAACAAGATAAGATACAAGTAGTAAATAACTAGAAAGGAGTAACCGATCGGGAAGCACGCGGAGACAAGGATGTATTCCCGAGTTCCTCCGTTTTAGGGGAGTACGTCTCGTTGGAGGGGTGTGAGTTTCAAACTCAAGACGCCACAAATGGCCTCACCCTATTCTCCGATGAACCTCGCACAAAAGCTCGGTCCACCTTTCACTATCGGAGACCTTCAAGGCGGAATCCGGAGCCCTTACAACAAGCTTGGAGCACAACCCACAAAAGGATTGGGAGCTCCCAAGCACCACAGCTTCACTACACAAAAGTAGCAAGCAAGTAAGTACAACAAGATGCCTAGGTTTTCCTAGTGGAAACCCTAGGGTCAAATCCCTCAAGTGAATGAGGGGGAAATGACAAACGCTTCGGTGGAGTTGTAGATCCGGGCCTTCTCCTTCAATCCTCCAAGTATGAGTGAGTTTGGGTGGAGGGATTGGGAGATCTAATGATTCATGAGCTTGCAACAATGGTGTTCCTCATTTGGGGGCGAGCTACACAGCTGGAGGTAGGTGGAGGGGTATTTATACCCCTCCAGGAAATGTAGCCGTTGCAGCTCCAGGAGGCCGGATAATCCGGTATAAGTGACGGCCGGATATTCCGGCAAGGCCGGATATTCCGGCCTGGACAAACTATCCGGTCACAAATATCCGGTCCACTCCAGTGGCTCGCGCCTTCGACGCGCAATTCTTCCTTAGCGAAAATTCCATGGCCAGTTGATGGGAGGCCGGATATTCCGGCCCTAGTAGAATATCCGGCCCAAAATATCCGGCCAAGTCCAGTGGCTCGCGCCTTTAGTCCTTAGCCGAATTCTCGGTTGGCCAGCCTTGAGGGCCGGATATTCCGGTCTGGGCACGACCCGGATTATCCGGCACCTGGGAACTTTTCGCCTTTTTGGCTAAGATGCAAATGATCTTTTCACAACTTAAAACCTGCATCACTTGACGACATATTAAATGACTCACTAGTGTTGTTGACTAACACACAAAACCTAAGGGATTAGTAAATGTTCTTTCAAAGTGTGAGATCAACATTGCTATTCATGAGAAGAAGAATCCTATGTATGCTCCCTATGTCATGAAGCTTATCCTCAAGAAGGTTGCCCAACTCGATGAATCTCGCTTCAAGCAACACACGTTTGGAACCCTCCAAGTGCTAGCTATTCATACCACTCCCTAAGCCACTTATCAAGAGATAGAGGTGGAAGAAGCTCCAAGGGCAAGAAGGAAGAATGCCACTCCACCCTCATGGAATAGTGGTGGCAAAGAGAGGGTCAACAATGAAGTTAAGCATCTCACTTGGTGGCAAAAGGCAAATCTTTGTATGGGGATTGCCATCCACAAGGAAAATTATGAGGGCTATGTTGAGAGGAAGCACATCCTTTCCAACCAACACAAGATGTTCAAAGAGTTGCGGAAGCTCAACAACGGTGGTAAGACCCCTCCTCGCCCTGAAGGTACCCCCGCATCACCGGAGTCCGATACTACTCTTCCTATTGAGGAATGGAAGGTGGACGAATTTCCTTGGGGTGACTATGAAGATGTTACCTCCATGCCCTCGTCTTCTCGCAACACCGGCAAGGCTCCTATGTGCTATGAAGAGGATGATGATGAAGATGATGATGAGGATGATGATGAGGATGAAGCGTACAATGAGGAGGAGACCCAAGAAGCAAGTGGTGATGATGCCAACGAAGATGAAGAGGATGAGTGATCTCCTTGGGACTCGTTAGCATCGCTCTTTTCCGTTTTTGGCGTTTCGATGCCAAAGGGGGAGAAGTAGTTCTATTAGGCTCTCTCACCGTGGGATTTGCATGGGTTGGACACAAGCTTGTGCCTTTATCATTTCTTTGCGCTTGTGTCCATTTAATGTTGTTGAACTTATTTGCTTTGGTTTTTTGTGGTGCGAGACTATGTGGGTTTCATATTACCTATGGTTGAGATGATATCGTTTATTATGATGTATTATTGTGCATTGGTCTATATTCTACAATATTATGCATAAGGTATGGTTCCTTTTATCTCAATCCTTTTCTCATGATATGTCTCATGTTTATGCAAATTTATCTTGTTCCAATCTTCTTGTGAGTTGCCCCTTTTTCTACATGTTGAGCATTTGTATTCCAATGCAAACTACTTATATGCACACATGTAGGGGGAGTTTCTCAAATCCTTTGTGGAACTTGTCGATATTTGTTTTGAGCTATGTTGCAAATCCTAATGTTGTCATCTAACACCAAAAAGGGGGAGATTGAAAGAACATATTTTATGTCCCCTATGTGTTTTGTGTGTTAGGCAACAACACTAGGAAATATCTAATATAATGTTAAGTGGTGCAGGAATCAAAAGAAATATTTATACTTTGTATCGAAACAATTGTCAAGGAAAAAGGAGATTGCAATATGTCTGGCTAGGCCGGAGTCTCCGGTCTCAGGGGTGCTCAGGGGCCGGAGTCTCCGGCCCATCAAGTTTTGGAGCGAAGAGCTCCACAAGACGGCGCTCTCTGCCTTCGGCCCGGAGTTGGTCCGGAGTGACCCCGGAGTCTCCGCCCTCTCGGGGTCCGGAGTCTCCGCCCAGGCCGGAGACTCCGGCCCTCCTGGACCGGAGTCTCCGGTCTAAGTGGACTGCAACGGCTACAATTTTGGGAGGGGTATAAATACCCCTCCACCTACCTCCAGCCAGCCAGCTCGCCCCAAATTGAAGTCCACCATTATTTTTGTGTAGCAGGTGTTGTGGTGCTTGGGATCCCCCAATCCTTTTGTGGGTTGAGGCTCAAGTTTGTTGTAAGGGCTCCGGATTCCGCCTTGAAGGATTCCGATAGTGGAAGGTGAACCGAACTTTTGGGCAAGATTCATCGGAGAATAGGGTGAGGCCATTTGTGGTGTTTGAGTTTGAAACTCACACCCCTCCAACGAGACGTACTCCCCTAAAAAGGAGGAACTCGGGAATACATCCTTGTCTCCGCGTGCTTCCCGTTCGGTTACTCCTTACTCGCTAGTTCTTACTTGTATCGTGCTTAGTCTAGTGTTAACTTGTCATATAGGTAAATTCACCGTAGTTGCATATCTAGAGAATTTTCCTTTGTGTCAAGCCTAAATTCGAAAAAGAGCTAAAAATTGAGTAGCACCTATTCACCCCCCTCTAGCTGGCCATACCAATCCTTTCACGTTTTCTCAACGCTTACTCCTGGATCCCTGGGGAAGAACATGCTAGAGAAAGAGCACCCACACACTCGTCAGACCACGGTGCGCTTTCGCACAAAACTCATCTCGCCATCTCTCCTACTCCCCGCGCTTCAATCTCGCCGGCGGCGGAACGCGATGTCGACAGTCCGGCGGTTTGGCATGGCGGCGGCGGCCGCCGCGTTCATCGCCATCGCGGCCTTCGGATCCGCCTCGGCGTCCAAGCCGGCGTCCTTTGTCAAATCCACCGTCAAGGCCCACGAGCAAAGTTTAAAATAGCGAGATATGACATATAGCGGCGGCCTCAGAATTAGCTAAATCAAGGCTATAGCGCCCCTAAATGGCGCTATATGCCGCTAAATTAGCTAAATTGTACTCCCTCCGTTCACATATATAAGACGTTTTAGATAGTGTACATGTTGAATAGGTGCAAACAAAAAAGAGTAAACATATATACTAAGATGTGTCTAGATACATGTAGATGCAAATGAATGTGTCAAAAGGCTAAAACGTCTTATATATATGAACGGAGTGAGTACGTAGCCACCATTTAGCGCGACCCTCCTGAAAACGCTATAGCGCCGCTATAGCCCGCTATTTTAAACTATGCCACGACGTCGTCATCTTCTCCAAGTCCTACTGCCCGTAAGACCCCCTCCCCGTCTCCTCCCAGCTCTCGATTATCCTCTGCATGTTTGCGCCGTTGTCGCTCCGGTGCTGTCGGGTCGCGCTGATCTGATTGTGGCGCTGTAGATCGTATGGGGGCCTTGCTTCGTGATTTGGCCTGTTGTGTTGGGTCGGTCAGATAAAATTCTGTTGTTGATCTTGTTTTGTAGTAAATCAGAATTGGAAATCATATGAACGGTAGAACGAGATCCAAGTGCTCGTGGAAACCATATTGAACCTTACTAAGTTTGAGACAACAGCTAATCGTTAGTGATCTGAACACTGGGGTGGCACTGTGGCCATCCGGCCGTGGTGTTGGTGAATGGTGATTGAAGTGTGTATTAGCTCAGGATTCTTGATACAGTGGGAGGTCTGAGATACTGGTAGAGCAAAGGTTTTTTTGGGCGAAAGCCCAGCACTCCGGCGCTGACGACGGTGATGTATGCGGGTTTCGTAACTCTCTTGGGGGCGTTGCTGTGGCCACCTTCGCCGTGTCTTGACTCCGGGTCAAAACCTTGGCCTTTGGTCTTGACAATGGCGACGTTAGCGTCGCTTCCTTCTTGGGGCTTTGTCGTGGAGTTCCATTTTCTTTAGGTTTAGTTCCGTTGTCATCGGTGGCAAGTCTGGCTCTCCAATGCTTTTTTGTTTATCTTTTAATCTGCTTGTAAGAGGGTCACCTCATCACCTTGTATCGATTTCGATGTTGTGGCTTTATTTATAAAACGGGGCTATGGCCTGTTTCGAGAATTTGGGTCCGTACAGTTTTACTAGTTTAGCTATTCTTGGTCATGTTTTGGAGAAGGTGTAAGTAGTTCGGAAGATAAGAAGCCCTGTGTTATGCCGAAAGTCAAAAGAGGTTGAACTACATGTGGCTTCTTATTTTTTTTTAATTCAGAAACCACACTTTTAAATTAAAAAATCACACTTTTAATTGTTTATAGATTTTTAACTCTAAAATATAATTATTAAATATTTCAAAATAAAGAGCTACTCACTCCGTTCCAAATTAATTAGCTTCCATTTACATGTCTAGATACATCCATATGTGGACAAATGAAAGTCAATTAATTTAGAATTGAGGGAGTACGTGTATAGGTCTACATATCTCCGCTCTCTGTGTTCTGCTGTTTTTTCAGGCTGGCTATTATGGGTCATTTTAATCCCGAAAAACATACGTGCCCATAAACCCATTGAACAAGTAAAAAAGAACAGGGAAGACACATGAAGTTTACACGAACCAAGCGAGAATACGTATTTCCATGTTTTACGTAACCGTTCTCTCGACGCGTACTCCAGGATCCCTGGGCTAAGAGGAAGAGCGCCCACACACGTGGGTGACTGGGGCAACTCGTCAGACCACCGCTACGCTCTCCTCGCCGTCTTCTACTCTCCGCATCTCGACCTCGCCGGCGGCCGGAACGCGATGTCGACGGTCCGACGGTTCGGCGTGGCGGCGGCGGCCGCCGCGTTCATTGCCCTCGCGGCCTTCGGATCCGCCTCGGCGTCCAAGCCGGCGTCCTTCGTCAAATCCACCGTCAAGGCCCACGACGTCGTCATCTTCTCCAAGTCCTACTGCCCGTAAGGCCCCCTCCCCGTCTCCTCCCAGCTCTCTATTATCCTCTGCCTATTTGCGCCGTTGTTGCTCCGGTGCTGCCGGGTCGCGCTGATCTGATCGTGGCGCTGTAGATCGTATGGGGGCCTTGCTTTGAGATTTGGCCTGTTGTGTTGGGTCGGTCAGATAAAATTCTGTTGTTGATCTTGTTTTGTAGTAAATCAGAATTGGAAATCATATGAACGGTAGAACGAGATCCAAGTGCTCGTGGAAACCATATTGAACCTTACTAAGTTTGAGACAACAGCTAATCGTTAGTGAGCTGAATACTGGGGTGGCACTGTGGCCATCCGGCCGTGGTGTTGGTGAATGGTGATTGAAGTGTGTATTAGCTCAGGATTCTTGATACAGTAGGCGATAAGAGAAGTTGCTGTTTCTTTTGCTATGCTTGTTTGATCTGACAAAAATTTACCCTGCTTGTTCTGGTAGTCAATCTAATCAGGCTTTTGTTTCATGTCATAGACATTAGACGATGTAGTAGAATCTGGCCCTCTACTCCCCTTTTAGAACGCTCTATCTGGTCAGCATGATGGATTTGTCTGTTAAATCTTGAGTCTGATTGGCTCACCAGAATTATTCAAGTATAATGAAAGAAAGCTTAACTCAAATGTCAGTATGAAGTTGAATATTTGAGCACTTATATGGTCAGATTATATGAATGGGAAAACATTGATGTAAGTCAGATATGAATATCGAATTCTATTTTAATGGAGCGAGAATAATGAATTATGATGGTAACAATGCCCACAGTTGCAAAGCTTGCGCATTTCATTTATGTCGTACTGTCAAAAGAAACTCTATGCATAAGTACATAATTTTTGCAGGTATTGTAGAAGGGCAAAGGCTGTGTTCAAGGAACTTGAACTGAAGAAGGACCCGTATGTTGTTGAGCTCGATCAGAGAGGTTTGTTAATACACAAGCCTTCCCATCTTCTTCCTCTGTACACTACCTTTCCCAGTCACAGTTCTTGAGCAGATTAATAAATACTTGAGGCACTGTTTTTGGAGAAAATATGGGATGGAAGATAGAGGTTCAGCTCTCATATCTTGGGATAAGGTTTGTAAGCCGAAAGATCAAGGTGGTCTAGGTGTTATGGATTTGTTCATCCAAAACAAAGCTTTGCTCCTCAAACACCTTCTTAAATTCTTCAATTGGCACAATCTGCCATGGGTCAATTTCATTTATGAGCAGTACTATACAAACAGAGCAGGATCCATGTTTATATTGTATTTATTAGCTTGCCGTATGTCATAAGTGTGCTGTCTTCGATATGTAGTGTTATTTCCTCTACTTCAATAGCACAGTTAGGTATGTACTTTTGTTCTCAGAATCTAGTAATGTTGATGTGCATGTCTTGAGCATTCAGCCATGTTTTACCCCTAGTGAAAGTTCAGTTGAACTGACATCTATTGAATAGATATTTTAGAATGTTTTCACATATTTAAACAGGATTCAGATTACTCTTCAATAGCGCGCCACGTGATGGAATAGTTTTTTTTGCACTTATGGTGTAGTGAAGACATGTTTGCCCGGCTGCTATTCTCTCGTAACTAGAACCCGCTTCTCCTCTTAATGAAAAGATGCATAAAATCTTTTTGTGCATTCTCTAGAAAATCATATTGCAACTATAAGGTTCTAGATAATAGGTTAAAAAATTAGCTACCTGGACAAAAGACATTGGTAAAGTGATGATATAAGTAAGGCCTAGCGGCTTTATGCATCAATTTCCCACATACTTATGTTCTCATTTACACAGTGGCAAAGTGATCAGGTACATCACATTAAATTCGATTTTTTAGTATATTATTCTTAGACGTGGGACCTGACAATTTTAGTAAATTACCGACAATCTTATTAAATTGCCATGAAAAAACATTTATGCTGGTTGTCATGCAGAGGATGGTGGGGAAATCCAGGATGCCTTAGCTGACATGGTTGGCAGGCGTACCGTCCCTCAAGTTTTTGTCCGTGGAAAGCACTTGGGAGGCTCTGATGGTATGTAGTGTTCTGGTACACAGATCAGTTACAACAATGATTTCAAAGAACTCACTTTACACCCTGACTCCTACTTATTGATTTTTCATTGGGAAAAAAATGCAGATACAGTTGACGCTTACGAAAGCGGGAAGCTGGCTAAACTTCTGAACATTGCTGTCAAGGACGATCTTTGAATGTTAGTTTAGCACCAATCTCGCCCCTCTTGTTTTGAGGTTACCTAGGCCTTGCAATGCAACTCTGGATTAACATTTGCGCAGAACCTAGCAGTGTGATTTCGTGTAACCATATAAACTGTTTCAACTATAGTAAACTGTTTCAACTATAGTCTGTGGCAATCCCTCCATTACCTTGCACTGTGATTGTTCCATCTGTGCCACATTGATTGAGTTGCATTTTCAAGCACGGACCCCACCATAGTCATCCTGTCAGGCATAAAACCTACTGATCCGCTTCAACATTATTGCTGGGATTGTCACAGCGCTTGGTTAAGACAAGCTTTCAGGATAAAGGTGCATAGACCATGGACGACTGATGTGGTCTGCCAAATCAACTCTTTGCTCCCTCCCTACAGGTCAGATCGAACCAAAGAAGCCATGGATATAGGACACTGAGCGTTGCAAAGCCAAAGGGTAGCGGCCCGAGCAGGTTTGAGCACGACGATGGTATTGATACCATGAAGCAAAATAAAAGGGATACCACATTGCAGTAATACAAGCTGACCCATAAAAGGGATACCACCTTGCAGTTACTCTCATATGTATTTTTTGAGTATTATGTAGTTGTTAAGGAGACACCATTGTTAATTTGAGAATTGGCGTTTACACTCACACCTTGTCCGCTTCTTTCTAACAAAACGTAATTGTTTGTTCATGTAAAAAAAGACGCAATTGTTTGCTTTGTCCATCAAAATTATACTTGAAGAAACATTCAGATGATTCAACTAGGACTGGCCACAGAATCTAGGATCCAAGTTTGCACTACAAAAGCCGATTTGGTCCAGATTGATGATGCAGATCCACTGATGGGGGCCTCGCCGGGTCCGGTTGGGGTGCTCTTCCACGAGCGCTCCGTCCTGCTGACCGATCAGGGTGAGCAGGAGGACACCGTCGCGCCGGTTCAGACTGGCTCTGGACAGCTGGACTTGTCGGGCTTCATCACCCGGATCTCGACGCCGCTCAGGACCTCCGTTCTGGGCACGCCGGCCTCAGCATTGGTCCATGAGAAGGAGGTAGAGGCGCCATCGGCGCGGAGGAGCATCAGGTTCGCCGAGCTGCACCCTAAGGGCGCCAACATGGAGCAGCTAGCCAAGGAGGCCATGGCGCGCCGTCTCGGCTCGTTGCCGGAGGTGGCCACCTTTTCGGAGTGCCGCCGACAGGAGTTTTTCGCCCTCTTAGATGGTCCCATCTCGGACCAGGCAGCGGCAGCCATAGACGACCTTGTCCTTTCCATGAAGAAGCCCAAGAAGAAGAAGACGTCAGGAGCCGGGGAGCGGCAGATGCCACCGGAGGGGGCCTAGATGCAGAATTCTCTGATGCCTGGGCGCTCCTCGACATGGGGGAAGGAGAGGAACCGAAGGACCTTCCACAGTGCGGCGATCTCGCCTACGGAGGTGGCGGCTTTGGTGCGGGAGGAGTTGGCGCTGCGGGCTTTTGCCCACACGCAGGATCCTGGAGACTAGCTTTTTTATTTTGTAAGGGATTTTTCCCTTTTTCAAAATTCTGTACATAAACCTCTATTCTATCTAATCGGATGGCGGATACGACCGCTTTTAACCTCAAAAAAATGTCAGCCACCTACTCCTTCCCGCAAGCCAGCAACTTGTTGGGGGGCAAAAACAACAAAAATAACCACGACACGAAACTATTTAACAAAATAAACGTTCATCAAAACTATTTCACCCGAATAACCATTTCGGTTAGCGCCCTACATAGGGACGTTATGCTCTGCATCGTAGCGCCTAGCGCTCGGGCGCTACACTCCTGCCAGCGCGTGGCGTCGCGGGTCCCAGCGGCTAACAGCATAGCGCCTTAGCGTGGGGCGCTACCCTATCTAGTATAGCGCCTGGTAGCAAGGCGCTATGGTTGTTGTCGGCACCTAGTCGTTCTTTCACTGTCCAGACCCCGCTTCATAACAGCTCAGATACCACGAACCCATAATCTATCAGAACTCATCCAGTGGCCGAACTGGTTCGGTATATCCTTCACCTTCAACAGGTCAAAAAGCTAAGAACCATTGTCCTTGCAGTGAGACCCTCAGTGGAGGAAAGTGCAAAGTTAGCTGGACGAAGGTATATCGCCCCAAGAAGCTTGGTGGTCTTGGGATTCTTGACCTGGAAAAAATTTCTAGGGCTCTACTCCTTCGGTGGCTTTGGTTCGAGTCGGTGGCACCGGACAAATCATGGGCGGGCCTGGAAACGCCAAATGACCAGCATGATAGGGACCTGTTCAATGGGGTGATGGCAGGAAAGCCTCCTTCTGGAATTCCTCATGGTTGAATGGGGTCACCCTTAAATCGGTGGCACCGAAGATCTTTGCGGCATCCAAGCAAAAGAGGAGAACTGTCCATGATGCCATAACCACTCAAACTTGGATAGCAGACATCAACGTTGATTCATTCACAACTGAGCACATCGAGCAATTCCTCAACCTGTGGGACCGCATTCGGGGAGTTGCGCTAATCACAAATACTGAAGACACTGTCTCCAGGACCCTCGCGGCAAGTGGCAAATACTCAGCTTATGCGGCATTCTCTTTCGAGAATACTGTGTGGAAAGTTTAGGTGCCCCCAAAATGCCGCTTCTTTGCCTGACTTGTGGTCCAAAACAGGCTGTGGACAGCAGATCGTCTGACCATCAGAGGTTGTTCTCACTCCCCTCAGTGGCAGCTTTGCAGGTGCTAGCCTCTGACAACCCGTCACATTCTCTTTGAGTGTCGGTACTCCAAGCGCATTTGGCAGGCGACATCGCCCTGACTTTCCAGCCCGACACTTCTACATAGTCTCGGCTCGGGGAGACCCACGGTCCTTCAGTTGTGGCAAGCCTCTGCTCGATGCCATCAGCCAAATGTTTGAAGTCGGCCATCACACTGGTTGCTTGGGAGATATGGAAGGTGCGAAATGCAAAGGTTTTCTAAAACAAATTCTCCATGCCTTTAGCCCTATTTCAGAAGATTAAGACGAGAGAAAAAACTGGATCCTAGCGGGGGCTAAACATCAAGCGGAAATCATCTCTTAATTAATTAATTGTTGTACCCTGAAATTTTTTTCTTTTCTGGGCTTTGGCCTCTCCATGTTTGCTCCTACTATATCAATATAAAAGGCAAAGCTTTTGCCCTTTTTCAAACAAAAAAAACTATAAGGTTCGAGATACTAGGTTAAAAGAAAACTACATGGAGAAAAGACATTTGTAAAGTGATGAAATAAGTAAGGCCTAACATCTTTATGCATCAATTTCCCACATACTTTTGTTCTCATTTACAACGGAACACTGTTATTACTTAATCATTAATTTGGCCACCAAAGAAAAACTTTTCAAAACAGGGATGATTCAGCTAAATTAGGAGACAGTACAAAATCTAGGATCTATGTGCGAGCTGCAATGTCTGATTTTACCAACGAGGTTGGTCGGCGCGTTCTTCACATCTGTGCATCCTCCGGAACGAGGATCATATATTTGTAGTTCCGGCCTTGATGTTTCGTCGTTGTAGAAATAGTAGAAGAGCAGCTTGCCACTATGATGTATTATTCTCAAAGGCACCAGAAGGTGGATGGACTTGTAACCCATCGGGATAGAGTAAGCCTTGACCCAACTTGTCTCCATGTTAGGATCCGTCAAGAGCCACAGACATACCATGTTGTTCGGCATCTTTTGGACCATGCACAAGCTTCCGTTGAGTTCCGCTATGCTGATCTTCTCCATTGCCGCGTGACTCAAAACTCCGGATGGCCCATGGATCACCTCCCACTCCTCTCTCTCGAGGTCGAAGCACAACACGAGTATGTTTTCCTCGTCTAGAGACAAGAAGTGCACCCGACCATTAAACGTGACCCCCTCACTATAGTCATCGTAGACAGCAGAGATGGAGTGTGGGGGCGGTCGCGTCGGCCTCCATTCGGCACCCTTTCTTAAGGTGAGAACCTTACAGTCATAGATACCGGTGATTGCTGATTGGAGGATGACACCGAAGATCTTGTGCACGCCGGACTTGGCCGTGCGCCCGAAGCCGAAGCATCTGTCTATCCACGTGATGGCAAGACCGCGCCATTCCTTGGGGGCTGGTTTATACCAAGTAATTAAATTCTTCCTGGTGGCTAGATCAGTCACCGGGATGGTTGAAGATTTGTGACCGGAGTTGAGATAGAGGAGACCATCGAAACTCAGGCAGAAGCTGCGCAAGCTGCCGGAAATGACCACCACGTTACCCTCCGCGTCCATCAGCTTTAGGCGACTTCGGTCGCTGTTGAAGGAGAAGAAGAGCGGCTCGGCGCGGGAGCCGTGTGCGGTGACGAAGGCCGGGTTGGAGATGAGAGCGCGCCAGATTTTGGACACGCACCGGCATCGGCTCAGGGACTTTGCCGGCAGCCAGGAGAGGATCTCGAAGAGGACGTCCTCCATGGGCGAGCCGCCGTCCAAGTCAGCTCCTCCGGCGGTCGGAGTAGTCGTGCTGGTTGCGGCGGCGGCTAAGACAAGATCGAGGCGGCGTCGTTTAGGGGCGGGTGGAACCTGAAACTGCGTCGATGCCATGGCGGCGCGCCCCACCGACGAGCCGCGGAGATTGCTGAAGGGCTCTATGCTGATCCGAGATCAGCGGACAAAGACGCGTCTCAGACTCTCAGGGGTCGAGATATTTAAGGCGCGCGGTACGGAAATAACCAATCAGATGCAAACCGAGTTGTACACCGACTCGGACTACTCGGTCGTAGTTGAGCATGTAAAATTAAATCCCTCGACGATCAATCAAATCGATCTCATCAGTTAATGCGCTCCAAGCATCCGCTCTTTTTTTTACATCTGGAGCATGACCACCGGCCGGTAATTAATCAAGTCGTGGTAGCTCCAAGCGTGATACGTACTCAACAGAAAGAACGAACAAAAAGGAGTAGAGACATTGTTAAGGTAAACTTAATTAATCAACTAAACAATTCATTAATTCAAGCTTTCGGCATGACTTGTTTCGATATTCAGATCAGATGATGAATCAACATTATACAAAGCATAACACCGGCCTAAGTGCACATTTAAATATCAAAAGGGTTTTGTCGAGCGCTCGACAATAGGAGTTGTGTAACCGAAAATCCATATCGGCTTATATGTTTAGATGCACCCACTGCTCAAAAACCAGTTTTCAAAATGTCAAAATTATAGAATATACTAGATGACATTCACAAAAAGTTTCGCGAAGAAAAGACATTTTTCATGGACCGTGCAAAAAAGACAAATCTGGGTTTTCAAAATGATTGTGTACGTGATTTTATTTTGTCTTTTTTGCACAAGTCACAAAAAAATATCTTTTCTTCGTGAAACTTTTTGTGATAACATAAAATGTCATGATGTATATCCTAAATTTATTTGATTTTTTTTTGACATTTTGAAAAAAATGTTTTACACAACGGGTGTCTCCGCACCCATGACTCGAAACGCCGTGTCCATGTGTAACCCTTGTGGCCCGTACACACCCAAAGTATCCATTTATCCACCAGCTGGCAACATCCTGTCATTTCTTGATCAGTTACTGGCAAGTCTTGAAATTATTCCGGTGGCTAAATCAATCATCCAGATGCTAGAAGAGTAGAAAATCTAAAATAACTAGTTCAAAGTTGAAAAATTAACCTTTTTTATGTTTAAATATATTTTTTGGTTGAAATTTGTTGACTCCTGCTAAACGGTACAATATGAAGACTTTTATTTCCTTGAGAAAAACAAAATATAGTGCTCTCCATCCTAGTGATCTTAATTTTACACGGAAATTGCACATGCTACCCGTAAGTAAAGCATCTACCGATTTGCTTAACGGGACACCACTTTTCCGCTAGCTTTTGAAATTATCTACTCCCTCCATCCACAAAAGGATGTCTCAACCTATCCCAATACATGCAAATTTGGGATAGGTTAAGACATCCTTTTATAGACGGAGGAAGTAATATTTATTTTAAGTTAGTATAGGGGTTCCACTATTGAACTCACATTTACAATCATAGCTTTCTTTCTAATATAATTACATTTTATTGATCAATTTTACATAAAAAAACTCTTAGATAGCAGAAAGATCAATTGAACTAGGATTGCCCACAAAATCTAGGATCCAGATTCACGCTACAAAGTTCGACTCTGCCAACAATTTGGGCTGACGTCTTTGGCACGCCTGAACATTTCCCGGAACGAGGATCGTACATTTGTAAAACCGGCATTGACGTAGAGAAACCATAGTAGTAGAAAAGCAGCTTTCCATTGGGAGGTATCATTCTCAATGGCATGCATTATGTTAGTACAATCTCGATCTATAGGAATTGTGTAAGCATTCAACCAGACATCCTTGTTAGAATCAGTCAAGAGCCACAAGCGAGCTAGGCAATATCTTGTTTGAACCATGCACAAGGCTCTGTTGAGCTCGGCTATGCTGATATGGCCTTTGTAACGGGAATAATGGCACGGCGTTTGGATTACCTTCCACTTCTCTCTTTCGAGGTCGTAGCCTGAGGTGACACAGACAAGGTCGTCGAGGCTGGCGTGCAATTGTGCGTTCTCACCTAAGACCTTTACCGTCTTCACCCCATGTCCATCCATATCCATCACCTGCAAGTGAGAATTGCCTACGGTGACAGCCATCACGACGAGGAGCAGCTCGGCCTCTGCGCGGGAATTTCGTGCAGCGATGAAGGCTGGGTTGAAGATGAAAGCGGACCACGTCTTTGACACGCACCGGAATCGGCAAAGGGACTTCGCCGGCAGCCAGGAGAGGATCTCAAAGATGGCGTCGCTTGGTAATGACAGAGCAGAAGGACCTCCCGTTTGTGCATGTGGCGTGTTGCTCGTGGCGGCAGCGTCGCAACCTAGAGAGTCGCGGTCGCTTGCGGAGGGTGGAAACCGTGACGGGAACGGCGGCGGCGTCATGGCAGGCGTGCGAGACGGACCTCGGTAGGGCTTGGTGGAAACGGATACAACAATAGGCGAAGTATTGATGTACGTGGAGACCTTGCCGGGCTTATGTACTACGATAGCCCCTATGTTTAGCGTGCTTGCAGGTTACCAACGAACAGCCGGATGGAACCGGGATCGACATGGATTCAAAATTCAATCATATCGTATTCTACGGTATCTTAATTCAGAAACGAACCGATTGCATGCATGCCAACATATTACATGTCAGCCAATAACGGCGGCGCTCGCCTAAAGCTTGAATTTATTTTCTTTTTTTTTTGGCGAAATGAAACAAATAGAGCTTTGGTTAATTCAAAACAGAAGTACATAAGGAATAATCTTATAAAAACACGAGTTACACATTGAGCCACAAGCACATTTGCAATATTACATCGGCAGCGTTCTGCCCTCAATATAGTAGAGGACTGATCAGACATCTTGTATTTCCGTTGGCGTGTGCATATTCGTTGTCGAAGCCACCTCTACCATCATAAGTTGACCAGCTAACGACACCATGCCACGGGCGGACGCAGCGTCCCTGCAGCCCGGGCGCTTGCCCGGGCTTCGCTGCCCCTCGCTTCCTAGTGACGGCATATTTAGCGATGAAAACGAGTCTGAGCTGGGGCAAAATAATCCACTTGGTGGGCCTCAAGGCAATGGGCTTGGGCAGTTTTTGTTGGGCCGCAAGTGGAAAGGCCGAAGGCGTAGGCACAGCGAGTCCTCGACTCGTTCCGCACCTGCTTCCATCGTTCCCTACTCCCAAATTCCCCGTCCTTTCCGTTCCCCACCCCATTCACGAAACCTTGCCGTCCGACGCCCGTCCAGCCGGCGGCCGCCGCGATTCACGAGCCCCTCCGTCCGTCGGCAGCAGATCATGGAGGAAGGCGATCCAGGAGGTGGAGCAGCTGCTGGAGATCCGTCGGGCGACAGCGACGGCGGGCGTCCCAGGCAGCAGCAGCGACCATGCGCAGCGCCAGTCGCATCCGGCGGCCGCGGCCGCAAGCGCCGGCGAGGCGACGCATCCACTTCAGGAGGCTCGTCGGGCAGAAGACAAACTGGTATTACTTCCTAACTTTGACACTGCTCATTTTTAGATGAATTTCGGTTTTGACTTTTGAACCCAAAAATAGGATATTGACAATGAATTACTCATCTCTACGGTACTGGTTGAACCTTGCTGATTGACTAATTATTAATAAAATTGTTCAAATTTCAGAAGTTGGGAGGTTTTTGGTGGATACAAGAAGCTTACCACAACCACCACCGCAACCAAATGTTGCAAATGAGGAGGAAGAGGCGGTGCACGAGTTCAATCCGGATGAAATAGTGTGTGACCCGGCTCTTAGGAAACAAATCAATTAATAACATCCGAATGTGGAAGACCAAGTGAAAAGAGCATACCTTTTGAAGGGCCCAACTCAACCAATTGTAAACTTTCCTAAGGGAAGTGGATCTAGGGCTCGGGGTTTTTCCTAAAGCATGGTATGAGAAGTATGATTGGATAGAATATAGTGAGTCTCATGATAAGGCTTATTGTTTCTATTGCTTTCTTTTTAAGCCACTTGGAAGTGTACACCATTTTGGTAGTGAAGTCTTCACCAAAACCGGTTTTAGTGATTGGAAACATGGTTACAAATACTCTATTGGTGGTGTAAATAGTGACCACAATAAGGCTAGGTTGCATTGTGATGATTTTCGTAATCAAAGACAAAGTGTGTCTAGTAACCTTGCTCGTGCATCCAAGGAATCGGAAGAACTATACAAGATTCATTTGACTTCTTCCTTGCATTGTGCAAGATTTCTCATTGGTCAAGGATTGGCATTTCGTGGCCATAATGAATCTCTTGGTTCATTAAACAAAGGAAACTTCCGTGAGATGGTGGATTGGTATAAATGAAAGGATGAAAAGGTGAAGCATGCTTATGAGCATGGAGGAAATTCCAGGATGGTCTCTCACAAAATCCAAAAGGATCTTTCCAAGTGTTGTGCACAAGAAGTCACTAAGGTGATTATGGGAGAAATTGGTGATAAGAATTTCTCCGTTCTTATTGATGAATCACGTGATATATCCGTGAAAGAGCAAATGGCGGTAATATTGAGGTTAGTGGTGTATTGTTATTAAATCTACCTATTGTTCCATACTTCCATGCTTCCATTTAACCTCTTGTAATTCTTTTGTTGTAGGTATGTGAATAATGAAGGAAAGGTTATGGAGAGATTTCTTTCTCTATATCATGTCCGTGAGACTACATCGGAGGCACTAAAGAATGCTCTCATTAGCGTTCTAGATCGTTACAAGCTATCTATTCATAGGCTACGAGGGCAAGGATATGACGGAGCTTCCAATATGAGAGGTGAATTCAATGGCTTGCAAAAAAAGATACTAGATGAAAACCCTTATGCCTTCTATGTTCATTGCTTTGCCCATCGTTTGCAATTGGTGGTTGTCTCCGTTGCTAGTTCTTGTTCCTCCATTTTTAATTTCTTTGAGGCCATCAACGGGATTGTGAACACATCAAGTGCATCTTGCAAAAGAAGAGATGTGCTTAGTGAAGAACATCATCAACATATTGTGGATATGCTTGAGAGGGGTGAGATATCTAGTGGAAGAGGCTTGAATCAAGAAACAAGTCTCACTAGGCCCGGGGATACTAGATGGGGTTCACATTATACAACTTTGCTTCGTGTGCACGAAATGTGGTTGGGAGCATTGTTTGTTCTCCGTGAGGTCAATGATGAGAGCCGTGGATTGACCCAAGCGGCGGGTTGGATAGAGAAAAAGTTTTCATTTAAAAGCTAATGATAAAGTTGCTTGCCATCACGGATGAGCTTTCACATGTTTTGCAGAAGAAAGATCTAAATATTGTGCATGCAATGGAATTAGTTAGTGATGTGAAAGATCGATTGGCCTCTATGAGAGAAAGTGGTTGGGATGACTTGTTTGATGAGGTCCAACACTTCTGCATGGAGAAGGGTATTCCGGTTCCAAATATGGATGATCAAATACCGGTTCGGGGTCGCTCAAGGCTTGATGGGTTTACCTACACTAACCTTCATTTTTACAAAGTTGAGATCTTCTATGTTGCCGTTGACAAGATATGTCTTGAGATGGATCATCGCTTTTGTCAAGCATCTATGGATGTATTAGAGAGCTTCTCATGCCTTAGCCCGAAGAACTCTTTCACAATGTTCAATGTGGACAAGCTTGCTCTCCTATCTTCAATTTATCATGATGATTTCTCAAATGGTGACCATGCAACCATAAGAGGCCAACTTGAGAATTACATTCACCATGTGAGAGTTCATGCCTCTTTTCTTCTTGCACAAATCTTGAGAATTTGGCTACAAAGATGGTTGAAACGGGGAAGCATTTGGTCTTCCCATTGCTCTACAAGCTTATTGAGTTGGCCTTAATATTGCCGGTGTCAACCGCATCGGCTGAGAGGGCTTTTTCGGCAATGAAGATCATCAAGTACAAATTGCGCAACAAGCTCAAGAATGAACGGTTCAATGACTTGATGATATGTTACACGGAGCGGGAGCTATTTAAACAACTTGATAATAGTGTTATCACTCAATGGTTTCAAGCTATGAGGAAGAGGAGGAAACATTTACCTCGTAGGCCTAGGGCTAATTAGCACATCATTTGCTATCTAGGTATATTTCTTTATCCCATGAATCAAGATGATTATATTTTGAAGGCATGTTTATATGATTTACTAATCCGTCTTTCTTTTTATCTTGTAGAGTCTCTTTATCGGTGTTGGGCATTTCAACTTTTGGGGTCGATCGTTGGAGTTTTATTAGTATTTTGGTAGTTCTTATGGTGTACTGGTTGTGGCTTGTGAACATTGGAACGTGTTGTGAGCGTGTAATGTATTATATTCGTGTTTCCGCATTGAAAATATTTTAAACACAATATTTGCTCCATATTTTCTACATTTGTCCGAGAAATTTTTTAGTTGCGCTACATCGCGCCCAGGTTTCGACAAATTCCTGGGTCCGCCACTGCACCATGCTAACCGGATACCATCTGAGGCGATGGAAGTCGGGACATCCCACGCGGCATCATCTCCTAACATGACAACCTGACCATTTAGTCGGAGGACGTTGTTGTGTCGTTGTTGGCTCCGGCATACCTTTCGATGATAGAGATCACCTTGCACACATGGTAAAGAGCGGCACGACTACCAAAGGTATAGCATTATACACATCATTTACTGGCGTGCACGCGGTAAGAAGCATCTCTCCGGTACCCGGTATACGTACAGTACGAAGAAAGTGAATTTTAGTAAAATTGGCTAGTACTACCGTCAGTCAAAAAGTGCTATCGGAGTCCCGACTCCCTTGAGCCCTTAAAAACCGAAAAGCACATTTTGAAATCTCAAAAAGTTCTAACATTTATGTGGGTACATATACATGTTTACATATGAACCAATTTTCATCTAAATATACTATCAATCATGATCTACACAAAAAGACAAATGTGGAAATAAACAAAAAAAAACTTTACAGGTCCATTTGTGATTTTTTGTGTAGCCCAAAATATGATGTATTTTTTGGCGAAACTTTGTCGATATACACACCACAATAGTATCCACGCTCATACACAACACCAGACTTTTTCGCTTTGTTTCCATAATAGTAGGCTCGAAGTAGCCTCGGTGCCAAAACGACAACGCACTCGTGTTTCCGTTTTCGCAGGTCACTGAGTCGGTTGGCCATTTTATACTGGATGATTGTAATAAATTGGCTGCTGGCTACTATCAAGGTTTTGGTTCCTGGTATAGGAATTTTTCCTGTGAGAGGCTCGGGATTGTCCGTTACTGCGGTTACCAGAAAATTCCAACCGGAAACAAAAATTCAAAAAATTGGTTCTCTGTTTTCCCATTTACCGAAGGTTCTCGCTAAAAATTACAAACTTCAAAATTTTGGAATTCTTTGCCAAGTATGACCATTTCCGGGGGTGCACGGGTATCCGGTTACCGGAAGGTAACCGAGAATTTCGCAACTGGTAACCAAAACCTTGGGCACTATTGCAATACCGGCTGCTTTTTCAGTGCAACACTGGATGATTGTGGCACTGTGGAATGTAATCGCCTTCGTGGATTAGGACCATAATGGTCGTTATATTTTTAATTCTTGGTGAGCAATGAATGCACGGATACTAGAACTACATTTAAATGTGCCAGGTTGTGCAAAATCGTTCTACAAATTTAGCCCAACTCCAGCTAACTTATTTGTTTCACAAAAGTAGCTCTATATGAAACAACAAACCAAATAAGCTCTGCATCAAACAAAAGATATATGTTGACCCTAACTTCACTTAACATAGAGATGCCATGTCGATCAAAGAATAACGTATTCATCCGTGTGATGCACACACTGAATCGAACAAAAGATTTCCCTGCTCCATGAAAATTAATCTCACATAAGATATGCCTTACAAAGCAGTCGCGCTATATATGACAGCTCAATCTCGATAAAAAACGCATCCACATGCCAAGCTACGAGGAAGGGGAGATGAAACGCCCCAAGCGTAGGTTGCAAAGCCCAATGGTATCGTCGAAATTGATTCCCACGATTGTGCATGTCTCGACATAGGGATCATGTACACAGTGCAGGATTGTTGGTGATCCGCGGCGCTGGACAGCGTGAATGTATGAGGAGAATAGTAGCTTTCTACCATCACACAACATCCTCAAAGGCGTCACAAGATAGACGGTTGGGGCCGTTTGGATTGTGTACGTCTTGGACCAGACGCTCTTTTCTGAATCCGTTACATCAGTGGCTGTTTGGGCGGCCGTGTGCCACTTCATTTGAACAACGCACAAGGCGCCGTTTAGCTGAGTTATGTTGATGTCCGAGGACGACGGTCTGGGGGCTAGAGACATCCGTGGGCCCTTGATTTCCCTGTTCCACTCCTCGTTCTCCAGGTCAAAGCAGAGTATTTTGGTCCCATGGGACACCAACAAGTACATCACACCGTCAATCGTGACGGTAGGATTATGACAGCGAAGAGTGGCTTGAGCTGTCGGGGCCTGCGCTCGCCTCCACCGCCCGCCGGCACCGGCGCCGTCTCCTATCGTGAGAACATAGCATGTCTGTAGCGTTTCCATGAAGAGCGGGTGTCGGGGTTGGCTTGCAGTGACGCAGACCACCTTGTACAGACGGGACAGAGCGGTGCGGCCAAAGCCGAAACTTTTATACGACGGAAAGACGTGGTTGGCGTCTATTTGCTCTTTTATCATCGAGTCGGTAAAGAGCATCTCCCCCGTGGCTATATCAATCACCTTGGTATTGGCAGACCAATCGGTGAAGCGGGCGAGGTCGTCGGAGCAAGACGTCAGACGGCCATCTACGGCTTTCATCATACTCAAGACGACGTTGCCGTCGTCCATGTCGTCCATCAGGCGCAGGGACGTATCGTCGTCGCGGTAGCTGCTGACGAGGAGTGGCTCGGCTCAGGACTCGTGCGTGTTGTGGAAGGCTGGGTCGGAGATGAGTGCTCGCCATTGCTTGGAGACACACATGAACCGGCACAATGATTTCACCGGAAGCCACGAGAGGATCTCGTAGATGACGTCCGTGGATAGCGAGACAGCCGTGGCGGTGGCGGCGATGACTTCAGTCGATGCAGGAGCAACAGCTGATCCAAGAGCAACCATGGCGGCGCTACCTTCGGTCGGCGGTGTAGGTGGAGGTCACGGTGGTTGATTTATGTAGGCGTACCTTGGCCAGGTTACGCACAAACGGACAGTTCCTTCTAGATGAGGTCTCGGTAGCTGATTTATGTCGGTGGAACGTGATCTAGATGGATGGATGGATTCGGATGGACTATGACAAGGAGACGCTCGATGATGTTGCTAAAAGGACCGGTTTGATCACAAACAGGTTTGGGTCTCTAGATTTGCATGTGTCGTTTTTTCCTTTGGGCTAAAAGGAGTAAATCCATCGTGCAAAAAAGGGATACATTGTTTACTCGTTTGGGCATTATTATGAAAAGCTATCTAGGTTCCAACATACATTTTTTTTTAGAAAACACGTGGGCAATTCTTTTATTAGAAAGATCCAACCTTTTTTGATGAATTAACCAAAATACATCACGCAGACAACAAAGATCCTCCATACAACTAGAGAAGTTACATCGAAGATTTTCATAATCGTTATATCTCGGTTCTCTTGCATCTGGACATTGTTCTAAAACTTTGGTGACAAAATTTAACATATATTTTGAGTTCTTATGTAGAAGTTGTTTAGGTGTAGGCTAAGAGGAAGAGTCGCCGCTAGCGCTCCATATCCAAGAGATGGAAGGTGGAGTTGAAGGAGACAAAACCGCCTAGCTAACTATTGTACGGACGTTTAAGAAGTCCATGAGCTAGGCCGGGTTGTTGAGGTGGGCAACCACGTGAATCTAGTTGTCGCGAGTCATCTCATCCTTGATTGTGTGGTGTTTTCTGGTGGCTATGTTGAAATGTTCACGCGCAAGAAGGCACAACGGTCCGGAGTCAGTCAAGTTTTCATGCCAGACCATGGCCATGAATGTACCCATCTTTCAGTGTGATAGTAGTGGAGGCATGGAATCACTTATCAGATTCAGCACGAGAGCCACAACCCAATGAAGGACTGCTCTGGGTCGATCCACTGGTAACACGGCCTACGAAGGCGAAGAGTGCGGGTAAATCTGTCCATGTCGGCGATACCGAGACCCCCTAGTTCATTGGGGCGACACATAGTCTTCCAATTGGCGAGAGAGTGACTACCATGCATAGGCATGCTCAGGGATCTCCCTGTTCTAGATGAATCCACAGAAGATCTTGTCAATCATATTCTTTGCCCATTTAGGAGTCGGAGAACCGTTAGGTTGTAGGTGGCAGTGGCAATGAGAACCGACTGAGCATGCGCAACCCATCCAAACCTAGCGAATTTTTTCGATTTCTACCGCAGTAACTTCCCGATAATTTTTTCAATGAGTAATTCGAGGTAGGTATTGTCTATAAGTGTTTCTAATATAACCGTATAATACACAAGGAATCAAAGTTGCATCTTAGAGGTTCTGCCATGTACTTTAAAACAGAGTAAGTATTAGAAAAAAATGATTATGATTAGGGAATCCACTTTTCACTCTTAGTGAGCTGTAATGGCTCCGTGATAGGTACGGGTCGTGGCAAGGAACGGAGAAGACCACTGCTATGTTATAAACGATGAACAAAGAGATCAAACCAAACGGGGACACGAGATTTAACGTGGAAAACCCGTCGAACAATGGAAGAGAAAAAATCACGGGCGTCAGCCAGCAAATCTTTACCATGATCGGGTGAGGTTACAAACGCCGGGGATTTACAACATACGACATATCCCAACCGGCGGCTTACAAGAGGTATATATGGTGGTAAAACCCTAAGTCAGTTGCAGTCCGACTCGGCAATGATGCGTACCGTACCACGGGGGCTGCCACCCCCCGCACCCCTTCCGTACACATAGCGGGCCTCCCTCGCTACGGAAGAATTTAGCTTTTATCTTTATATGAATTTAGATCACATCAAAACAACATGCTAAATTAAAAGTCACGAAGCTGCAGGGTTTCAATATGGGATGTGACGATGTGTATTGACCATTGCCTCTGCTGTACCAGGGTGGCGTCTTGCACCAAGTGCTTGCCGGTAGGTTATACGGTTGGTTGTGAAATCATTTACCTCATTCATCGAAAATAATGACAATGTTGGTGGATGTTGAAAGCATTTACCGTTCAAGTTAGATGAAGCAAAAAAAGAATAATGACGAAATACTTAGGTTGGCAGCAGGTGTGATTCGGCAAAATATGCAACTACATAAATCACACAAGTGAAGATGAAGTGGAGAAGAAACGTGGCAAGCGTAAGTTGCAAAGAACAATTGTGCCAGTTAAGCCAGTTGTCGTCACGTTCGCACATGTCTCGTCACGGGGATCGTATATCTGCATCACCGGCGGCGAGTTGTCCTCGCTGTAGTAGAAGAGAAGCTTCCCACCATCACGCAGCATCCTCAAAGGCTTCACAAGGTCAACGGCTCTAGCCATATGAACTGTGTATGTTTTGGACCAGATGTTGTTGTCAGAATCATTCAGCAGCCATATGTCCGTATATGAATAGCCAGGTGTTTGCACCTTTGTCTGAGCCATGCACAACACGCCGTTGAGCTCGGCTATATTGACGTTCCTCGTCGTCTCCGACAGATCGTGGAAGTTGGCTTCCCATGGGCTTTTGATCGTCTTGTTCCACGCCTCGCTCTCCAGGTCGAAGCAGAGTACATTGTTCTTGCCCAATACCAGGAAGTGCAAGGCCCCATTGATCGCGATAGAGCTCTGGTAGTAGCAGAGCGAGGCTGGACTGTCGGGCGACTGTGTCTGCCTCCACCCGGCGGCATCTCCTAACGTGAGAACCTCGCAGGTCTGCTCGACGCCATCGTAGTAGTAACGGCGATCCGTGAGGCGGACCACCTTGTACACGCGGGCCAGAGTGGCGCAGCCGAATCCGAAGCCGTGGCGCGGGGCATTGTGCACTCCTCCCACGTCTAGGTTGGAGCGGGTAAGGAGCATCTCCCCGGTCGCTAGATCGATCACCTGGGGGTTGGGACAATGCTGGTCGGTGAAGCAGGCGAGGCTGTCTAGGCTAGTGCAGAGCATCCAGCAGCCATCCACGCCGGTCATCGACCTCACGACGGTGCCGTCCACGTCCATCAGCCGTAGAGACGCGCCGAGGCGGACGGTGCCGACGAGGAGCGGCTTGGCGCGGGACTCGTGCGCGGCGACGAACGCCGGGTCGGAGATGAGGGCGCGCCATGGCCTGGACACGCACCGGAACCGGCACAGGGACCTGGCCGGCGTCCAGGACAGGATCTCGAAGATGACGTCCGTTGAGAGAGAGACGGCGGCGGCAGCGTCGTCCTGGCTCGATGCATGCTGCCTGGTTGCGGCGGCCACGGCTGTGCCAAGGTGAAGACATAGTCGTTTAGCCGTGGACTGCAGCGGCGACAGGGCAGCAGCTTCCATCGGCGGCGTCAGGGAGATCAATCCGTGGAGACTGTTTGGTGCCCGTGGATTGTCCAGGTTCTCATAGTAAAACGGCTGATGGGGGCGAGGTCGAGATGTATTCGGATCAGTCTACGAGAGAAACCTGATTTTTTTTTTTTATTTGAGAAAAACGAGAGAAACCTTTTTGTTGTTGTTTTTTTTTTGAAATTTCCTACGGACTTTATTAATCATCGGCACAAATTACATTGTTTACAATATTGTTTAACAGATAGCTAGGGGCTCATCGACCCAGTTACAAGAGACATTATTCAAAAAACTAAATCTAGCTATCTCATGTGCTGCCTGATTTGCTTCCCTTGGACAATGTTTGAACTCTACACTTCCAATAGCCGAAACAAAGTCTAAACAATCTGAAAAGATAGCAGATGATGCACTCCACCACCTTCTCTCCCCGGTACATGCTTCAATCGTTTCAAGAGAGTCGGACTCCGCAATAATATTATTGTACCCCATCCTAAAGGCAAGAGAGAGGCCTTCTTTCATAGCAATTGCTTCAGCCATGTTTGGCGACGAAATATGCTGGATTGGAAGGCAAGATGCCGCGATGAACGAACCCTGAAAATCTCGTAAAATTGCCCCCCACTGCACCAGTACAAGTATCAGCATAAAAAGATGCGTCAACATTTAGTTTAACACATCTGGGACCCGGCCTTCTCCACTTCGCTTCTCCTGTAGATCTAGAGCAGCCTGTAGCTTTGGTTGCATTAGCCGTAATAGCCAATATTGACATTTTGCACTTATACAGAGGAGGTACATCCTCATTGTGAGTTCGTCGTCGTCGTATCCACCACAAATACCAGCACGTAACGGAAACTGTTTCCTTCAGCCCCACAATATTCAGTCCCGGCATTGAATCGTCTGATTTCCTGAGCAAAAATTCAAGAATAGCTGATCCAGCTCTATCTGCCATCATCGCTTCATTAGTAATGTTGCTTAGACCCAATTCCCTCCACATATCCTGTGCGACAGTACACTGAAATAGTAAATGTCGAATATCTTCAGCTCCTTGAGTACAGATTGGACACTGCCTGCTAGTTCCTATATGCCGATTTACTAGGATACTTTTTAACGGTATGATTCCATGGAGAGCTCTCCAAATAAATATTTTACCTTTGCTTGGTATTTTTAATTTCCAAATGCTCTTCCAAACTGGATTGATCGCTGAACCTCCAGGTAACGAGAGCTGGCCAGCAGATGGTCCAAACTGGTGTCTCCATTGACAATGATAACCCGATCTCACCGTATATTGGCCATGCTTTGTTAGTCCCCAAGCAATGAAATCATCAAAACCCTCTCTGTTCAACGGTATTTGAAGAATCCTCTGGGCATCCAATGGATTGAACAGAGATCTCAAAAGTTCCTCATCCCAACGGCCTGAAACTGGATTGATTAATTCAGACACTTTGGTGTAAACAGCCCCACCACGGGGAGATAAAACCATTCTATTCGGACTAGATGGGATCCAGGGTCGCTCCAAATATTAATACGCTCACCATTGCCCACTCGCCAAATATATCCTCTTTTGAAAGTGACTAATCCTGCCAAAACACTTTGCCACGTGAAGGATGACCCAGCTTTTGGTCCAGCTCTTAGAATGTCTCCGTCAGGATAATACTTAGCATGAAGAACTTTAGCACATAAAGATTCAGGTTCATTAATCAATCTCCAACCTTGTTTAGCCAACATAGCAAGATTGAAAGAGTGAAAATCTCTAAAGCCCATTCCCCCTTCATTCTTTGGATAGCACAACTTCCACCAAGCAAACCAATGCATCTTATTACTGTTCTCGTCGTCTCCCCACCAGAACTGAGATATGGCATCCATCATACTTTTACAGACGCCTTTTGGAATTTGAAACACCGACATAGCATAAACAGGGATTGCTTGAGCCACAGCAACAAGATCTCTTTACCTCCCAAAGAGAGATGTTTCTCTTTCCATCCATTAATTCGTTGAATTATTCTCTCAATAAAATTCTTGAAACAATCACTCCTGTCCGCCCCCACCAACGTAGGGAGACCTAGATATTTGTCAGATAGAGTTTCTGTATCTATATTTAAAGTCTCACAAATCTCTGTGCGTAGAATAACATGAGTATTGGGCGAAAAGAATATGCTTGATTTAGCCACACTCACCAGTTGCCCCGAATTTGCACAATAGGAATCAAGCACTTGCTGCAAGGAAGTTGCATTAGTCATATCCGCCTTCATGAGAATAAGGGAATCATCAGCAAAAGTAGATGTGAAACTGACGGTGCATTCCTGCACACCCTAATCCCATCGATGCCACCAACTTCTTCTTCATGCCGCAATAAACTCGATAACCCTTCCGCACATAAAAGGAACAAATAGGGAGAAAGGGGATCCCCCTGCCGAAGCCCCCTAGTAGGAATGAACACATCTGTCTCTTCCGAGTTAAATCTCACTTGATATCGAACAGAACTTACACAAGCCATCATAATAGATATCCATCGTTCATCAAAACCCAACTTTCTCATCATGTTCTCCAAAAAGACCCACTCCACTCGATCATAGGCTTTATGCATATCCAACTTTACCGCACAAGACCCCGTCGCACCAGGTCTCTTATTCTTTATTGCATGGACACACTCATATGCCACCAAAACATTGTCCGTAATAAGCCGTCCAGGGACAAATGCACTTTGCATAGGAGAAATAATGTCAGGAAGTATTATTTTTCAGACGGGCAGCAAGCATCTTTGAAATTATTTTGTAGATAACACTACAAAGGCTTATCGGGCGAAATTGAGTAATTGACTCTGGAATGTCAATTTTTGGTATAAGAACCACAGTAGTATCATTCCACCCCTCAGGGATGTGGCCAAAATTTAGCGCAAGTAAAACCTCCTTTGTTATCTCCTGTCCACAAATATCCCAAAACCTCTTATAGAATACTACATGAAGACCATCTGGGCCCGGGGCTTTAAAATCTCCAATACTGTGCACTGCCTTCTTAACATCCTCCGCTGAGAATGGAGCCACAAGCTTTTCATTCATCTCCTGTGTGACTTTCGGTTGGATTTTATCAAGGAAAGCAGGATCGGTTTCCTACACTTCCGCCGTAAACAGATTAGAGAAATATTGAAATACAAGAGGTTTAAGCATCTCCGTACCTTCCACCCATCCATTATCATTATTCCTCAATCTCTTAATAAAATTCTTTTTCCGACGTGCCGAAGCAAATCTGTGAAAGAAGTTTGTGTTTCGGTCTCCATGTTTGACGTGGATGTACCCTTCGGGTGATCCATCATGAGGATACCTGGTGCATAAACAAGCTAAGGCCCATGGACTGGCCTCGACCAGAAGCCCACGAAGGTGGCCCAAGAGGAAGACGTATGCTCCAAGTTTAGTAAACCCTAGGTCGGTTGGAACCTTCATTACCTGTAAACCTAATCGGTTGCGAATCCCCGAGACCCAGCCTCCTATATAAAGGCTGGGAGGGCCGCCGATCTAGGCACACAATACCCGAATCACCAAAGCCCTTGCGAGATCGTCATCTCGCCGGGACGCCATTGTAGCTCCATTGTACACCTCATACATCAATAACCAGACAAGCAGGAAGTAGGGTGTTACCCTCCGGGGGCCTAAACCTGGGTAAACCTTGCTTGTCAGCCGACGATACTACCAGCACCGTCACGTCTCTCCCCTCTAATCTTAACCCTAGGTATCGAACCATGGGTATTGATGAGTTAACCCCTCGTCAATTGGCGCCGTCTGTGGGAAAGACTGGTGTTGGATCTGTGGTTTCGGCGTCTCCATCAGCAAACGGTAACTCGCCTACCTCGGAGGTGAAGATCGACTCGCCAACTTCATCAGCAAACGGCAACCCGCCGATTCCTTCGGCGAAGATCGACTCGCCTACCCCACCAGCAAATGGCAACTCGCCACCTCCATCGATCATCGCGCCGATGCACTTCGGTTCCTTCGGGTTCGACCCGCACCATCCAATCGCGCGCCCGGTGTTTGCGGATCTCCACTCAGTTGCGGATATGACCTTTGGTAATCTCAATTTCCATGTTAGTCGTTGGGGAACGCAAAACTTGACAGATCCACGTCAACTAGAGGCAATCACGCCCGCATCTCCATCAATCGCATATGCACCAACGGTGGCTGCGCTGCCGATGTTTCCATCGGTCGCACCTGCGTCACCCGACTCGTTGTCGACTGCACAATTCGCAATTCTTCCGTTGGCGAGAAACATTGCATCTACCGTTTCGCCAAGCTCTGCATCAGCATCTTTCGACCTCCATGGCGCAGGCGAAGAAGATGTCGAGTCTGACGAACCACGCGTGCAGTATGAGGACTGCAGCGACTTCGACTACTCCACCGATTGCAGCGGTGGTGAAGAAGGCACAATCTCAAAAGCCACCCCTTTTCAAGTCTTTATGGCTCTAGGAAACAACGGCGTAGAAGGCGAGACGTCTGCAGCCGCAGCTCGTCGCGAACCACAAGCATATCCCGCCACGGTAACCATGCCGGACGGCCAGACGCAACTCATCATCACGGAAGAGATGGCTGCAAAAGCAAAAAAGGTCATTCAAGAATGCCGCCTAATGCCCGAAGGTTCGACTCGTGAAGAACTCGCGACATACCAATACTTCATGTGGCAAGAAAATCTTCGACTGAAAAACTACAAAGCAACACTCGATGAGCGGAGAAGACAGGCCAGCGTGTCGAGTGCGCGGCGAGCACAGTTGTCATCCCTTCACTCGACAGGGCAAACGTCCTCACGGCATCGTCCCAGGCTACCTCGCCTCTCTGAGAGGGACAGATCGGATCTTACCCGCAATCTGGATGTGTCATTCATGACAGTCGAATCCCTGTCCCCAAGACAGCCGAGGGAGGCTTGATGTCAGTATCCGCATATCTCAGAACAATGCAGCCAGCTGCAAATGATCCAAACGGGGCAATGCACCGACAGCAAATCAGATCCCTCAATTTAGCTGTTGCGGCATTGGCTCCGGTAGTCGACGGTTTTGGAGGAAGCACGCCACATGGTGCAAATAGAACCCGCCGCGCGGAAAGCCCGCAAAGAGAACTGCAAACTCGCAGCAATCGTGACCGTACCGTTACCATCGCGCGGAGCACTCGCCATCGCGCGGAGGACAGTGATATACACGGAGCCGTAACTCAGCATCGAGTAAGCAAAAGTCGCTCAGGGAGGTCTCGCTCCTCTGGCAGCGAGTCACGCTCGGACGATGAGTTCGAGCCATGTGGGTCCTTGTGTTTCGGTCGACGCATTCGCGAGACCAAGATGCCCAAAGGGTTCAGGCTCACATCTGAAACACCCAAATTTAACGGTCGCCAGGAGCCAGCATCTTGGCTAGAGGACTACAAGATAGCAGTCACATGCCAACGCGGCACTCTCACAACTGCCATGCAGTACATACAGCTGATGCTCGAGGGCGCGGCCCGCGCTTGGCTCAGAAACTTACCCCGTCATGCATACGATTCATGGGACGACTTCGAGAAGATTTCATCAAGAACTTCAACGTGACATGCGACCGACCTGCCACGTTCGAAGAACTGCGAGCCTGTAAGCAGCGTTCGGACGAGACACTGAGATCATACATCCGACGTTGGACTACCATACGCAACTCCATAGGCACTGTCTCGGAGGACAGAGCTATTGATGCTTTCGTGGCAGGCCTCGCCAGGCTCGACTTCCAGGAAGCACTCGGGCGCGAGAAGCCGAAATCCGTTGCCGCTCTCTTGAAGGTCGCCAATGAATGGGCGGACGGAGAGGACTCGATACGAGATAAGCAAAATGGGTCGCCACGCCGCGACAGCAAAGACTGGAATCGCAAAGACGGCCGTAGCAACGACCGTAGAAAGAGGCGCAAAGCACATAATTACGATGATGAAGAAGGCGATGGCCTTGTCGCCGCAGTCGACACGCGCGATGAGCGCGACCGAAGCAGAAACAGTCAGGACGACCGCAGCGGAGGCCGTTATGACGATCGCAGTCGCGATTACGCCCCACGAAATGACGGATACCGCAAACAGGAGTGGAGAAAACCCCGAGAAGACCCGCAAAATGAACGCGAACTCGAGGAGGAAATCGAGGAAGAATGCCGTTTCCACATGTTCAAAGGTGAAGATGGCAAGCTTCACTCGAAACATCTGCTGAAGGATTGCATAAAATTCACAAGGTTAGTGTTAGGCTACGTCAAACGCTATCACCCGAGACTGGCTGCGGCGGCGCTACCGGCTCCGCCGCCCCTCCAGCGCCAGCAGCCGCGAACATAGCGGGCGCTATCCATCACCAGCAGCTCATAGAAGCTCCAGTAGCAGCGGCAGAACCATATCCCGAGGCACGCGGGCAGATGAGCATGATACAAAAAGGACGTCCCTCTAACAGGGAGCAAAAGCTGATAACTCGACAAGTCAATCTGGCTGTCATGGCGCCACCCGCCGTAGCTGAATACTTGAAGGGGTCGGAAACCAGCATCACCTTCTCCCGAGAGGATCATCCACCTGCCATACATCGCCCAGGGCACACTGCTTTGGTACTCGACGCGCAAATCGGCGGCTACACCATGTCCAAGGTCTTCATGGATGAAGGAAGTGGAATCAACATCCTGTTCGCGGACACGCTCCGCAAAATGAACCAGTCGATAGAAAACCTTCCCAAGTCCAGCAACACCTTCCACGGTATCGTCCCAGGCAAAGCGGTTTACCCACTTGGCACAGTACAGTTCCCGTCGTCTTCGGCGGGCCAGCAAACTTCAGGACGGAGAAGATCGACTTCGAGGTCGTTGACTGGAAATCACAATATCATGCCATACTTGGACGCCCGACATTCGTCCGGTTTATGGCGGTCCCGCATTACGCATACCTCAAGTTGAAGATGCCAGGACCAAACGGCGTCATCACGGTGAACGGGAACTTCCAGCGCTCGGACAGCTGCGATAGGGAGTTCAGCAAAATATCTGAGTTCTTCGGCATGCAGGAGCAGCTCGCAGAGATCTCTATCTCCAATGACCGCACATTATTCCCTGAAGCCAAAAAAACCGGCACCCGACGCCGCGTTCAGCGCCACAAACGACACGCGGTCGCATCAGGTGCACCCGATAGAATCGTCCAAGACGGTCAACGTGTCTTCGAGCTTAACTCCTGCATAGGAAGGCGCGCTCGTCGAATTCCTCCGTTAGAACTGGGAATCATCGCCTGGTGTCCAGCTGACATGCTAGGTATCCCTAGGGAATTTGCCGAGCACTCTCTTCAATTGTTTCCAGATACGAGACCCGTGAAGCAAACGATGCGCCGCTTCTCTGAGCCGAAGCGGAAGGCCATAGGTGAAGAAGTTGACAGGCTCCTCGCAGCCAAGTTCATACACGAGATCAAGAAATCTGACTGGGTCGCCAACCCAGTCCTTGTGCCAAAGAAGCATACAGAGATCCTCCGTATGTGTGTCGACTTCACCGCCCTTAACAAGTGCTGCCCCAAGGACCACTTCCCGCTGCCTCGCATCGACCAGATAGTTGATTCGACTGCGGGCTGCGCACGCCTATCCTTCCTGGATGCCTACTCAGGCTATAACCAGATAAGGATGAAGGCCGAACGAAGACAAAACAGCCTTCATAACGCCACATGGCGTCTACTGCTACACCACAATGCCCTTCGGGCTCAAGAACGCTGGTGCTACGTACCAGCGCATGATGCAAAATTGCCTCAGCAAACAGATTGGGCGCAACGTCCAAGTCTATGTCGACGATATCGTCATCAAAACCAAACAGGAGGACACCCTCCTCGACGACCTGCGCGAGACATTCGCCAACCTCAACCGATACAATATCAAGCTCAACCACAAGAAGTGCGTTTTCGGCGTACCAGCCGGACAGCTCTTGGGTTACCTTGTCTCAGCTCGAGGCATCGAGGCGGACCCGGAGAAGATACAGGCCATACTGACTATGGAATAGCTGACCAAACTTCGAGAGGTGCAAAGACTAGCGGGTCGAGTGGCCGCTCTCAGTCGATTCATCAGCAAGCTCGGCGAAAAAGCGCTCCCTTTCTATCAGCTGATGAAGAAATCAGACAGCTTCGAGTGGACGCCAGAAGCTCACGCAGCCTTCGTCGACCTGAAGTGCACACTCACAACTCCTCCAATCTTGGTCGCGCCTCGGGAGCGTGAGCCGCTGTTCTTGTATGTTGCTACCACCAATCGGGTGGTCAGTACCGTCCTAGTTGTCGAGCGTATGGAGGAGGGGCACAATCACAGCATACAGAGACCTGTGTACTACCTCAGCGAGGTTCTCTCCATATCAAAGCAGCGGTACCCGCATTCAGGGGCGTAGCCAGGCCCCAGGCTACCTTGGCCATGGCCTGAGGCATGGCAGCTAGTTCCTTTGGTGATTTGAAGTACTGTAGCTACTGTTATGTACTGTTTGACACTGTAGCATGAGCTTGGCCTGGGGCCTTGCTATATCCTAGCTACGCTACTGCCCGCATTACCAGAAGCTGGCCTACGCCGTGTTCATGACATCGCGCAAAGTCGTACACTACTTTATCGAGCACCCGATAACTGTCGTCAGCTCGGCAGGTATACGCGACATACTCACAAACCCTGACGCGACTGGGCGGTCGCTAAGTGGTTCATCGAGCTTGGCCCTCGAGATATAAAGTATGAACACCCGAAGGCCATCAAATCTCAGGTCTTACCTGACTTCACCATCGAGTGGATTGGAGCTCAGCTACCGGGAGTCCCAGATGTGTCCAAGTCATGGACTATGTTATTTGATGGGTCGAAGAAAAATGAAGGCGCAGGCGTCATACTCCTGTCCCCACGAGGGGATAAGCTCCGCTATGTCTTGCAGATGGATTTCGCCAAACCCTCTAACAACGAGGCTGAGTACGAGGCCCTACTTCACGGCATGAAGATGGCCAAGGCTTGCGGGTGCACGCACCTCATGATCTATGGCGATTCAAATCTCGTGGTGCAGCAAACGATGAAAACCTGCGACGCCACTGCAGACAACATGATCGCTTATCGCGAACTATACAATACCATGGAGGGCAACTTTGACGGCTGCGAGTTACGCCACATCGGGCGTGAGAGCAACGAGGAGGCAGATATGTTAGCCAACCTTGGCTCCACCAAAGCACCAGTCCCGCCTGGCGTCTTCCTCGAGCGTATCGCGCAAAGATCTATCAAGGTGAAGAAGCATGTAGCACCTTCGACTCCAGCCGCGGCTGACAAGGACGCCCCGCCAAGCACATCGGATCCGCCAGTCGAAGTTCTCCTAATTGAACCGACTTGGACACATCCCTTCCTTGCATACCTCCTACGAGACGAGCGACCAGACGATGCAGCTGAGTCACGACGGATCACTCGACATGCCAAGGCATACACAATTATCAAGGGCGAGCTATACAAAACGCAGCATATCAGGGATCTTTCAGCGATGTATTGCACTCGAAGACGGCAAGGCCATCCTTCGAGATATCCACACAGGAACCTGTGGACACCACGCGAGCAGTCGAGTGCTCGTGGCCAAAGCCTTCAGAGCAGGTTTCTACTGGCCAACCGCACTCAGGGATGCAGAGGACATAGTACAAAGGTGTATCGGCTGCCAGAAGTTTGCAAAAAGGCCACTAGCGCCTGCATCAGAGCTAAAAACCATACCATTGGCTTGGCCCTTCGCCCAATGAGGACTCGATATGGTTGGGCCACTCAAGAAATCCTCGCGCGGAGGACACACACATCTCTTGGTGGCAGTCGATAAATTCACCAAGTGGATCGAAGCTGTCCCTATCACAAATTCAACTGCTACGACGGCGGTGAACTTCATCAGGTCCATCATCTACCATTTCGGGGTCCCCAACAACATAATAACCGACAATGGTACAAACTTCACAGCCGAGGAGTTCCGCGACTTCTGCAAAGCCCAGGGAATCAAGCTGAACTACGCATCGGTGGCACACCCGTAGTCGAACGGTCAGGTAGAAAAGGCCAACGGACTTGTATGCAGTGGAATCAAAAAGCAGCTATTCGTGCCACTCAAACGAGCTGCGGGTGCCTGGGTAGAGGAACTCCCGTCCGTACTTTGGAGTTTGCGCACTACTCCAAACAGATCGACACAGTACACACCATTCTTCATGGTGTACGGCGCAGAGGCCGTCCTTCCCTTCGACGTGCAGTTCGACGCACCCAGGGTCGCGGCATACGACAAAGAGGATGCGGAGGAAGCTCTTGAGGACAGTGTCGACACGCTAGACGAAGCACGAGACATTGCGCTCGCTCGTACAGCTGTTTACCAACAAAACCTCCGCAACTATCATGGCCGTCGACTGCGCACCAGTTCCTTCACGGTCGGCGACTTAGTGCTGCGGCTGAAGCATAAGAAGGTGCACAAGCTCGCCTCTCCATGGGAAGGACCCTTCATCATCACCGAAGTCATCGACGGTGGCGCGTACAGGCCGAAGCACACAAAGACAGGTGAAGCTTCGCACAATCCTTGGAACGTTGCGCACCTGCGTCGTTTCTATGCTTAGACTGCTCAGTCATCAAATGTAATAGGCGATATGTCGGATAGCTGCGGGTTTCAGACGCGCTCTTTTCCTTACCAGGGTACCTAAGGGGGCTGGAAGGTTTTTAATGAGGCGGCCCGCAGCTTAGCATTCAAAAGTGGAATATAATCAATGTTCCTCTATCTCTCTCCGTTTACTTTTTCGCGTACAACAAACACAAATACAACAGCCACGTCTGAACACTCGGGGGCTGTGCTATTCAAACATACATCAATCTGCGCAAACAAAAAACCTTGGCCTCACCCGAACGCCCGGGGGTTGCGCCTAACCAGGTTCATCAGAAACAAAAAACCTTGGCCTCACCCGAACGCTCGGGGGCTGCGCCTAACCAGGTTCATCAGAAACAAAAAAACCTTGGCCTCACCCGAACGCTCGGGGACTGCGCCTACCAGGTTGCTCACAAACACAAAACCTTGGCCTCACCCGAACGCTCGGGGGCTGCGCCTAATCAGGTTGCTCACAAACACAAACCTCGGCCCCGCCCGAACACTTGGGGGCTGCGTCGCGCAACTGTTACCAAAATCGCAACAAAAATACACACCCGAAGGCTCGGGGGCTATATCAACCAAACTAGCATACACCCAATAGTTTGGGAACTGAGCTATGCATACACAACGTACACTCGGGGGCTGAGCCCCATACATGTGTTGCATACACGCAGATCGCGAAATTTCGTCAGGTAACTGTACAAAATTTTACAAAATGCATGCCTAGCCTATTCTGCAGTTTCATCCTTTGGCACGGCCCACTTATCCTCCTCCTTCAACACTCGATGAATCAGGACCAGCGCGTCTGTGCGAGTCTCCTGGTAGTGTTCTTGCATAGGCACAGGACCGCCACCAGGCACGGGTGCGGGTCCCCGTGCAATTTCCTTCAAGTCAATATTTGGATAGTGGGTCCGCACAAATGCGAGTGCCACATTTGCTCCGCTGATTAGCTGCTCTCGCACAAATCTCTTGATGGCTTTGCCTTTACGGAATTTTTCCAACAAGGTAGGTAGACCTTCCGGCTGTTCGTTTAAGGGAAACAATGCCTGATGCACCCTGGACAAAGCCAACCTGCAGGTCTCCAGCACAATGGCCACGCGCCAGGCGCGGTTCTGAAGTTGGACAAGCACTCGATTTCTTGCCCGATCTGACCAGAAAGGGTGGGTCGAGTACTCCGGTCTATTGGCATTATCATCCAGTCGCTCGCGCAGGCGAGTTTCCTCTTTCGGTTTATCAAAACATGCACCTGCACAAGCATAACAGTGACATTTCGCCAACGAGCTTGGCAAAAACAATATTTCGACTCGGGTGTACTCACATTTCCGCCAGCAGAAACAACTCCTGCTCCGTTGCCGGTGACGGTCTCGACTGAAGATCGGCAAGGGCGGCCTTCGTCTCCTTCAGTTCTCTCTCCATTGTCGTGAACTTTTGAGTAAGGTAATCGATAAGCTTTTGGTCGTTGACACTTCGGGTGTTTGGCTTGGAAGAACTCCCCGAAGTTTGACCAGTTGACGTGCCAAGCGCTTGAGACTACACAAACAAAGTTCAAACATAAGCTCCATATATCACTCGCAAAAAACCCCGACCCGCAGGCTCGGGGGCTGTATTTTCCAAATTCCACTCGCACACTATAGGCATATGGTGCGCAAGTCAGAAGATCATATTAATAAAAAGCCACATGCGGCATTCAAATTCATTACAAACAGAGCAAAAGCACGGGCAAGCTAACTACGCTATCTATGGCACTGACTCGGATGTGGCCCTAGAGGTGCGAGCGGCACGCTCGGACATAGTGGCGGCGCGCCGCTCGAGCATAGTGACCATCTTCCTCGACAGTGTCACCGCCTCCTTCTTCATCGAGTTGGTCACAGCTAATTTTCCTTCAGCATTCTTCGGAAAACCAGCCACGGCTTTCTCGAAATCACCGGTCACCCCGTGTCCCCTTAACAGAACGAAGGTGGTCTCAGATCCACCTACCATTTGTGCTCGGGCGTAATTCGCCAGGGTGGATGTTTCGGGCGCAAACACATCGGCCAATGCCTCCACAGTCGCGGGTGGCGTGTTCTTCGGCAGGACGGTCTGGTAGATGGATGCCAGCGCACTCGAAGACCTGCAGAGGGCGTCCCAGGCGCGCGCGCATATCTTGTCAAAGGCACTCGCCGCATCCTCGAGCGAGCCCTCATCGGCAGACGGCGCAGCACCGACAGTTTCTGCGGGACATGCACAATTCAGAATCACGCCAGAATTAGTTGAAAACTACTACTTCTGACAGATTGTTACCTCCCATCACATGGGACAGCGCGCGGAGTCGCTGAATCTGCAGCGTTTCGCGGGCTTCCGCTTCTTTAAGCTTTTGCTGCACACCCTCGCGTTCAGCTGCAAGTTCTTTCTCCGGCTCCTGCACACGGGTTAAGGCTGTCGCCTTGTCACCTGAAAATAGCGCAAGGACAGTCAGCATGCAGATTTCTAGCAACCAAGACAAAGGGGCATGAGTTTCTTACGGTCCAGCTGCTCCACCTTCTGTCGCAGTTGGTCGCGCTCCTGCTCTACCTGCAAATACGTGTCACCCGACTCAAGAAGAGTGTGGATGAACGACTGTGCGGCAAAAAAGATTCAGCAAAATAACGCAAAACAAAACAACTCGGGTTTGAGCCTATGCCCAACTATGTATAGTTGCACATAGCCTCGGGGGCTACTCCCATCGGGAGCGCTGTCGCGCACCCGATAAAATTTGAAGAATTAAACATAGCACTTACATGGTTATAGCGTGAGGGCAGCGCACCACTCGACGTGGAAGGCGCGTCTTCCTGCGGCGTGGGATGAGGACTCGCCGGAGAGGTCTGCGGAGCCTCCGCCCGAACCGCCTCACCCGAAGGCGACACTAGCGTCGCTCCGGGAGTGTTCGGTGGGGGTCATCCCTGGGCAAATCATTCCCAACCGGGCTGCACAAAACAAAACGTCAGTCGACAAAAGAAAACATACAGCAAAGCACAAAGTTCCGGCAAAAGTCTTCACCTGATTTCCTCGTCGTCAGAAAGCAATAAGGCATCATAATCCAAGCATGCCTCGAACGACGGCGACTTAGCTGGAGAGGCCGTGCGCAACGGGGTCACAACCTCGGCCCTCTCGCGTCAGGTGAAGAAGAGCCCGAGTCCTCACCATGGACAGCAGGTGGAGGCGAGCTGTCCGCAGTCGACGCAGTCTCGGCTGCACGGCGCCGCTTAGGCGGAGGTAGTTCTTCCTCCTCGCGCTCAGATTCCTCCACCTCGTCCGTAGGGGTGTGTGCAGAGGCGAGAGAGATGTCATCGGCCTCGTTCTCAGCCAACAAAATTTCCACCTCCGCAGTATCCCCATCTTCGGGAAGTGGCGGAAAGCGCTTGGCAGGCGCCCAATTCTGCACATACCAGAAACGCACATCAGCTAACAAGCATATATTTCCCATGAATACTAAACAGAAGTCAAAACCATACCGCGGGCAATGGATGGTCACTGTCGTACGCGTTGACGAGGCAGTCGAGAGGGCAGCTGTCCTTCGCTGTCAGTTTCGTGATCGATCGCACCCGGGTCTCTACTTCCCTTGCTGACGGCAAGCCCTCCTCAACCGCCAAGCGTGTCGGGTCGTGCGTGCCCTGGAACACCCACATCGGGTGCGCTCGAACCCGCAAAGGCTACACACCCCGCTTGATGAAAGTCGAAATCAAATGAAGGTCGCTCACCTCTCGGCCAACGGTCTTCATAAGGTTGGCCATCTTCTCCATCAAAGGCTTCACCTCGGCCTCCTCTGCAGCGGTTGTCTGGTGCAACCAGGCTCGAGTCTTCACCAGAGGCGCGTTGGCATCAAAAGTGGGCAGTCTGTCTTGCTTCGCGCTGACGTAGAACCACTTTTTGCGCCCGTTCTGCGCTGACTCGACCTGTTGGATGTCGAAGTACTCGACCTCCTTGCGAGCCTGAATGTTGAAGCCGCCAACAGTGTAAACGCCGTCCGTGCCAGCGTTCCTCTTCACATTGAAGATCTTCTTCCAAAGACCCCAATGCGGATGAAACCCCAGAAAGCACTCGCATAGCACAAAGAAAACAACAATGTGCAGTATGGAGTTGGGGGTGAAGTCGTGCAACTGCACCTTGTATGCGTACATCAGCGCACGCACGAAGTCGTGAACGGGGAAAGAGAATCCCCTGTTCACAAAATCGTGAAAGCACGCGCGATCGCCCTCTCTTGGTTGAGGGCTTACCTCGTCACCGGGGATGCGCGCCGGTAGCAGTGCGGCGGAGGGCAGCCACCCATCCCGTCGATACCCGTCTAGCTTAGAGGCTGTCATAGTGGACCTCGTCCAACCCCCAGCCTTCTTCTTCAGCGGCGCCGCACCACCTGCGCCCGGGGCGGTGATGGTCCACGTAGTGGAGGCCGCGGCGTCCGCGGCAGCTTTTCTCTTCGCCGCCTTGGTCATGGCTACGGTGGCTAGGAAAGCAGAGCGCGAGGAAGAAGAGGAAGTAGAAGCAGAGGCGGCAGGGAGCAAATGGCAAGTAAAAACTAATTTACCACGCCGGTCCCGTACTTATTCATACAGGCCACAGATCCTCACCGTTGGTGAGAGATCGTGGGCCGCAACTCACATCTAACCGTACGCGTGGCAGTCACGGAGGGCAACCATCGCCGGCCACTCCGCCCACTACGCAAGGGAAACGAGGAGGTCATCATAACGTCGCCGCAAAAATCACGTTGAAACGGTCAAATTAAGTCCAAACGGCACCGTCTTCGGTCAGCACTGCAAATTGGGACCCACGCGTCATGTCCCATCTATCACAGCTTAACGCACGCCGCCGCGTGTGAGACAGCGCAGTCGCCAAACATGTCATCCCTGACGTCATTACAAGCGCTTCGTTCAGAAAAGCGTTCGAGTCCTCCTAACGCAAACCGGTCACTCGACCGCCTCGTTGAGTTCGAGGGTGAAAAGCAAAATTAATGTAAGCCGGTCACTCGACCGCCTCGTTGAGTTCGAGGGTGAAAAAACAAAAATAAGGCAAAGCCGGTCACTCGACTGTCTCGTTCATTTAGAGAGTGGAATTCAAAGCAAAATGTGGTCACTCGGCTACTCCATCAACTTATCATATAACTCCCATCGGGAGCGAATTAAAAAATCTTTTCGAATATTGCACGTTTCAAAAAGTTGAGATCATCCTCAAATGCAAGCAATTAAGCATAATCTCGGGGGCTACTCCCATCGGGAGCGCTGCCGTGCACCCGATAAGAAAATGACATAAGGTCGAAGATCATTCGACTCAGCTGCTTAACTCTTGTCACAAATTCCCGGGATTGCGTCCGTCGCATATGTACCTCGGATGCTGCACGCACAGTGTAAAGGTAAGGCCCGCCGATCCGTCGAGTCGGGCCAGGGACCACTGCCAGCAGTGTAACCCCTACAACTTTCCATGTCAACAGACATGAAGAAAATCCTAGCGGACGCGTTAGGTCGCAAAGTTATGCTGCAGGCCGGCTCTGTAAGACCTCCGCGGCCTGAGTCGGACTTGGCCAGCTTGTTCCGGGTTCGAGTCCGGGGACTCGAGCTTGAAGTAGGCTAGTAAAGTTTTGCCCAAAAGTGTAGTTAACTGGTCCCGATCCGTTGAGTGTACCAGGCCTACTATGTCAATCCCTAGGCAAAATAGCAAAGCATCAGTCGACGAATATTTCGACTCAGCGTGCACCTTCGAGGCAAGCTCGATCTCAAAGCAAACTAAGCATCAGTCGACGTATCTATCGACTCCGCATACACAGTCGAGGCAATCTGGGCTCCCAAAGGTACTAAGCAAAACAAAAAAGAATACTCCGAACTTCATCGAGCTACCAGATACCTTACAAAGTAAATGAACTACGACGTGCATTACGGGGGAGTCCTTGCCCGATTCTTCGAATCGACCATGCACTCGGGGGCTAGTGATGGGGATGTACCCTTCGGGTGATCCATCATGAGGATACCTGGTGCATAAACAAGCTAAGGCCCATGGACTGGCCTCGACCAGAAGCGCACGAAGGTGGCCCAAGAGGAAGACGTATGCTCCAAGTTTAGTAAACCCTAGGTCGGTTGGAACCTTCCTTATCTGTAAACCTAATCGGTTGCGAATCCCCGAGACCCAGCCTCCTATATAAAGGCTGGGAGGGCCGCCGATCTAGGCACGCAATACCCGAATGACCAAAGCCCTTGCGAGATCGTCATCTCGTCGGGACGCCATTGTAGCTCCATTGTACACCTCATACATCAATAACCAGACAAGCAGGAAGTAGGGTGTTACCCTCCGGGGGCCTGAACCTGGGTAAACCTTGCTTGTCAGCCGACGATACTACCAGCACCGCCACGTCTCTCCCCTCTAATCTTAACCCTAGGTATCGAACCATGGGTATTGATGAGTTAACCCCTCGTCAATGTTGCAACCAGTTTACCCTCGACCTTTGAAGCCAATGAACTTACTCCTGTTCTAACAACATTTCAATTAAGTCTGCCATTTCCTTTGCCTTTGCTTCACTCTCATCCGAAATAACTCCACTAACAGCTTTTTCAAATTCACGTTGGGTTGTACGCAGTCTCTTCTTTGATTTTTTAAAAACTGAACGATCCCAAGCATGCAGGGACCTGTGCATATGACTCAATTTTGCCAATACACCATCTCCAGGCGTTGCAAGTGAATCTGCATCCCAGGCCTGCTTCACAATGTCACGGAATTTTTTTTCTTGAAACCACTTAGCTTCAAAACGGCGTGGGCCTTGAATCTGTCCCACATGAGCTGGCTGGTAATCTGTATCTAGCAAGATTGGCCTATGATCTGATTTTGCATAGCCCATATGGTGCACAGCTGCGCCAGGGGCATAGTAGACCAACCATTGTTCGCAACCGCGCGATCAAGCCTCTCTCATATGCGACCTCTTTTCCATGTGTATTGATCACCACTGAATCTGAGATCCTCAAGCTCACAATCTGTCAAAGTATCACGAAAAGCTTGCATGTAATTCTGTGGCCGAGGATTACCCCCCATCCTTCTCATTTGAAAACATAATTTCATTAAAATCTCCAATGACAACCCATGGTAAATCATGTTGGCTTTTAAGTTCTCTCAATTTGTCCCACGTTTTATACTTGTCTTGCCATCTCAGTTCTCCATAAATCCCTGTTAATCTCCATACCTTATCATTCCCCTCCACAACACGGACATCAATGTATTTAGGGGCCGAGAAAATTTGTTGTATCACCACCTCTCTCTTCCAAAAAAGGATAACACCACCACTCCTTCCATTACTAGGATTAACAATCTTAAAATCCATCTTTAAACGCCTTCGCAAACAGTCCGCCGAAAAAGCATCCAAGTGTGTCTCCGACAAAAATATCACCTCGGGGTCACATTGCTTTTGGACATCCAAAAGCGATCGAACTGTCGGGGTGTTCCCCAAACCCTGACAGTTCAAAGATAATATTTTCATTGCGACCAGACGGATCCCTCAAGGGAACCCGCCGATCCTAGTGAAGTGGAGTTAGCTCCGTCCTTCTTCGAACGCTTTGCTCAAGCTGCCATTATATCAACTTCCTCTTTTTCTTCTCCGTTTTCAACATTCTCTGTAATCATTGTGGCTGCTATGTTGCTTACATCATTATCTAAATCATGTTCCTCCACCTCCGTAGTTGTTTTCTCTAACATTAGTCTCCTCTTTGCCCCTGATTCACTTTTCTCTAACTCATCCATAGTAGCATCTATCTGTTTCACCGGGTTGGATACAATATCTGATAAGCCATCCTCCGTGCGCTTATCTCCTTCCAAGTAAGGTAAAGCATTATGTCTCCAGCTGGTTTGGACACCGTCCTCTTCTAAACGACCACCTTGAGCATCAACAGAAGGGCTCCTACCCCGGCCAGCTCCAAACCCATCTCTGCCTCGACCACCTCCAAAATTTCCTCGGCCACCACCAAAACTACTACGGCTACCTCCATAACCTCGTCCACTCCAAGAACCACCACCAGAACCAGCAGAACTCCTTCCTCTCCAAGTTTCCCAATCAGCTTTAAGCCACTCTCCCCACTTAAGTTTCTCCTCGTCATGTTCACCAGACCCGCATTCAAGATGTGAGTGACCCAAGAAACCACAAGCTCCACAAAATTTCGGAATTTTCTCAAATTTGATATGGTAAAATTCTCTCTCTCCGCCTCGCACTATAGTGACAAAGCGTGCCAATGCTTTCCGGACATCAATTTTCACACGAACTCTAACAAAATTGTTTACTCCTGGGATTTCTGTCTCAACCTCCAAAACCTTGCCCACTCTCTTTTCCGTAAGATTTGTGATCAGCTTCTCATTACGGAATCCAATAGGCAGCTTATGGATTTGGATCCAAACAGCTATATTTCTTAATGATCACGACGTTTTGCCTGAAGTGCCATGGACCTCCTTTTTCAACCTTCAACCAGTCCCCTAAGCAATGACACTGGATGATGAACAAGTTCTCTTCTATAGGCTTAAACAGCACATCCTTAGCCGGACTCCATGCCACCTTCATATGTTGTTCAAAAGTTTGTGGGCTGAAGTAATTTGCTGTGTGAACCCTTGCTAGGGCAAGCCACTTCATCCCTTCCTTTGGGACCTCTGCCTCCTCCTCAAAAACTAGGTCATCGATTTCATCCTCATCGATACCCAGGCGCTGCAGCAATTCATCAAGATCCTCCAGCTTCTTCGTATCCGAACCTCTGGCCTGTTTTGTCGAACTAGAAGAATTAGACGTCGCCATGATGGAACCAGCAGCAACGATCACCAAACCCTAAATTGTACAGGGCAGGGAGCGATAACTTCACAAATATAACAGAGACTCCGGGCGAGAGCAGTAGGGAGATCGTGAAAAAATCCCAACCGTTTTTTTTGCGAGGGGATTGAGCTTCCAAGCGAAAGAACAAGGGATGAGCGCTTTGTTGCGCCTGCGCATACGTTTTCTTGCTCCTTTCTATATGCGAATTCCTGACTGAACCTCAGTCCACAGTTTGACCAGTTGACCAATTCCTCTACCCCGCTTCTTCCCCTGATCTTTCTTTCCCACTTCCCACCGGGGTTCCCCTTGCTTGCTTGGCCGGGATAGAACCAGCGTTTAGGTTGCGGCTAGGCGCGGAGGTAGGAGCTCCCTCCTTGACTGACGGCTGGTACGAACTTGCGGAAAGCATGAGCGTAGAAGCGAAAGAAGAAGCGAGGGGATTGAGCTTCCAAGCGAAAGAACAAGGGATGAGCACTTTGTTGCGCCTGCGCATACGTTTTCTTGGTCCTTTCTATACGCAAATTCCTGACTGAACCTGAGTCCACTGTTTGACCCGACATTAGGTTCCGCATCCTCGGTGCGAACCCGTTTACGGTGCAATTCCAGATGAAGGTGGTGGACATTGTTGATCAGTTCGAAGAAGGGCTGACACCAGTGGGGGTAGACCTTCAGTGCGATCTCGCGAAGGAGTGTGCGCCGTCGATTCTTTTCTTGGTGGAGACTTTTTTTTGTTTTTTTGACCTGAATGAGAGAAACCTGGTGACATCGGATCATCAATTAAAAGGAAAACGCTGTTAGTCCCCCGGGGGATCCGCACGTTTCATCCTCCGCCTCCTTGGTGCGACGCGTGTCCTCGGTGGACCCACCCACGAGTCTCTTCCTCCTCCCCATCGAGCGAAATTCCCCACCTCGGACGTCATCCTTGCCGTGAGCACCCAGGCTCCGGTGGCCACCAAATCCCGTCGCCCTCTCCTCCGGTGGCGGCGGACCTGCAGCGTCGCCGTCGCCGCGCCAAGACCACTGCGGCATCTCTCAGGCGCCAGCGTGGCCGCACTACTACTCCGCTCCTGCGCCGGCGCCGCCGCACTAGTCCCCTGCTCCCGCGCCGACCGCCGGGACCTACGAAGACCTGCGGTACCTCCCGCCGCCGGTGTACGCCCACGCGCCGGAGCCGCAGCAGGCGACAACGATGCCACACTTTGGGTTCCCGCTGGAGCCCACGGTGGGGGCGAGGGGTACCCGTTCATCGGATGTCAAGCTCTGGCCGCCATGGTTGGTCTCCTGGTCGTCCTCTCCACCATGTTGTTGTCCTCTTCCTGGTCGTGCAGCTGATGATTGTCCTTCCATGTGAGACATTGACATGAACCAAGTATTCATTTTAATTTTGCCTGTAAATATGATTGGATTCATGTTCTGTTTTGGAAATTTTATCTCCCTACTACTAGAAAGCTATGGGATTCGTTCAGAAATTTGGTAGAACGAATTCGTGTCAGCTTATTTGGAAATGTGTGGCATCAGTTCAGCTGTATGTCTTGCTAGTTCCTACTGCATACCAAACTACTAGTTATTTTCGATATCAATTGCCACATGCAGAAGATGGATCAACAAGCAACCAATTTTCTAAGTGAATTTGTTGGTAGCAGAGGGTCTCGCGCTGATCCGGTAGCAATTTGTTGCTCCCTTTTTTTTGCTACATGCGGTGCAATTTCTTGTAATTTATGTAGCAATTTGTTTCTCCCTTTGATGCAAATCAATGAACTTATTGTAGCAATTTGTTCTTCACATGATGCAATTTTCTTGATGTAGTGCAAAATTTTGGAAGGTTTGTAGCATATTTTTTCCTTTTTTGATGCAAATCCACATGATGTTTGTAGCAATTTTCTTCTCACAGAATGCAATTTTTTTTGGATGTGGTGCAAATGTTTGGATGTACTGTAGCAAAGAGTCCCCTATTGATGCAAGTATGTGAATAAGTTGTAGCAATTTTCTTTTTTATATGATGCAATTTAACTTTAGGAGGTGCAAATCATTCGAAGTTTTGTAGCAAATTTCTTCTCTGACTGGAGCATAAATTTATAGGGCTTTCAACAGCTATCCGTGAGTGAACGGAAAATGGTGTAGTTGCGTGCTGTTTCTGCTGTGTTTTTGTGTCGCATGGCGTAATCTCGACTTCATGTATTTCTTCGGGCGTTTTACTGATGCTTTGTTTGGGCAGTCAGGCGAAGAGTGCATTCAAGGCCATGCTCAATGTTCTCCCTTCGCTGTAACAAACGAGCTCCTACACTAATGGCTTGTGTCGTCATTACCGAGTAGCCAGAATCTTGAGGTATTCACTAATGGCTTTGCTGCATAAGTCTTTGTATCATGTATTAGTAGCAGAAATTATAAGCTTCAATAGCTATTATGTGATGCTACAACCAGCATTTATTTTTCCATTCCTCTTTTTTTGTTTAAAGTAAATGCTGTCTAAGTGCATATATCTTGCATCATTAGCATAACTACTAAGCTTCTATAGTTATTATGTCTTGCTACTGTCAGTCTATGCTATCCTTTTTTTCTAATTGCTGCATCACTATGGTAGATTTGCTACATTTGTCTGAAATCTGGGCTACGTACCCAGTAGTTATTCATGTTACATATATACTTATTCCCGGTGCTGCAAACATGTAATACATTATGATCTCATACTATTTATGCTACATTAGTACCTTTCAAAAGCTACATTGCATAATCTATGATGCTGCAATCAATATTTGAGCTGTTCAAGCCTTTTTACCATTAGGAGCTCTACAACATTTATTTTTGCTACATATGTCATATTTGTGAAGCAGCGTTAGTTATTTGTTTTTGCTGCCATGGCTTCCGTATTATGTTTTAGTATGTGTTTATTCTTTTGTTTGCTTCCCTGCAGGTTCCCCCTCGCTTCGAGAGGCTATATGACAAGTACAAGAACTTCAATGCAAAGATTATGCTGGATTTCGGCAAGGATGCTATCTTGAATTTTGCCATTGTGGACACATCAAGTCTCATAAAAAATGAATCGAAGGAAACAAATATTGATCAAGTGTTCGCGGCGGAACAATTTGAGGATTAGATAGCTATGTCCTTTTGATGTATATATGATGCTTTTGTTCATTTGTCTTCTGCCACTTGGACATGTAATATGAAATGGATTGTAACGGTGCACGATGAAAACATGGGGATGCTTTTGTTTACGCCGTGATGCACAAAACAAATGATGTTTTCTGATGCGAATTATATGTGAGGATTGTGGTTTCACAACATATGCTAAACTTGTGTTTTGTGTGTGATGATTTTTCCTGTCGATTTCGTGGTACTAAATGTTATATTCCAATTGTGTGTGTTTTTTGCTGGAGTGCTATACTTCATTTGCTATAAATGCACTGTCATTTTGCTGCAGAAATGCTGCCTGTGAAAAAGATGTTCATTTTGCTGCAGAAATGCTGCCTGTGAAAAAGATGTTTTCTGCTGTCGCCATGCCGCCGTCCTAGCTGCAAAGGCATGCTGCCGGAGCTTCAAAGGTCTATTGCCGGAGCTGCAAGCGACGAACGCCGCCGTCACGTTAAACCAAGCCAGCCGTGGTCGGCTCGTCGCAGTGCTGCAAGCCGTTCGGGTGTGCCGCATTGTCGCCTACGTGGTCCAAGCCGTGAGTCGGGCGCCGCCATGGTGCTGGCGTGCTGCAAGCTGGAGCTGGAAGCGGCTTTGGCGCTGTCGCCGTGCCGCCACCGTGTTGCAAGCTCTCCGCTAGCGCCGCCTGGATGCTCCAAGCCCGCCGTGGTGTGCGGCGCCATGATGCTCCAAGCCTACCGTCGGGGTCCAGTATGGTGGCGCTCCAAGCCTGCCGTCGGGCGCCGCCGTAGGGGTCCAGTATGGCGGCGCTCCAAGCCCGCCGTCGGGCGCGGCGCCGGGATGCTTCAAGCCCGCCGTTGGGCGCCGCCGTCAGGGTCCAGGATTGGAGCTGGAGGAGGAGGCAACTACGGGAGGGGGAGCAGACGGTGAGGATGGCCTACGGGTGGGTACAGGATGCGCGCGAGGTGCACCATGACCGGCGGCGGCCGTCGATGCGGGGCTGCGCCGCCGCTCCTGCCCCCCGCCGCATGTCGTTGTGCTTCGATTTGTCCGGGGCGGGTAGCTCTGCTCCATTTCGCTCGTCTGTAGCAACGCGGGAGGCAGACGCGATTTGGATCGGACGGCTCCCTCTGCGCCCATCGGACGGCCTAGGACCCGGGGGATCGGGGGATTCGATCCCCCGGGGACGCTTAGCGCTGCCCCAATTAAAACTGGAAAATAAACAAATCTCCCCGCTTTGTATCCACTGTACCACGTTGTCAGGGCGTCCGTGTCAGCCCATTCAGCCATTTCGGGCTCGACGAGGTCCAGTAAGGCCCAACCAATCGGTCCATTCCACACGGTAGGTCCAGTGGCAGCGACGTAATTAGGTCTTCGCAGCCGCACCTATATACTCCCTCTCCCTCCCAAACCCTACCGCGCCGCCGCCCCCGAAGCCACCCGCCTCCTCCTGCCGCCGCCCCGCTCGTCGCCTGCCGGCCGGACAAGATGGCTCCCACCAAGAAGACGGTACGACGCACGAACCCCTAGCGCGGCTCCTCATCGCTTCCCCATTTGATTCTGTCCAGAGCTGATGATTTCGATTCGGTTTTGCAGAAGAAGAACACGGAGAACATCAACAACAAGCTGCAGCTGGTGATGAAGAGCGGCAAGTACACGCTCGGCTACAGGACCGTCCTCAAGACGCTCCGGAGCTCCAAGGGTACGTATGGATCCCCTCTCTCTCTTTCTGTGCGCCGTTTGTATTTTTATAGGTTGGTTTGATTGATCCGCTGTGTTAAATGGTTGGTTTATTCTGTCTGGTTATCTGTTACTGGATCCTGCTACCAGAAATGCAAAATCAGTGCGGTTACAGATCTGAGGTTTAGCTCCTGTGTAGAGTGGGGTAGTTAGTGTTTCCTTCCTGTGGCTAGATAGATTATTTCTGGTTATTCGTTTTGGATTAGTCTATAGACTGGGAGTTGAATTACATTTCCTTGGAGTAATGGTTGGGATTTTAAATTTAGTGTTGAGTTTTGGATTGTAAAATGCAATGCACTGGAAGTTTGGCTCCGAGCTTTTCTTTTGGCACTTTTTCAAGTGATGAATGCAGCGTCATAGATTAATAAAGCCAGCCTCTTGATATCTGTTGAGACGAATTCTATGATATGCCATGTGTTTGGAATTTGTATTCTAGAATGGGACTGAAGTTTACCTCTTTGGCTTGCTTTTGCTGTGCCCTAGAGATGAATACAGCGCCCTAGAATGATACCAGCCTCTTGATTGATACTTCTTAAAGATCTTTTCCATATCTGCGGGACAATGGAGGTTGGGATACTTGTTGTTTGCTGAAGACAGTTTGTCATTGCGTGATATGTAGTAATTTATGATATTTTCGGTGAAAATTCAGGATATTGCCATTTTTATGTAGAATTTGTAAGTGTTGTTGAGCATTTGTAGTTGTTATTGTTCTATAGCTTGCCTCCCTGTGATTTGGCCCCGTTCTTGCCTATTCGGGGAGCTAAACAGGGGGACTTTTTCCCCGGTGTTCTGATTATTATTTCAAACTAGAGTGATTTATGTTAGAAAAAAGGAATACCACTTTAAATTTTAAGATTATGCGACATTCTGGTTATTTTGTTTTGCAATTATGCTCTGCATGGTTATCTCTTACATATTCAAATAACTTTTCTTTGTTCAGGGAAGTTGATTATCCTCGCAAACAACTGCCCTCCTCTTCGGAAGTCTGAGATCGAGTACTATGCTATGCTGGCAAAGATCAGCGTGCACCATTTCCATGGAAGTAAGATTCCTTGATCCTATTCTGAACCATTTTTTTTTCCAATTCTTGTCTGATGTATGTAATATCTTGTGTGTCACACCACTGTCTACACCTGAAATATTGTACGGTTGTAATGTTTGTTATAACGTGGCATTGTTCTTTCAGACAATGTTGACCTTGGAACTGCCTGTGGCAAGTACTACCGGGTGTGCTGTCTGAGCATCATCGATCCAGGTGATTCGGACATCATTCAGACCGCCCCCGGCGCTGCCCAGTGAAGAGGGCCTTACCTATTTTAGTCTGAGATGATGTAGTGTGTGGAGCTGGCCAACGCACAGTTAGAACTTCCTGCGACTGTTTTGTAATGCATTCCTATGGTTTGTTTTATGAGATGTTTTCTTCTATGGAGTGGAAATCCTGTCTGTTTAGTACTGTGCCCAATTGGACGGTAATTTTGTCAACATGTGGCTCTTTGAAAATAGGGTGAATGTTCGCTTCAATGATGCACTGACTGTCAGTAGATTATCCTGCACGGTAAAACTTCAGTACTTCCTTTTGTCGACGACGCAAAGTGCTAGGATTGTTTTCGTCAACCAAAACCCTGCGTTCAAGCGGTTTGAAATCAGTTCCTTTAACAGAAAGGGGCCGTGAAGTCTTTTATGCATTGCATATATTGTTACGATATATCAGGTTTCCTTTTCCTATCTAGGGTCTCCTAGACTGAACCGAGTCCATATCGATCTCGCCCCATTACAAGTTTGTACCTAGATTACCAAAAGAAGGACTTGGAACCTTATCCTCTACCGTCTCTGTTTGAGAGAGGCGATTTCTTGGGCGACTCCGACCGTGCCACCTCGCCGCCGCTGGGTCGGCGATTCCCTTGCCCTCCGACTGCCGTTTCGACGGCGGAGGACGGGGGAATCCCGATCCGCGACGTGTACATAGCGTAGGCGTAGTTGGGCTTCCCGCCGGTGGCGCCATGGAGGTGGTGGCGCGGCCGGGCCGGGCTCGGAAGGGGGCGGTCTCCTCCTCTGGCGGTGGGGCTCTGCGGAGCGCCAGCGTCGACGGCCTCTCTTCCTCGCGTCCGTCGATCCCCGGATCGGGCGTTCGCGGTTCTCCCTTGCCGGATCTTGAAGACGGCGGATCCGGTCTTTTGCTCAATAACTGGAAGTTGCTGGGGTGCTGGAGCGCGTCGACGGCGTCGATGGCTCGTGGTGCCGGCTCTGCGGAGCACGTGAAGTTCGACAACCCCGCTGTCTCGGGAGGGCTCCGATTCCAAGGCGTAAAGCGGAGCTTGGGCAGCGGGCCACGCCGTCTTCTCATCGCGGTGACCGGCGACGACGACGGAGTTCAGGAGGGCCTTCTGTGTAATTTTTCTGTTTACCTGGACTTTTCTGTAAGATCGCTTCAGTAATACAGTATCTTCTTCGCAAAAAAAAAAAAAAAGAAGATAAATCTGGCCAACAATGCATGGGCGACGAAACAGTCTCCACGGATCGATTTCCCTCACGCCGCCGATGGATGCTGCTGCCCTGACGCCTTGGCACCCACGGCTAAACGACCCTGTCTTCAACTTGGCTCAGCCGTGGACGCCACCTCCAGCACCATGCATTGAGCCTAGACGCAGCTGCCACTGCCGCCGTCTTTCTCTCAACGGACATCATCTTGGAGATCCTGTCCTGGATGCCGGCCAGGTCCCTCTGCAGGTTCCAGTGCGTGTCCAGACCGTGGCGCGCCCTCATCTCTGACCCAGCGATTCGTCGCCGTGCATGAGTCCCGCGCCGAGCCACTCATTGGCAGCTTCTACCTCGGTGCCTCCCTGCGGCTGATGGACGCGGCGGACGGCACCGTCGTGAGGTCGATGGACGGCTGCTGGATGCTCTGCACTAGCCTCGACAGCCTCGCCTGCTTCACCGACGAGCATTCTCCCGACCCCCAGGTGATCGACCTAGCGACAGGAGAGATGCTCCTTTCCCGCCCAAACCTAGAAGCGGGAGGAGGGCACGGGTTCGGCTACCAAATGCACAAGGCCCGCGCTACGGCTTCGGATTCGGCCGCGCCGCTCTGTCCCGCGTGTACAAGGTGGTCCGCCTCTGGGAACGCCGTTACTACTACGACGACGTGCAGTGCAGACCTGCGAGATTCTCACGTTAGGAGATGGCGTTGGGTGGAGGCAGACACAATCGCCCAACACTCCAGCCTCTCTCTGCTATTACCAGAGCTCGGTCGCGATCAATGGTGTCCTGTACTTCCTGGTCCTGGGCGAGAACAACATACTCTGCTTCGACCTCGAGAGCGAGGCGTGAAAAAAGACGATCGGAGGCCCATGGGAAGCCAACTTCCACGATCTGTCGGAGACGACTACGAATGTAAAGATAGCTGAGCTCAACGGCGCCCTGTGCATGGCTCAAACAAAGGTGCACACACCTGGCGGTTATTCATACACAGCCATATGGCTACTGAATGATTCCGACAACATCATCTGGTCCAAGACATACACAGTTCATATGGCCGGATTCGTTGATCTCGTGAAGCCTTTGAGGATGCTGCGTGATGGTGGAAAGCTACTCTTCTACTACAGCAAGGACAACTCACCCCCGGTGATGCAAATATACGATCCCCGGGACGAGACATGCACAAACGTGTTGGGGACGACGGCCGGCTTAACCGGCACAATTGTTCTTTGCAACTTACGCTTGCCGCGTTTCTTCTCTTATTCCTAATCACTTGTGTGATTTATGTAGTTGCGTTTTTGCTGACTGGCTTTGCTGCCTACCTGAGTATTTCATCATTATTACTTTTTTGCTTAATCGGCACAATGGTAAAACATGGACAATAAATGCTTCCAATATCTGCCAACATCACCATTCTTTTCGATGGCTGAGATAAGAGCACCCACAACGCGGCGCTTATGCCCCCGACGCCAGGTTCCTATTCCGGTAGATCGGCAGTTCAGGATTTGATTCCTAGCGCCAGTGCGGCATCGACCAAGAAATAGCGCTAGCCGCTTGGCCTTTTATTTGGGCAGTTTTGCGAACATCATTAGCGTCCATCGATGAGAGATAGGGTGCTTAGAGCATGTGCATTGCGGGACGCTTAGGTAGACGCTTGCCGAGCCAAAATAATTTAATTATCCAGCGATATAAAAGGTAAGCGCCTGGTACTCCAACGCAAGCGCTTATTCAGGCGCTAAAAGAGAATTATTTTCTTCGCTGGATGGCTCCCGGCCGTTGGGCAAAAGTGATTTTTCCAGGAAAAAAAGCTAAGCGCTCGGCGCCTCAACTTGCGGCGACGCTAGCTAATTTCCTGGCGTAGGCAGGGAATCAGACGTAACGGTCGGGAATTTCTTCCTAGCGCCTCCCTTAGCGCCCCCCAATGTACGTGCCCTTAGAAAATAATCTAATTTTCTGCAATTATTTTCTTCACTTTAAGAGCCCATGTTAGCGTCGAGCATTGTGGATGCCCTAAATGATTTGGTGCAAGACGCCACCGTGGTACAGCATACACAATGGTCAGCACTCAGCACACACCCCATTGTGAAAACCCGACCGCTTAGTTTAATTTAGTTGTGGCCTCCTCCGATTCCTTGCCATGACCCATATTTATCATGGAGCCTTCACGGCTTACTGAGAGTGAAAAGTGGGGTCCTTGATCATAATTATTTTCTTCTAATACTTACTTTGTTCTAAAATATATGACATAACCTCCAAGATGCAACTTTGAGTTCTTGTGTATTATGCGGTTATATTAGAAAAACTAAAACAATATAGAAACACTTATAGGCAATATCTACCTCCAATTACTCATTGATAAAATTATTGGGAAGTTAGCACGGTAGAAAGGGGAAAAACTTGCTAGGTCGGGACAGGTTGCGCTTGTTCTCGATCAGTTCTCATTGCCGCTGCCACCTACCATTTGACGGCTCTTTGACACCTAAATGGGCAGAATAGGTCGGGACTTCAAAGATTTTTGATGGAACTTATATTTTTACGAAGGATGTTTGTTGTTACCGTTTGTTTTACATTATTCGATTTGATGTATTGTTGGTTAATGTATTTTTGTTTATTGATCAAAATAATCGGATCTTAAAAAAGAATTGACCGCGGGTTTCAAAAATGTTGGAACCTAGACAGCTATTCATAAGGCCCACACGAATAAACAATGTACCTCTTTTTTGTAAGATGGTTTTACTCCTTTCGGCCAAAGTCCAAAGGAATTAACGACAAATGCAAATCTAGAAACCCAACCTATTTGTCTGTGATGCAGGCGGCCGCCCGCGCCGTGTCGCCCGGCTCAACGATCGGTACGTGATAAACAAACATGAAAACCCTACTTATTATACGATGTCTGTACTGTATGATGTCGGGATGCAGGAACCAGGTCGGACGCGGACTGTCAACCGGTCGTTTTAGCAAATAGCAACTTCCACGATCCACGATCCACATCATATCGAGCGTCTCTTTGTCGTAGCCCGTCCGAATCCATCCATCAGGATCCCGTTCCATCGACCTCAACGCACAAACTGATCAACTTCTTATCGCTGCGCCGTATGCACCGGCGCCACGCCGCCGCGCACCGCCATGTCTGACGTTACGGGGAAACCTGCGCCTAAACGACGCCACGTTGATCTTAACTCAGTCAGCAAGATTGCATCAACCGAGGCCGCCACCGCCGTCTCGTCATCAACGGACATCATCTTTGAGATCCTCTCCAGGTTGCCCGTGAAAACCCTGTGCCGATTCAGGTGCGTGTCCAAGCACTGGCACTCTCTCGTCTCCGAACCAACCTTCAGCGTTGCGCATCAGTCCCGTGCCGAGCCGCTCCTTGTCGGCACCGTCCGCGGCGACCAGTCTCTGTGGCTGATGGAATTTTTTTAGATAAAGAGTATATATTAATATCGCGAAGATACCAAATACACCCAGGCTCTGCAACAACGTAATAACCGAAGGTATTACGGATGCACACAGCCGAAAGACAATAAGAAGAAGAAACTAAAAAAGAAAAGTCCCGCTACAGAGTTACAGTCCTTATAGCTGTAGCACAACCACCACCAAAACAACACCTGATGTCCAATCTCTCCAAAATCAACGCCTTCAAGAAGGAAACAATGCACAAGCGCCGTCGTCGCCCGATCGAGATCTTGGGTTTTTCATCCTGGAGATAGTCTCCGCTCTCAAAACAATGTCTTCAACAAGGTCATTGCCAGGCACAACCAATTAAGACCAGACCTTGGATTTTCACCCTGAAAGGTAGAACTTTAAACTTCACCTGTGTTGTCGCCCCCACTTCCATACCGCTGCATACGAGTCCTGAAGCTCCAAGCAAGTTCCTCATCACCACCAAGAATCAAATCACCGTTCCTAGTCCTCCGATCTCGGCTTTCATGACATTCTCCGCCTCTGACTTCATCAAAGATGGCAACAGATAGCAGAGCTTCATACCGCTTGCTCCTTAACGGAGAATCGTGGGCACGACCGAATCCCACCCGATCCAGCAATCTCCAGGCATAAACGCACATGGAAGTTCGCCGGCGGAGCCTTCCGGAACTCGCCACGCCGGCCAGATCAAGGAGGACGAACGTCTAGCAGATCTTCGTCCTGGCACGAGTTGAAACCCTAGGACTGAAGACACCTTTATTCTGGCTGGGTCCCCACGCAACCGGTCATCCGGCCGCCCCGACCCACCTGTGGCGCCCCGACCCGACTGCTATACAGTGATACTGTGTCCCCGGTTATCCGATACCACCGGACTCACTATCAAAGCATAATAGAGAGATCAAGACTTGTGGAACAACTGGCACATCACAGACTCTATGACACAAAGCATTATAGTTCAACTCTTATAATAGAGAAAGATAGCAAATGACAACCAGAGGTCACAGACCCAACACTACAACAAGCGGAAGCAAATTAGGTTGTTCTAAACAACAAGAACCAAATTATGGCCTAAGAGGCCTACAGATAAACATCCAGCGCCAGCTGTTCCGGGATGTCCCAAGCTGCCACCTGGGAACCCCAGACTACTCGTCAACGCCCACAAAGAACCCACCTTCGAGGTCGGTGAAGTCCTCTCCTGAAAATAAGCAAACGACGTTGAGTTCGACGAACTCGCAAGATTAAGAGCTAATATATGCTCGATGATTGGCTTTCAAGGGTTTATGGCTGTTTTGCATAAAGCTGAATTTATTTTAAAAAGACATAACTCCAAGGCATCGACTATCAGAACATTTTTAAAGAGGGGTAAGAAATAACTCCTTTCTCTTGAATCACATTTCTCACCATCAACCATCCTCAACCACCGTACCTGTTTCTACAAAGGCACCTCCCCGAATCCCCTCGAGGAAGTCAACCTTGCAATCTTGAGTGGCACCTTTAGTACCCAAGTTTTAATCATTCCGTTCAAGTTATTCTATGATCATCGTCCATTCCCAAGTCGTCCATAACCGCGGACACGGCTTTTCGAAAAGATTTATCCCTGCAGGGGTGTACAAAGTAGAAGTCCCCGGAGTCCCGAGGGCCCCAGTTCCTTCGCCACGCGTACCGTCCGGCCCATTGCCTAGCTCTTAGCTCTCTTCGGGGAAAGCTGGCTGGGTGGGAGCGGCTACAACCTTTACCTCGCTTAAGACTATCCAAGGATCATCAGTGGCGGTAGGACTGCCAGGATCACGACACCCGCCCCACGGCCACTCATTTTCCTAACACCACCATCCTCATCCAGTCTTGGCCACCATCTTCAACGCACGCGCAAATGGAAAGCCAAACTAGAGGACCCTCGGCTAGTCCGCCACAAGTTAGTCGGTCGATGGGGGTTCCATATAGCCCACGCATGGTTGCACGCTCAACTTGGTTCAAGAGGTACAGAACTCGCACCTAGGCGACGAGAACGAGACAAAACACCACCAACCCATTGTGGCCTCTCATCCCCGCCTTTTAGCATGTTTATTAACCGTCACCACATCATTCCTCACATCCGGCCGTTCCATCAACTGTTCCAACATTGAAACATCCACCGGACATCTAAGCATTTAAACTAAGCATGCCTAAGCAGATATACATAGCAAGTATAATTATCTCGGGCCAACACTTCAATCCTATGGATATTAGGAAGGAGACAGGTAATGGCAACAGAATTCTAATGCAACTAGTAGGATACTCTAATCCAAGCAAAAGGCATTTGGAACCGAATGCAATATTGTGGTGGGGAAAATAATTGCGGAAATATAGGAGGAGACATGCTCAGAGGGGGGGGGGGGGGATTATGTTTGCCTTGTTGATACGGCTGGTAGTACGGATCTTCGGGGTATTGCGGAGTAACCCCGGCTGCTTGATCTATCGAAGCATAACAACGGAAGAGCAATCAATCACCACACATGCTTTATCGAATGCAATGCGCAAACACATGATGACATGACAATTTAATGTACCGAACCTATTAATAGCTACCTCGCAATTTAAATGGGGTGCGAGAATAATTTACTTCCACCGGATAGGAAATCACCCCATATTTAACTTAATGATTCTAATGCTCCTAAAAGTACCGTATTGTCATTGTGATCAAATATGCATGATGATGATGATTTTGGATAATTCACCTTTTTCTGAACATTTTGGTATAACAAACACAATTTTCTGATGCCCGATAAAAAGTTATTACACTTATAAACTTCCTCTTTTAAAGATCTGTCCGTGTGATAATTTATGTTAAACAATAATTAAATCTAGTTACCCATGATTTAAAAAGAGGTGAAGCATGAAATAATTTAGGTACTGAATAAAATATAAGTTATTACACTCTTATGATTCCTCTGTTAACGATGTCCTTTTAATAAGTTATTTCAAACAACAATATCATTATTTAATCAACTCAGGAAGAAATAGGTGACAAAGGAATTATATTTGGTATGGAACAATTGTCGGAGAAAAGGGCAAATTGCAGTTTTTCTGGCCAGACCGGAGTTTCCAGACCACCAATTTTTCAGCCCGCGACGGCAGCCTCTGTATCCGGTCCGGAGTGACCCTGGAGTTGGTCCGGAGTTTCCGGTCATCCGGAGTTTCCGGTGTCTAGGTCCGGAGTATCCGGTCGAAGATGAACTCGGAACATCCGACGCGGAGCAAGACGCAGAGCTATGGCGAGGTAAAAATGAACTCGAGCTACGGATGTCGACGGAACGCAAGGAGGGCACAGGGAGGGTCGCGGTCTCACCCTGAACTCGGGGATATGCTCGGCGGAGACGGGGGTGGACGGAGAACGGCGGAATCGCCCGGCGGAGCTTCGGTGGCCGCGGCGAAGAAGTGGACGGCGGCGGCGATTCGCGGAACCCGGCTCGATTCCTTCGGCAGGGAGGGCAAGGGCGACACGGCGACGCTCTCTGCGGTCGTCGATTTGTACGGGGCGGGCTAGAACGATGGCGGCGAGCTCGGCGGAGACGGCGGCTTTGGTCTCGGGGGGAGAAGAAATGGGGAGAGGGAGCAGGTGGGGGAAAAATACGGGGTAGGAGGGACCGAGGCGGCCTCGTGCTCTTCTCTTCCCCTCTCAGCGCGGCAGAAGGACGTGGGGGCGCGGCGAGCACGGCCACTGGCGCCATGCCGTGGCCCCTGCGATGAACAGAGGAAGAGGACGCCGGATTTGCAAAGAACCCCCTGGAAAAACTTGCCCCCTCACAGATTGGTCCTTGCTCTATTTTCTTTTTAAAACCCAGCAGTTTCAACGATTTTATTTAGGCACTTAAACATTTTATTAAAATCTGAGAAAATTTGTGTTGCCTCCCCATATCTTGAAGAAGCTCCACAAAAATTGGTGTCTCCAAAAAAAAGTTTTGAACCGCTTTTGTTCATAAGATTTATTTAGAGCATTTTCCTTAAATACCATTTATACGTCTTTTAGAAATTTGAAAGCAAGTTTCAAATATTATTTTTGAACTCTTGGAACTTCATTGACAAATATAAGTTGCCAAAGTATTTTTGTTCTACAAGTTTGAAAATCTTTCATTGATTTGAATTGGAAGTTAAACATTTTATATTTGGGGGTTTCCAATGTTATATTTACTTCAGCAATTTCAATTAGGGATGCCATGGTGCAAGGGAACACAAAAAGTGGAAATTTTATTCGGGTTTTTAGGTTCTCAAACTTCGGGCTGTTACACCACGGAAAAGTCCGGCAGATCGATGGCAACCTAGCCACAGCCCGAGCTAGTGCTTGGAAGCCGTCGTTCAGATCGAAGAAGCTGCACACCATCACGTAAGGCACCACGCAGACACGGAGGGCAACGTCGTTAGGTCAATTGATAGGTCAATTTGAGCCTATCTTCTGATCGATCAGGGACTCGGTTTCTCGACAGAACGCGAGCGATCCATCCAGGGACTCGGACTACGCACGAAAAGATGGAGGCACGGAACGATTAAACCAAGTACAAACCAAACCAACGCTGATACGGGGGAGTTGGGCGACGTACCAACGTACAGACCTCAACTCCCCTTTAATATTTAATTTATTTTTTGGATTTATGCATTAACAAAATAAATCCGGACATGCATTAAAAGAAAACCACGCATTGACATGATTTTTGTCTTATCAGTACATCAATTAGTCGGAGTCATATCTTTCGTTGGATGAAAATTTGACGGTCATAATAGTTGGGTGGACATCCAACTAGGTGTGGTATCGCTGCATTGTAGAATTTTTTTGTTAAGCCCTAATTTAGCGGAATCATCTCTGTTTTGAAAAAAAAAAATTGATGGTCAAATTGATGAACAAACAATAATAGTGTTCCGTTAGAAATAAACATGCACGTTATCACACGATATGCTTTTTATTTTGAGAACTCACTCCACCCCTTTATTAATTAGTGCAATGCTGGTTCATACATACACTTTCGGGTGGAAATTGCAGCCAAACGTGGCTGCCTTCTGCTAGATAAAATGAGCTCCTCGATAGATTGTGTGCTTCGATATTCGAAGCTCTTGCTTCATGGACAAACTGCAACGTCATGAAGTCTGCTGTGCTTTGGCATTGATCTCCTGAACGAAATGGCCATAGCATCCTCTCTTTAAAATAGCGGGCTATTGTGTTTAGCACCGGTGATTTCAGAAGCTACGAAAGGATATAACCGGGCTATAGCGCGGCTATGACCTTATAGCCGTTTTGCTAAATAATGGAGAAAACAATATTTGGGCAGCATATATTTGTATATATGTTAATAATTCACAGATGCATAACATATTAACATAGTCACATAATATATACGAATAAACATAAATTCTGAACATGGTTCTGTCCACATATTACAACATTAAGTAGCAAAATTCAGAACATAGTTCTGAAATTGGACTAAGCGGGACAAATTTGGTCCAAATTTTTTGGATCACCTGAGGTGGAATATAGCGGCTACGGGGCTAACACTAGTACAGAAAAGGCTATCAGTGGCGCACCAATTTGGGATTCTGTGGCGCACCCCAGGTTTGCTGGGTGCACCACAGAATTCTCGCCACTAAAATTATTTCTGTGGCGCACCTGGCTTGGTGCGCCACAGAATTCTCACATTTCTGTGGCGCACCTGGCCTGGTGCGCCACAGAATTCTCAAAAAATTCAAAAAATTCAAAAAATGAAAAAATATATATATAAAGTTTCAAAAAAAATCAGAAAAATCAGAATATGAAATAATATGAAAAATCCTAATTATTGGAATTATGTTCATATTTTTTGAAATTATACCTTCCCGCTAGGTCACCCATACTCAAACTGCTCCAACCCTAGCACGCTTAACTTGTAAGTTTCACCCAGTTCACCTACCCTTGTGCTACTCAAGTTCTTATTGATATATATATCATATGAACCCTCGTAACTCTTGTATGTGTATATGTGTGGTATGTGTTCTAAATGTGTGTTTTTAAATTTCAGATTTTTCAAAAACTTCTAAAGTTTCAAAAGGAGATTCAAAAGTTTCAAAAGATCCAAAAAAATTAAAAAAACTTAAATTTTTTCAAAAAATCCAAAAAATTCAAAAAAGTCAAAACACATCAAAAAAATCCAAAAAATTCAACAATCTTCTTTGTTATACATTTCTGTGTCTTTTTTGGACCTTTTTAATTTTTAATTTTTTTTTTGATTTTGCTGCGAAAAATCGTCTGTTTGAAATAACTTTTTTCTTTTGCAATTTGAGGAATCTGTGAATTGTTGACCGGGTATGCAAAAGTATTTTTCTCACGTTTTTTTGACATATTTTTTGCATTATTTCGACGTTGTATGCAAAAGTTATGGCCGTTACAAGTTTTTTTCCTGTTTGTTGCAGAAAAGTTCAAAATTCATATTTCAAAATTTTTATACCTACTAGACACTCAAACCTAACTACATGTCAAAGGATTCTATTTATTGAAATTTTTATCATTTTCTTTTACTTCCTGCAAGACTAAAAGGCGATCCACTGGGGGCTGGGATTTGAAAAAAAAATTCTGTCAGATAACTTTCAGATAACCAAGCCTGGGGGGCAGGTGCGCCACAGAATTATTTTTCTTCAAATTTTAACCCGCCCCCAGATAACTTTTTGTGGCGCACCTGGCCATGTGCGCCACAGAAATGTGTCTTTCTGTGGCGCACCAGGCTTGGTGCGCCACAGAATGTCTATTTTCTGTGGCGCATGTGGTTTAGTGCGCCACAGAAATGTGACTTTCTGTGGCGCACCGGGCTTCGTGCGCCACAAAAAATAATTCTGTGGCGCACCAATTAAGGGTGCGCGGTGCGCCACAGGGTGCCAACCTACCTATATAGGGTTTCCCTACTAGTGTAAATTGAGACTAAATTCATTTAGCCGGGCAATTATCGGCTATTATCTTTATAGCCCATGAAGGCCTTATCTATAGCGCGGACCCTCTCGCAAGGCTATAGCCGGCTATAGCCGGGTGATAGCCGGCTATTTAAAACAGAGATAACATCCCATACTAGCTCCTCTGTTATGCTTCAAACCATATTGGTACAGTCGCTGGCCAATCTAAACTTGTGCAGGAGAAGTCAGCTGCCACTGCCAGACCTGCCTTGCACGCCATAGCTTCTAAAGTTTCTGGATCCGATATTCCTTCAAACACAACCGAGGAACACATTATATTCTCCCCTGATCCTCGTGGAACTTCAGCAATTTCCGCGGTGGACGAGCTCTTCGAGATGGAAGCATCAACATTAATCTTCGCCAGGCCCGTTGGAGGAGCGATCCAGGCATCCAGCTCTGTACCGCAGTTGATATAGCTTGAACTCCAACCAGCGCATGCTTTATCAGCTGCATGTCGGATATGAATCTATCCACGAAGCAATGTGTAGAGAGAGGATTGTGGTACACCCCCTCGCGAATGATTTTTCGCCTGGCATGCCACAATGCCCAGAGCGTGACAGTCACCAGAGTGGTCTCTTCATGCGATAACGCCTATAGCACCACCGCAAGCCAAGCCCTTGCATACGGCTGCTGAACATTATAGATGAAATCAGTGAGATATATCTTCAGGAGCAAGGTCCCATACACTTCTGGCCTTATGACACTCGAGGAGAGAGTCCGGTTCTCTACAGATCACACATGGATTTGTGTTTCCATGTTCTTATGATACGATATGCATATGGCCTGATACGATAGTAGCACACATCTATCATGGCCTTACGCGTATATGCCAATGCACACATTATCCATTGTTTCTGCTTTCAGTGCGGTCCATCAGCAGAGCACAAAGTAATGACAAATAATATAGGAAGGGATGCCACAAAGTACGGTAAAGGGCGCCTTGACCTGAGCGAACCACACCTCTTTCTCTCGACCCCTCGTGGCGTCCCCCAGGGCGCCGCCGGGGGCTCCCCATCTAGGGCCGCCAGAGGCCTCTCCCCCGTCGGTCTCTCGAGCCGCCGTTGCCGCCGGCCCTCGCCGCGGCGGCGGCGGGCCCATCCGCCGAATGGTGGTCTGGGGGGCGGGCTCCGGAGGCAGGCAGCGGAGATGCTAGGGCGGCGAGGTCGCCGGGCCTTCGAGCAGCGGCCAGGGCGGTGCCCCTGGCCGTGGTGGAGGCGGAGGCCCTTCCCGGCGGCGCCATGGCCGGCGGTGGACATGGGGCTGGGCCTGGAGGGCCGAAACCCTAGATTTCGATCTGGGTGTCCCTCGTGGCGTCCTAGTTCCTCCACCCAGCACGGTTGGGCCGGATCCGGGAGAGAGTCGACCCTGCTCTGCCGCTGCCTTCTGAAGCGGCAGATCTTGCAGGTTGCCGGCTGGTGGCGTGGGGGCTGCCGGCTTGATCTGAATAAAGGTGGCTGTCCTCGGATTCCTCACACGGCAAGCCGAAGATCTACTTGATGCCTGTCTTCATTGATCTGACCGGAGTGTCGAGTTCCGGAAGGCTCCGCCGGCGCACTCCATTGGGCAACTCAAGCCTGGAGATTGTCGGATCGGGTGGGATTCGGTCGCGTGCAACCATGTTTTTTTGGCCGTTTGGTTTCAGAGGGAGCGTGGCGAAGCTCTGCAATCGGTTGTCATCATGGATATGTCTTTTGTTCCATGGTGAAGTCAGTGTGTGGAGAATGGCATGGAAGCCGAGATTTGAGTATAGTAATGGTGGTTCGAGTTCTGCTGGCGATGAGAGATTGGCTTGGTGTTTCGAAACTTGAAGCAGCGGCAACGGCAAGTGGGGGCGACAGCACAGAATGAAAACCCAAGGTCTGGCCTTAATTGGTTGTGCGTGGCGATGCTCTTGTTGAAGGCATTGCTTTTGTGAGTGCGGACCTTATTCAGGGTGAAAACTTATGATTTATGATCAGGGCGACGACGGTGCGTGTACACTGTTCCCTTTTTGGACGTGTCGCTTTTGGAGAAGTTGGACTTCTGGTACTGTTTTGGTGGGTTAGGTCCGCTGTCAAAAGGATTAGATCACCATAGCGGGATTTTTTTTGTAATTCTTTTTTTTTTCTGTGCTGTGTGCATCCGTGTGGCCACTAGAGCAACGCGTTGTTGTAGAGGCTGGGTGTAATTGGTATCTTCTTGATATTAATATATGCTCTTTATCTAAAAAGTACGGTAAAGACGATCTAAATTGTAACAATAATATCAGCCAAAATGCAGACAATCCGTTAGATCTCTAGAGATACCTTATTGAAACCATATTTGTCTTTGTATTTTTTTGTCCAAGCGTAATTGTCAAAGCCCATTCAGCGATTTTGGGCTCGACGAGGTCCAGGAATGCCCAACAAATCGACCGATACCACACAGTCGTTTCGCTAACACAGGCACAGTAGTACTCCCTCTCCCTCATAACCCTACCGCACCGCCGCCCCCGAAGGCCGAAGTCACCTGCCGAGACGCGATGGCTCCCACCAAGAAGAAGAAGAAGGTGCGATACGCTCCGCTCACTGTACAGCTTTCAAACAGCATGGCCGAATGCGGCGCCACCGCCATCTGGTTGCCAGGAGATGCCATCTTCAACATCCTCTCCTGGGTGCCGGTCAAGTCCTTGTGCCGTTTCCGATCCGTGTGCAAGGACTGGCTAGCCCTCATCTCCGACCCGGCCTTCGTCGTGAATCACAAGCACCATGCCGCATCGGAGCAGTTCCTCGTCGGCAGCTACTGCGAGGTAAATCGGCCCGCCAACGACACCGGCATGCTGGTGATGGACTTGGACGACAACGTGCTCTGGACTATCAACATTACCTTCCCTCTTGTCTTCACGAGTCTAGACAACCTCGTCTGCTTCGCCGGCTTTGATGCCGTCACCGCGTGGTCGATGTCACCACCGGTAAGGTCCTCGTCACCTGCCCGACGGAACCTGATGAGGTGTGGGCTCGGCAAATCCTGGATCGTGTACCCCGGGTTGATTGAGGGGGAGAGAGATGAGCGCTGGTGATCACGACGGCTGACAAGCAAGGCATTTTACCCAGGTTCAGGCTCCCGGAGGATAATACCCTACTTCCTGCTTGTCTGGTTATTGATGGCGAGTTGTGGCTACAATGGCGAGATGGCGATCTCACTAGGGTTTGTGTGGCGGCTATGAGCGTACCCTAGACGAAGGACCCTCCTAGCCTTTATATGGTAGGCTAGGTCTCAGGTTTAACGGTGCCGATGGCGCTTACAAGCATGGCGGGGTCGCATGACCTAGCGTCGACTATCTTGGGCCGCACGTCGTCCTCCTTGGGCCCTCGTCATCAGGCTGATGGGCTTGGCGTGACCCAGGTATCCCCACCGTGGGGTAGTCGAAGAGTAACCCCACGACAGGAGCCCCCGAGTGCTTAGTCGAATCGCAGAGTCGGGTAAATGACTCCTTCCTCCTGGGCACGCCTTCGAATTCCTGAAAGAGATGAGTAAAATTGGTCGACTCCGGCCGTTCAGGGCTTATGGAGGATTCCTTAGTCGAACTGTTACTTCCAGGGTAAAATACCGTGAGTACAGCCTTAGTCGGTGATTTTTCGACTGCTTTCGTTCCCAGTCACTCGGGAGCGCGAACAGCGCTCCCGATGGGAGTAGCCCCCGAGATTAAGCTGAATTGCTTGCAGTTGAGGTTAAACTCAATTTTTCTTCAGTCGAAAAGCCCGCTCCCGATGGGAGTAAAGAAGGAACTCAACATGTTGGAGTCGCAACTGGCTTTGCATGACTTACTGTGTATTCGGCCTGTCTGGCTTACTGCGAAGTTTGTTCAGCACTAGGAGCTTACTGAATGCTCGTGCACTCGAACGAAATGTTCGAGTTCTCCATCAGCTTGTTGGCTTACTGTACGAACTTATTCAGCTCTGAGAGCTTACTGAATGCTTCTTGCACTCGAATGAAATGTTCGAGTTCTCCATCAGCCCGTTGGCTTTCTTCATACGCCTTCGTGGTTGACGTCAGTGCTGACGTTATTGATGCACTCTGTGTCCGATGGGACGTGACAGTGCGGTCCCACTGTCAGTATTGACTGGAGACAGCGGTTACCGCTTTTTCCTGACCGTTGGGCGCGAAAATTTCGCGTTGTGATGATGGCGCCTTGATTCCCGCACGTAGTGGGCGGCGTGGCCGGCGACGGTTGCCCTCTCCACGCGACACGTGGACGGTCAGACGTTGTTGCGGAGAGCGGTTTCAGCAGGGACGGCCAGGATTAACTGACCGCGCGGTACATAATTTTCACCGCGACGGTGAACAGTTTATCCATCCCCATTCTTTCATCGTCTCCACTGCTTCTGTTCCGCCATTGTTGCGCTGCGTACTCTTTTCTCCTTGTAGTCTCCGCCCTCCATGAGCAAGGCCACGATGAAGAGGGGGAAGGCTGCTGCTGGCGCCGTCGCCGCCGCCGAAGCTAGCGTGATGAAGAAGCCCGACGGCGACTGGGTCAAATCCTCGGTGAAGAAGGCCGACCTCGAGGCCCTCCGCGCGCAAGGACTGTTGCCGCCGGCGGATAAGGCGACGGTGCGCGCTCCTGGGAAAGAGGTATTCCCCTCTCTCCGCGAGGGGGAACGCGTTTGCTTCGTGGATTTCCTTCCGCGGGGTTTCGGGTTCCCCCTCCACGATTTCGTCCGTGGTCTCTTGTATGCTTATGGGATTCAGATCCATGATCTGACTCCCAATAGCGTCTTGAGCATCGCGAGCTATTTCGTGCTCTGCGAGTGCTTCCTGGGAATCTCCCCCAACTGGCTACTGTGGAAGTCACTATTCCTCGTCAGGAGGAACGTGGGGAAGAGCAAGCAAGTGTACCCAGTCGGCGGCTTCGGCATCCAGGTGCGTGGCGACACCTCCTACTTCCAGATGAAGAAGTCCGACTCCGTCCAGGGCTGGCGGAAGAAATGGTTCTACATCAGGTGTGACCAAACAGGGCTTCCTGAATTTGCGGCTGATCGCGAGTTGCGGAAGACAAACGCGTGGGCGCACCCGCTGTCGAAGGAGGACAGGGAGACGACTCAGCCCTTGCTAACGCAACTCCGTGGCCTTCTGAAGAGTCTCGGGCGCGAGACGGGTGGAATTCACCTCATCGCCACTTTCTTCAGGCTTCGGGTGCAGCCGCTGCGCAGTCGCGTCCACCCGATGTGGGCGCGTGAAGATGCTGGCAACGAGCTTGACGATGAAGAAGTCGAGTCGAAGGTGAGGAGCATCACTAGACTCCGAGCCGCTGACCCGTGCAACGTCAAGTGTCCAGTCGAGCCATATGGGCCCAATAATCCTGTCCCTGAGGTGAGCTTCGTTTGATTTGTTCGTATTGCATCTTCTGTCAAATCTTTTTGCTTGACTCGAATGCTTCATTTGCTGACAGGGTCGTTCGAGCTATGTCAGTCTCCCTCCGCTGATGGAGGACGGACCTCATGAAGAGGCAGAGTTCCCTGAGGACGAGGTTGATGAGGATGAAGTTCCTTCCGCCACCTCCCCGAGTGAAGAGTTGGAGGAGGATGATGAAGACGAGGAGCCGCTGCGGAAGCGGCAGAGGCGAAAGGGTGGCGACTCTGGTTCTGCCTCGTCGCCTGTGAAGGAGCGGGTGTGAACGAGGAAGAGACGAGTGAGTCCTCCTCGGGTACCAGGCACCCGAGTGACCTGGCTGAACCTTTGGTTGTGCCTCCACTCGGCTCTGCACCACCGACCGAGTTCGCGAGGATGGCTTCCGTCTCCTTGGGGAGTGAAGATGATGATGTCGTCAGGTTAGTCGCACAACCATTGCTTTGTTTTTGCCGAGTGCGCACTTTCACTTGCGAGTCCTTGAGTTTTCTTGTCACAGCGACCGTACTGGGGCCGCTGTTTCTTCCCCTCGTGAGATGGAGCACACTTCGGCTCCCATGACCGAGCAGACTGTGAGGACGTCCGGAGAGGAGGCTCTGGCGGGTGACGTTTTGGTCTTGAAGGCTTCGACCTCCGCCATGCCTGAAAGATCCATATGGGTGACGTTGACGCTGGGCTGCTTGAGCATGTAAGTGTTCTGCGACTCTTTCTGCAAGATCTGTATCGGGTGCGCGTACAGCGCTCCCGATGGGAGTAGCCCCGAAGATGCGCGTGACTGGAATAGTCGGGCGCAGATTGATGTCTTGTGTTTCCTGCAGCCATTTTATCGCCAGCAGATGGAAGGAGCCGCGGCCTTCGTTCGCATGGAGCAGGAGAGGGATCAGCTCCGCGCTGCTCTGGAGCAGGCGAATAGTAAGTATGAAACCTTGTGTTCGAGGAGTGCTTCGACTGCCTTTATTGCTAACTTTGTTCCGTTTATCCGTAGGCGAGAAGGAGAACATGAAGACGCGGGTCGCAGTGCTGGAGAAATCACTGGGTGAAGCCCAAGAGCGGGAACAAGCTCGGGATGCTCTGGAGAAGACCCAGGTCGACCGTTTGCTCGCACTCGCAGATGTTGTTGGAAGTAAGCTTTTTCGGCTTCGTGCCTACTTTGTCTTTTGTCGACTTCTGGCGCCTTATGGGTGTGGATTTCCTTTGGGCAGAGAGTTGCGGAGGTGCTCCTCCAGAAGGGACTTCTAGCGAGAGTGTCGGTTTGGCGCAGGCTGTTGGCTTCGTCGACCGCGTCTGCGCATATGCATCGGCAGCGCTGCAGCAGTCGGCAGCGGCGCTGCAGAAGTCGACGGAGGCCTTAGCTGCTGTGCACCGGAATATCTTTCCTGACAAGCCGCCACCAGCTGCTGTTGACGCACTCGCGGCTCCCTTCGAAGGCAATTCGAATGTCCTGACGAACTTCATGCGCGCGCAGACGGTACGCGGCTCCGAGCTCACTTTCCAGCTACTTCTTGGTCACCAAGTCGTAGGCGATTTTGAGAAGGTTGTCAGCGACTTCCCTCGGAAGCCTGATGGCAGGACCGCGTCCCTTAGCGGTGTGAAGGTGCAGGCGAGTCAGCTGGCTGCGAAGTTGATCGCCACCTTCGAGAAGAGGATTGCCAAAGCTGCGGAGTTGGCTGCCAGGAAGAGCCGCTCTCAGTCGGAGTCTGTGATGTAGTCTCCGTTCTTTTAGGATTCCTCTGCTTTTGGTTCTTGAGTCTGTAATGCACTTTATATTGTGCGAGTGAACATGCTAATGATGAAATGTGAATTCGCTCCCTCGGGGGTGCAGTCGTCGAGTCTTTTTTGATATCTGGCTTGGATGAACTATGTTGATTCTCTTCCCGGCTTGACGCTGTCAATTCTTGGCAGTCTGATATGGGCGAAGCTCCTGACGTTGCTGGAACGATCGGCACAGGTGATGAGGAGGATACCACTTCGGCTGCGCCTACTCGTCGCCGCCGTCAAGCTCCTCCAGCTCCTGTGCGAAGCGCGAATGATCAGCGGGTGATCACATACATGAGGAACAAGGTTCTTGAGCTCGAATCGAAGTTGAAGAGCGCAGAGCTGGAGTTGGAGCGCCTGAGGTCGCGGCCCGTTACGCCGTTCTCCCAGCGAGAGGAGTTTCTGCTTGGCGAGATGGACTTGATCAGTCGACAGCTGCAAGGTTGGCCTTCTAGCGTTTTTGCTTCGGCTTCCGTGTCTTCCTGCTATGCTTAATGCTTGGCCTTGATGCAGATGTGAACTCTGGCTTGAACGCTGAGCAGCTTCGAGTAGACGAGCGAGTAGAGAGAGAAGCCGCCGGTGACTCACCCGAAGCGCGCCAGTTTTGGTCGAACAAATCAAAAGGTAGTGTACTGGCACGAATGCTGGATCGCACCTGGCGGGCTGCTGTGCTCTTGGAAGGTTGCAGAAAAACCCTCTGGCAGATCAACAAGGTGTACTTTCCTCACAACGAGCAGCCGAATGGACTGACTGCGCTTCTGGAGAGGTTCCGTGAAGGCGATGCGTTGAAGGAGGTCGTGCACGCTCAACTTGTTGCCGGGGCGAACGTGGCGTTAGGATACGTTCGACTGCACCGGCCTAATCTTCCATTGCACAAGGTGCTTGACGGCTTGCCTGGAGAGGGTGACTATGCCGATACACTTGCGGCTGCACGCCAGATGATCCAGCAGGTCCAGAACTTTAGCGAGCATCTTGTAGGGCCACTTGATGCGCCGAAGGGTGAGCCTGTAGAGTAAGAGCGGTAGAGTGCTGTTGCATAGCGTTAGCTTGTAAAAGAAATTTTTCCAAGTGGAAATATGAGTGTATGTATGTCGAGGTGGGGGTAGCCCCCGAGTTAATAAATTGTATCTTGCAGACGTCTGTAAACCTGCCTGGCGCAGCCCCCGAGCGGATCGAGTGCGGCCTAGGTATATCGAGTCAGACTTGTGCGGCGCAGCTCCCGAGTTCGTCGGGTGCGGCTTGGTAATTTGACTTGGACCTGTGCGGCGCAGCCCCCGGGTGCTTCGGGTGGCGTCCGAAGGTTTTGTGAGTGACCTGCATGGCGCAGCCCCCGAGTGCTTCGGGTGGCGACCTAGGTTTTCGAGTTGGGCATGTATGGCGCAGCCCCCGAGTGCTTCGGGTGCGGCCTAGGTTTACTTAGACCGTGCGGCGCAGCCCCCGAGTGTGTCGGGTGGTGGCCGAGGATTTTGCGGCTTGAACCTGTGTGGCGCAGCCCCCGAGTGCGTCGGGTGCGGCCTAGGTTTGACTTAGACCTGTGCGGCGCAGCCCCCGAGTGCTTCGGGTGGCGGCCAGGATTTGCGACTTGGACCTGTATGGCGCAGCCCCCGAGTGCGTCGGGTGCGGCCTAGGTTTGACTTAGACCTGTGCGGCGCAGCCCCCGAGTGCTTCGGGTGGCGGCCAAGGATTTTCGAGTTGAACCTGTATGGCGCAGCCCCCGAGTGCGTCGGGTGCGGCCTAGGTTGACTTAGACCTGTGTGGCGCAGCCCCCGAGTGCTTCGGGTGGCGGCCGAGGATTTTCGAGTTGAACCTGTATGGCGCAGCCCCCGAGTGCGTCGGGTGCGGCCTAGGTTTGACTTAGACCTGTGCGGCGCAGCCCCCGAGTGCTTCGGGTGGCGGCCAAGGATTTTGCGACTTGAACCTGTATGGCGCAGCCCCCGAGTGCGTCGGGTGCGGCCTAGGTTGACTTAGACCTGTGCGGCGCAGCCCCCGAGTGCTTCGGGTGGCGGCCAAGGATTTTGCGAGTTGAACCTGTATGGCGCAGCCCCCGAGTGCGTCGGGTGCGGCCTAGGTTGGACTTAGACCTGTGTGGCGCAGCCCCCGAGTGCTTCGGGTGGCGGCCGAGGATTTTTCGAGTTGAACCTGTATGGCGCAGCCCCCGAGTGCGTCGGGTGCGGCCTAGGTTTATGTTGCTTTTTGACTGAAAAAGTAAAGTGGAGAGCTTGTTCCATAAATCACTTCATTGATTTTTGCGAGCAGGCCGCCTCATTAAAACCCTTCCAGTCCCCTCAGGTACCCTGGTAAGGGAAAGAGTGCGTCTGAAACCTGCCGCCTTGACATGTATGCTTTGTTACAACAGGGGAGTCGACTAGGCATAGAAGCGTCGCAGCTGCGCGACATTCCATGGGTTGTGGCAGACTGTTCCTGTCTTCGAGTCCTTCAGGCGGTAAGCTCCTCCGCCGATTGCTTCTGTCACAATGTATGGGCCCTCCCATGGGGAGGCGAGCTTGTGCACCTTCTTCTGTTTGAGGCGAAGGACCAGGTCGCCTGGAACGAAAGCTCTTGGCCGCAGTCGCCGTCCGTGGTAGTTGCGCAGGTCCTGCTGGTACACAGCTGAGCGAGTGAGGGCGATGTCGCGTGCTTCGTCCAGGGTGTCCATGTCGTCCTCGAGTGCTTCTTCTGCGTCAGACTCGTCGTAGGCCACCACTCGAGGTGCGTCGAACTTGATGTCGCAGGGCATGACCGCCTCTGCACCATAAACCATGAAGAATGGCGTGTACTGGGTTGATCTGTTCGGTGTTGTGCGTAGACTCCAAAGCACAGAAGGCAGCTCTTCGACCCAGGCGCCTGCAGCGCGCTCAATGGTACTCGCAGGCGCTTCTTGATGCCCTTGCAGACTAAACCATTGGACTTTTCGACTTGCCCATTGGATTGCGGGTGCGAGACTGATGCGTAGTTGAGCTTGATGCCTTGTTCGGAGCAGAAGTCCTTGAATTCTTCGGCTGTGAAGTTCGTGCCGTTGTCGGTGATGATGCTGTTCGGCACCCCGAACCTGAAGATGATGGACCTGATGAAGTTAACTGCTGAGGATGCAGTCGAACTTGTGATAGGCACGGCTTCGATCCATTTCGTGAACTTGTCGACTGCCACCAGGAGGTGTGTGTCCTCCTGGCGAGGACTTCTTGAGTGGACCCACCATGTCGAGCCCCCATTGAGCGAAGGGCCAGGCAAGTGGATGGTCTTTAGTGCCGATGCTGGCGCGTGCGGCTTGTTGGCGAACTCCTGGCAGCCGAGACATTTCTCACGAGTTCTTCGGTCTTGCATTGCGGTGGGCCAGTAGAATCCGGCTCGTAAGGCTTTGGCCACTAAGGCACGACTGCTGGCGTGATGCCCGCAGGTGCCTGTATGAATTTCGAGCAGGATGGCTTGACCGTCGACTGGATCAACGCACCTTTGCAGGACTCCTGAGATGCTTCGCTTGTATAGTTCCCCCTTGATGATGGTGAAGCCTTTCGAACGGCGAATAATGCGCTTGGCTTCGACTGAGTTGACTGGCAGTCTCTGGTGCAGCATGTACGCCAGATATGGGCTCGTCCAGGTGGGCTCGATGAGCAGAACCTCCATTGGCTCCTTCTCTTTGCCTGGCGGGTCGGCGGTGCTCGTTGATGGTGTGGAGGATCCGGGCGTGGGTCGAAGTTTGACAGACCGCTGCGTGATGCGCTCAAGGAAGACGCCGGGTGGCACCTGCGCCTTGTCTGAGCCCAGGTTGGCGAGGGCGTCGGCTTCCTCGTTGCTTTCGCGGCCGATGTGCCGCAACTCGCAGCCGTCGAAGGTGCCCTCCAGCTGGTTGTACAGGTCTCTGTAGGCGATCATGTTGTCGGCGATGGCGTCACAGGCCTTCATGGTTTGCTGCACGACGAGGTAGGAGTCGCCGTAGATCATGAGGTGAGTGGCGCCGCAGTTCTTGGCCATTCGCATGCCATGGATTAGGGCTTCGTACTCAGCCTCGTTGTTGGAGGGTGTTGGGAAGTCCATCTGTAGCACGTACTTCAGCTTGTCGCCTTTGGGGGAGATGAGGATGACTCCTGCCCCGGCTGATCTGAACTTTTTGGAGCCGTCGAAGTACATTGTCCATGCGTTGGACAGGTCGGGGACATCTGGCAGCTGGGCTTCTATCCACTCGGTGGTGAATTCTGGGAGCACTTGGGCCTTGATTGACTTCGGGTGAGCGTATTTCAGCCCCCAGGGTCCTAGCTCGACGACCCACTTAGCGACTCGTCCTGTCGCGCATTGGTTGGTCAGGATGTCGGAGAGCCCGGAGGAGCTTACCACCGTGATCGGGTGCTCGGAGAAGTAATGGATTACTTTCCTTGAAGTCATGAAAACTCCGTAGGCCAGCTTCTGGTAGTGCGGGTAGCGCTGCTTGGACAGGGTCAGCACCTCGCTGAGGTAGTAGACGGGTGGACAGGGTAACTGTGTCCTTCTTCTTCTCGTTCGACTACGAGTACCGTGCTGACCACCCTGTTTGTGGCTGACACGTAGAGGTATAGCGGCTCGTTCTCCAGTGGAGCCACCAGTACTGGGGAAGTCGTGAGTGTTTTCTTGAGTTGGTCGAACGCGACTTGCGCTTCTTCTGTCCACTCGAACTTGTCTGTCTTTTTCATCAGTTGGTAGAAAGGCAGGGCCTTTTCTCCCAACTTACTTATGAACCGGCTGAGAGCTGCGACTCGGCCGGCTAGGCGTTGCACCTCGTGAAGCTTGGTCGGTGCTGGCATTGCGAGTATGTTTTGCACCTTCTCAGGGTTGGCTTCGATTCCTCTTGCAGAGACGAGGTACCCAAGCAGTTCTCCGGCTGGCACGCCGAAGACACACTTGTCTGGGTTCAGCTTGATCTGATACTCGTCGAGGGCGGCGAAGACCTTGCGGAGGTCGGCGATGAGGGTGTCCTCCTTGCGGGTGGTGACGACGATGTCGTCGACGTAGACTTGGACGATCTGCCCGATGAGCCCTTTGAGGCATGCTTGCATTGTGCGCTGGTACGTGGCACCAGCGTTCTTCAACCCGAAGGGCATCGTCTGGTAGCAGAAAACGCCGTCGGGTGTGATGAATGCTGTCTTCTCCTCATCGTCGACGTTCAGTCTGATCTGCTGGTAACCTGAGTAGGCGTCCAGGAAGGACAGGCGTTCGCAGCCTGCAGTCGAGTCGATGATCTGATCTATCCGCGGGAGCGGGAAATGGTCCTTGGGGCAGCATTTGTTGAGGGCGGTGAAGTCGACGCACATGCGGAGTTTCTTCGTCTTCTTCTTCTCCACCAGGACTGGGTTGGCGACCCAGTCCGAGTCCTTGATCTCTCGGATGAACTTGGCATTCAGCAGTCGATCGATTTCTCTGCTGATTTCGTCTCGCTTGGGCCCGGAAAAGCGTCGCATGGCCTGTTTGACGGGTCTGGCGTCCTTGTGGACTTTTAAGGAGTGCTCGGCGAGGTTCCTGGGTATTCCTGGCATGTCAGAGGGTTGCCATGCGAAGATTCTCCAGTTCTCACGTAGAAACTCGACGAGCGCGCCTTCCTATGCGGGAGTCAGACTCGACGATACTTTGACCGTCTTGCTGGCGTCAGTCGGGTGGACCTGATGGGTCGTTGTGTCGTCAGCCGCGTTGAAGGCAGCGTCCTTGGCTGGTTTCTTGCGGGCTGGGAAGATGGTCTTGTCGTTGTCGACTGCCATTGCCTCGAAGTGCTCTTCGACTCCGAAGAATCGGAGATCTTGCTGAACTCGCGGTCGCAGCTGTTGGAGCGGTCGAAGTCGCCGTGCACCGTGATGACGCCCTTGGGTCCAGGCATCTTGAGCATGAGGTAGGCGTAGTGAGGTCGCCATGAATCTGGCGAAGGTTGGGCGCCCGAGTATCGCGTGGTACTGCGACTTCCAGTCGACTACCTCGAAGTCGATCGACTCCCTCTTGAAGTTTTCGGGTGTGCCGAAGATGACGTCGAGTGTGATCGTTCCCATGGGCGTGACTGCTTGCCCTGGTACTATGCCATGGAAGGTGGTCTCTGATGCCGCCAAGTCCGTCGTTGGCCTGTTTATCCTTCTGAGGGTGTCGGCAAAGATGATGTTAATGCCACTGCCTCCGTCCATGAACACCTTTTTCAGGGTGTAATCTCCGATCAGAGCTTCGACTACCAGGCGGCGTGCCCGGGTCGTGGTACTGCAGGCGGGTGATCTGCTCTGGAGAAGTGATTGGTGTCTCTGACCCTCTCAGGTAGTCGGGTACTGCGGTGGACAGGTGATGGCTTGGAAAACTTGGCGGTGATGATCTTCTGGGTCCTGTTTGAGGGGCGCCCCTTCTGTATCATGTTGAGTTGTCCGCGTGCCGCTGGATATGCGTCCTGGATCACCGGTGGGGCTTCTTGCTGCGGCTGCTGCTGCAGAAAGGCTCCCGCCGCCTGTGCTGGATTAGCGACTGCGGGTGGGTGCTGCCTGGATGGCCAGCTGCGCGGCTGGCTGCGCTGCGGGTGCTGGAGTGACTATCTTCTGCATGGCTTCGTATATTTTGCGTGCCTTTCGACAGTCCTTCAACAGGTGGTTGGATCCCCACTTGCCCGTTTCCGGGTTCCTGAACATGTGGTGCCTGCAGGGTTGTTCCAGCTCTTCCGCTGGGCTTAGTGTGCGTTTCTGCCACTCGCGTTTATGGCCTCCGTCGCTGCGGTAGCTGCTGCCGCCGCTTCGGTTGTACTGCCCCTGGCTGTATTGGCGACTCTGGTCACCGCCGCTTCGACTGTACTGTGCATGGCTGTATTGGCGACTGCTGTCGCGCGCTTCATCCTCACGGGGGGTTTGGAATCCCGCCGCTACTAGCTCGATTGAGTCGTTGCCGTTGTAACGCGGCTTCTTCTTGTGGCGCCCTTCTCGCCAGTTGCTTGGTCCGGCTTCGTCCTTCGGGGAGTAGTGTGAACTATTGCGGACCGAGTCCTCTCCGTCTGCCCACTGGTTTGCTATCTTCATGACCTCGATCATGTTTTTCGGCCGGAGCCTACCAAACTCCTCGCGGAGGTCGCGGCGGGAGACGCCGTGCATGAAGGCATCCATCACTCGGTCCTCCGAGGCGGTCTCCATGGTGTTGCGGAGCAAGGTCCAACGCTGGATGTATGACCGGAGCGGCTCGTCTCGTCCTTGCTTGCATGCTTGTAGTCGACGAACGTCGTCGGTCTCGAGTACGTCCCAGGAAGGATTTAACGAAGGCTTCCGCGAACTCGTCCCACGTCCTGAAGGCGTTCTTGGGTTGAGTGTTGAGCCACCCGCGTGCAGAGCCCGTGAGCATCAGCTGGATGTACTGCATGGCCGTAGTCGAAGTACCGCCCTGGCAGCTGCAGGCTATGAGGTAGTCTTCTAGCCAGAGTCTCGGGTCCTGCTTCCCGTCGTACTTGACTGCTTCTGCCGTGAGCTTGAAGCCCTTGGGCATTCTTGTGTCGCGTATGTTGAAGCTGAAGCATGCGGCGCCGCACGGCTCGTAGTCGCCGTCGTTGCGGTCGTAGTCGGTTGGACGTGCTGTCGGCCGCTGGTGCGGCTGCGGTCTACCGTCCTTTGTGTGATGACGTTGCGGAGGTCTTCACCTGGCTGCGGTTGTCGCAGTTGTCTTGTCGCCGGGGCTGCGAGTGCTGCGGGCTCGTGGTCGCGGCGATCTCGATCTTCTCGCGCTTTTTCTGTCGGCGCCTTGTTTACCAGTGCGTCTTCGAGTGCCTTGATAGACATGATCTGCTGCTTGTGGAGGAGAGCGCGCGAGTCGCCCTCAGGCGGCTGTGTCAGCCGCAGGTATGTTTCGACTGCCATGAGTGCGGCTCCGGGTGTCTTGGGGACGGGTATTCCGTCTGCGTCTTCTATGTATGATGACTCGAGGTTGCGGGTGACTCTAGCGCGGTCGACCTCCGTCATCAGGGGCACGCGGGCTCTGTGGCGCCTTGCTCCTTGCGAGACCTCTGTTGAGGCAGTGAACGAGTAAGCGGCCCTCCTGGCGCTCGACGCGTCGGCCTCCTCCTTGCGTCGGAGGAGCTCGGCCTTCTCTGCGCGGAGTCGTTCGCCTTCCTTCCGCAGCAGGTACTGGACCGCCATAAGGTCCTCCCGGGGTGCATCCGGTGGGGGGTACGTGCCTTCCTCGACGTGCTTCAGGGCTTTGATTGCCATGTCGCGGGTGATGGTGAGTCGCGTCACCTGGTCCGGCATGACCACCTCCAGTGGGTATGCGGGTTCGTCGTCGTTGCCCTGCGGCCTCTGGCCGATCATGAAGACTTGCGCGGGGTAGATCTGGGCAGTGGGGCGGTGCTGCCACTGCTGCTTCCTTCGTCCGAGCCGTGCTCGGAGCTGAAAATGGGTGCGACGTGGTGGACACCACAGTCGCCGCCGAGGCTCCTTCCCTGGAGTTTCGCGATCTTCGCCGCGGTCGTGAGGAGTGATGTCGCTGTTGTCGACGTGGGCGCGATTGGCTTGTTGACGATCTTGCGAGTCGATGGAGACGCGAGTGGCGTGGATGAGAACGGCGCGACCTTCGTTGCGCGCGAAGGCGTGGTCGACGTAGTCGAAGTTGATGCAGATCTTGGCCTTGCCAGCGACGCGATCGAGGTAGTTGAAGTAGACTCGATCCGCGCGGTGGTCGACGAGGTGGTCGACGTAGTCGTAGCAGATGCGATCTCCGTGGTAGCCGGAGACGCTGATGGCGCGGCCGCGTTGGGCGCGATCTCTGCCGCAGCGGAGGCGGTCGGAGTAGTCGAGGCGGACGCGATCTTCTCAGCAGTCGAAGATGCTGTCGCCGCAGTCGCAGCAGATGCGATCTCCGCAGCAGGTGGGGGCGTGGTTGGCGCAGCCGCGGCAGATGCGGGTGCCACCACCGCAGGCGGTGCGATCGCCGTGGATCTGAGTACTCCACAGCTGTCTACGAAGTAGTGCATGGTACCGAAGGTGAGGCACATACCTACGTGCAGATCGGCGTACACCGAGCGGTGGGCCGGCGGGTGGAAGGTGTACTCGAAGGAGCCGAAGCAGATTGGCTCCTTGGTGATGCAGACGTCGGTCTTCAAAGTTGATGGAGCCGGTGCGACCATGATTCCAGCGCTCGTTCTTTCCCACAGACGGCGCCAATTGACGAGGTGTGGACTCGGCAAATCCCTGGGTTGTGTACCCCGGGTTGATTGAGGGGGAGAGAGATGAGCGCTGGTGATCACGACGGCTGACAAGCAAGGCGTTTTACCCAGGTTCAGGCTCCCGGAGGATAACACCCTACTTCCTGCTTGTCTGGTTATTGATGGTGAGTTGTGGCTACAATGGCGAGATGGCAATCTCGCTAGGGTTTGTGTGGCGGCTATGAGCGTACCCTAGACGAAGGACCCTCCTAGCCTTTATATGGTAGGCTAGGTCTCAGGTGAACGGTGCCGATGGCGCTTACAAGCATGGCGGGGTCGCATGACCTAGCGTCGACTATCTTGGGCCGCACGTCGTCCTCCTTGGGCCCTCGTCATCAGGCTGATGGGCTTGGCGTGACCCAGGTATCCCCACCGTGGGATAGTCGAAGAGTAACCCCACGACAGAACCGGACGAGGTCAGCAATCCTTTTGCTATTTCTATCAGTCTTGGCCGTGCCGCTGCGTCCAACTCGACCAAAGTGCTCCGCATCACCGAAAACACCCTGTATCAGCAGACATGCAAAGTTCTCACATTAGGATCATTACATGATAACCTCGTGTGGAGGCAGGCACCATTACCCCCTTCCGCCGTCTTGGTGTTCTATAACGAAAGCTCCGGTGTCACCGTCAGTGGTGTTGTGCACTTCCTCGCTAGCACTTTTGCGGTACCGCACAGGCCTGCAGCCAGTGTTCTCTGTTTCGACCTCGAGGCCGAAGAGTGGAGCAAGACGATCCAAGGCCCACTGAACGAGGACATGGACGTCTGGAGCAAGACGAAGAAGGTCCGCTTAACATGTCTCAAAGAGACCTTGTGTATGATCCAAGCGGAGGAATGCCAGAACAACAATCTATGCACCAACATATGGCTCGTTGTTGATGCCGACAAAAGCATCTGGGTCAAGACGTACACCATTCCGATGGCCACAACTTTTTATATCGTCGAACCATTGACAATAATGCCTGATGGTGTCAAGTTGCTCTTATACTACCGCTCAAGCAGCTCGCTGGCGCCTGTGCTACGAGTCTACGATCCCTCTGTTGGGACTTGCACCGATGCGCTGAAGCTGCCCCAAAATACCTTCCACAATATCGGTGTTTGCAACTTGCACTTGGATTGCTTTGTGACGCCGGCCCGATCTAATTAATGGCAGCCGCCCTAGCTGAATCAGCCTTCCAGATGCGGATTGGATCTTTGGATGCATGCAACTAGCTCTCTTTCTGATTTCTCGTCCACCAAGGACATCCGGACAGCTTCCTGCTCTCACTCATGTTCTCGCGGGTATTGTACTGCAAGTTTATTTAGTATCTCCAGTTCTTATATCACCACAAATTATTTACCAGTCATTTGGACAGTATTGCTGGGAAAAGCAGCACACTGGCGTCCAGTTAGACTGACATGCTCTTAAATTTATCTGATGTAAGCTAATTTGGTACTTTGCATATATCGATGAAACATGTATGTTACTATCTTCTCCATGAATAAGATGGCAGTCCTAACCCAATTTCTAAAAAAAAAGTAATGTTAAGGCCTTAAGGGGTTGTTTGGTTCCAACTAAAATATGTAGAGGCTGGAGCCCAGGTGGGTGACCTTAAAATGTCTAACTGTATTGTAAAAAACACTTAAAGTTATGCAGGTTAGATCTAATTATGCGGGACTTCAGTTCAAGCCTGATCAGGGTGATGGTAAAAAGTTACTCTTCTACACGTCCAATCGTTTCACGACAACTCCAATACTACAAGTCTACGATCCTCCCGCACGAACATGCACACACCTCGCAAATTTTGCGAGCAATCAGTTGGGCAATCTTCGCCTTTCAGTTTTGAACTTGGAATGTTTTGTCTCACCTAATATATTGTCGGTTTACCATGAAGTCATGAATCTTCACACAAGGTATGAAGATTTTTTATAAAGATATTTATATTGCAAGTTTATGATTTTTCTTATAACTAGTATATTAAAAAAGGAGGCTTCCCATTTTCTCGATTAATGAAACAGGGCCGTGACCAGTCATAGATAGGTGTTGAATATTTCAATTTTTTTGTTGCTACACAGCACATTCTGATCACTACAATATCTAGCATCTGCAGATAACAAATTTGTCTGAAAATAACATTGACTGCTTGTACAAATTAACTGCTCACTGTTATTTTGAATATGAAACATGAGTACAGAACCAAATTAGCTTACATCAGATAAACTGAACAACATGTCTAAGTGGAAGCCAGTGAGTTGCTTTACCCAGCAAGATTGTCCAATGACTAGTAAATAATTTATGGTGACATAAACACTGGAGCTACTTATAGTTAAGTGAGAACCTCACACCTCTTCTTCTGGAGTTCACCGTGCATGAATAGTTCGGTGAGGCGAACCATCTTGCACGAACCAGAATTAGCGGCGTGGCCGAGCCTGATGGCGTAGGTTCCGTATGGTTTTGGGCAGGTTATGAGCACCTCCCTAGTGACGACATCAACCACACGGTTTATGCTATCACGGCTGCAGACAGCGACGAGGTTGTCAAGGCTGAGTGGACGGTAGGAAAATTATTTAAAGAATTGTTCTTCGCTGGTTAAGAATTTCCGATGAATCTATAAATGGTGACGAGACAAACCGGAGATTAATTAAACTTGGCGTGCGGTGAAATAGAGTAGAAAGGAAGTTGTGGGTGCTCTTGGGTGATGAAGAATACGGCTTCCAAATAGCGAGGAAGACAGGCAGCAAAGAAATATTATCATCGAAGAACGAAGGCTGATTCAGGATTAACGGGCCTTAGGTCGATCTGGCGTTGCCATGAAGCAATCCAAGTGCAAGTTACACACACCAATTGGGGCAGAATGTTCTGGCATCTCCATCACCTCGGTGCATGTTCCGCCGAAGGGATCATACACTCCTAGCCCCACCCCTCGTGAGGGCGCAAAGCAAGAGTAGTGTAGGAGCAACTTTACACCATCTGGCATCACCGCCATAGGTTGGACGAGATCAAAGGGCCTGGTCATCGGGATCACGTATGCCTTGACCCATGTGCTGCTATCAGGATCAACCAGGAGCCATAAGTTGGTCTGACGTACATCCGTCTGCATCATGCACCGTCTGGAGGCGATTGTGCTTGTCTCCACTCAGCGTCATCTCCTAATGTCAGAACCTCACACGTTTGCTGGACTTCACCGTGCATGAATTGGGCGGTGAGGCGAACCATCTTGCACGGACCAGAATTAGCGGCGCGGCCGAGCCTGACGGCGTAAGTTCCGTATGGTTTTGGGCAGGTTAGGAGCACCTCCCCAGTGACGACATACACAGTTAAGAACAAGATTTAAAAATGTTCAAACTTAAAATGTCCAGATTTGAATAATGTTTAAATCTGAAAAGTTTAGATTTTAAAAGATGTTCAAATTTGAAAAATGATTATTTTCGAAAATGGTTCAGCTTTATAACATGTTCCTTTTTAAAAATGGTCCAGAATATAGAAAATTCATTTCTGAAAATGGTTTAGATTTTAAAAGTTTATTTTTAAAATGTTCATTTCCAAAAGGATTGTGCCACTTAATTAAATGGATACATTTGTAGTGCTAGAAATTTCCTTTTTTACAGGCATCAAACTGTACCGTTTGCACCAGCTTAAAGATTTTTTTTTCTCTATGAAACAATCCTGTGTTCGAAACTCAATTCCTCTGTCCCTTCGGGGACATCTGATAAAAATGGGAACTCAATTCCTCTATTTGCTGAGTAAGACTCAGCAATGACTGGTAAACAATGGTGTTTTTCTGTTTTCTGTGATTTTCTGCCATATTTCTTTTTCATTTAAATTATTATATAATGCATGACGATGTAGTCCTTGATGAATTGGAATTTTTTTCATACTTCAACAATTTAAACTTGTTATATACACATCTCTGTATGATCACTACAATATCCAGGTGAATAGCATCTGCAGATAAGAAGATCTGTCTGAAAATAATGTTGACTGCTTGTACAAACTACGCACTGTTATTTTGAATCTGAAACATGAGTACACTACCAAATTAGCTTACATCAGATAAACTGAAGAGCTTGTCTAAGTGGACTCCAGTGTGTTGATTTATCCAGCAAGACTGTCTAATGACTAGTAAACAATTTATGGTGATATAAACACCGGAGCTACGAATTAAGCTTGAAGTACAATACCCAAGAGTGAGAGCAGGAAGCTGTCGGGACGTCCTTGGTCAAGGAACAATCAGAAGCAATCCGAGTGCAAGTTGCAAACACCTATATTGTGGATAGTATTTTCGGGCAGCTTCAGCGCATCCGTGCATGTCCCAACAGAGGGATCGTACACTCGTAGAACAGGCACCAGCGAGGTGTTGGTGCGGTAGTATAAGAGCAACTTGACACCATCAGGCATTATTGTCAATGGTTCGACGATATAAATGGTTGTGGCCATCAGAATGGTGTACGTCTTGACCCAGATGCTTTTGTCGGCATCAACAAGGAGCCATATGTTGGTGCATAGATTGTTGTTCTGGCATTCCTCCGTTTGGATCATACACAAGGCCTCGTTGAGACATGTTAAGCGAACTCGATCAGTCTTGCTCCACAATTCCCTGTCGTCATTCAGTGGGCCTTGGATCGTCTTGCTCCACTCCTCGGTCTCCAGGTCGAAACAGAGAACACTGTCTGCATGCCTGCGTGGTACCGCGAAAGTGCTAGGGAGGAAGTGCACAGCACCATTGACGGTGGCACTGAACCTTTCATTATAGAACACCCAGACGGCGGTCGGGGGCGATGGTGCCTGCCTCCACACGAGGTTATCATGTACTGATCCTAACGTGAGAACTTTGCATGTCTGCTGAGGTTCGTACGGGTTGTTTTCCGTGATGCGGAGTACTTTGGTCGAGTTGGACAGAGCGGCACGGCCAAGGCTGACGGAAATAGCAAAGGGCTTGCTGACCCCGTCAGGATCCATGGGGCAGGTGTCGAGGACCTTACCGGTGGTGACGTCGACCACGCGGGTGATGGCATCGAAGCCGGCAAAGCAGACGAGGTTGTCTAGAGTCGAGCAGACAAGAGGGAAGGTAGTCTTCAACTCTTCATAGTCCATAGCACGTTGCCCTCCATGTCCATCACCAGCATGCGGCTGTTGTTGGCGGGCTTATTTATGTCGCAGTAGCTGCCGACGAGGAGCTTCTCCGGTACAGCACGGCGCTTGTGATTGACGACGAAGGCCAGATCGGAGATGAGCGCCTGCCAATCCTTGCACACGCATCGGAAACGGCACAAGGACTTGACTGGCACCCAGGAGAGGATGTCGAAGATCGCATCTCCTGGCAACGAGAGAGCGGTGGCGCCGCCTTCGGCCATGCTGTTTGGAAGCTGTGCAGTTAGCGGGGCGTGCCGCGCCGCCTTCTTCTTGGTGTGAGCCATCGCCTCCGGCGCCCAACCTCGGCCGGTGGCTTCGGGGGCGGCTGTGCGGTAGGGTTATGAGGGAGAGGGACTATATTTTTTTTGAGAGCCTAAAATTTTATTAAGCGATAACAGAAGTCTGGATACAAAGACCGGCAGGGGGCTGGAGGAGCCAAGCCTGACGTCCAATACTAGTAGAAACTGCAGAGCGAGCTAGTCTATGAGCTTCAGAGTTAGAAGCCCTATTTTCATGTCTGAAAGAAGCCTCCGTGAAGCTTGTACATGTGGCCTTTATTTCATCCAGTACCATACTGTAACTGCCATCAAATGGTTGAGACATAGTGTTGATCACCGAGAGGCAATCCGACGCTACCGTGATGCGATGTAGCTGCAGGTCTTGCGCCAAAGCTAACGCTTCTCTGCAGGCAATCGCCTCCAACACTGTCGGATCAGAAATCCCTTCGACAGTCAGTGCAGATGCGCCGAGGAAGACGCCGCGAGCGTCTCTGCATACCGCTGCCACTGCACCGCTCGATCCTTGCTTTGCCATGGCCGCGTCAGCGTTGAGTTTTTCACAGCCCAGCGCCGGCGGGATCCACCTTGGGTGAGCCTGTCGGGGTGCTGCAGCCGGTCGTGAACCCCGCGAGCCCTGGATAGATAGGTCCCGGAGGTAACTTTCCACAAAGAGATGAGTAGACAAGGGGCTTTGGAATTCATCCTCAAAGATAATCTTCCGTCTTGCGAACCAAATCGCCCACAGAGTAAAAACCATCCTTGCAAAATCATCTCTCGACAACGATTCCATCATTGCAAACAGCCATTGCTTTGCCGATGGTTCCTCGTTCGAACTCATATGCTCGGTGACTCCATCGTCAGCCAAAGCCCACACACATCGAGCCACGGTGCAGTTGAGCAGGGAATGCCGCCACGAGTCCTCCGCGCCGCAGATGGAGCACACGCTGGACTCGGCCATGTTGCGCCGACACCGAACATCTCCCGTAGGCAGGGAAAGTCCTGCTAAGCGCCATAAGAACAACCGAATTTTAGAAGGCACCTGGGTTTTCCATAGGCACCGCCACGCCTTCTCCTCTCCCGCCGTATTTGAGCCGGCGGCTCGGCCGTCTAGCCAGTCCTCCCTCCTCTTCTTAGTCTGAACAAGGAGGCGATAAACGGATCTGACAGTAAGGATGCCGTTCTTCTCACAGTGCCATGCCCAGCGATCAGAGAGTCGCCTCGTACTTAATAGGATTGCCGTAATGGCTTCGACATCCATGGGAGAGGGACTATATACGTGCGGCCGTGCAGACGACATTACGTCGCCTTACTGTGTGGAATGGGTCGATTTGTTTTGTTAAGGCAAAAATGGGTCGATTTGTTGGGCATTACTGGACCTCGTCGAGCCCAAAATCACTGAATGGGCTGCTTACATGCTGAACCCGCGGTCCAGTGTATACAAAGATCTCTACTATATCTCTACTATATAATACGAGTAACGGTGTCCGGTACGTCGTGGTACTTTTACATTTACCCCCTCAGAAATTGCCAAATCAACCCGCAGTGCACCTACCCAGCCCGAAACGTTTTTTCGTACGAGTCCCGACGCGCACACGACCGCATCCTCTCGACAGAGCGGAGAGGCTGGGGAGGAGAGGGGGTCGAGTAGGGTTGACGGAAGGAGCACGGGCGGCGGAGGCCGGGAGTGTGCCGGCGTGGGTAGAGGAGCATGGGCGGCGGAGGTCGAGGCTACGACGGCGGGGGTAGGGGAGCAGCGACGCTGGACCTAGGTCGGGGCGCTAAATCCCCGCACAACCTAGCGACGGCGGCGACCAGATCGCCGGCAAGCTCCACACAATACGTTCCTCGTCGGGCTGCTCTGCCCCGATCCGTACCTTTCCGGCCCGCTCCGCCTCCAACCAATCCAACGCCGGCGAGCTCAGCCCCCAACCTTGCTCCGCGTGCCGTCGATTTCGTCGACCGGCCTAGCAATGCGTAACTCATCTCAGCTGCACGGCCGCTGCTCCACATAGAATCGAGACCATTCGGTTCCTCTCCTCTGAACTTCCACCCGCGGCGCCGACCACCAGTCTACCCTGCGTTATGGTGGCGATGTGTGGTACTGGCAGCCAGCACAAAGGACTGCCGTGGTACTTCAGCTGCACAGCATATACTTTGCTCAACGGCCAGGACTTTCCAGAATTCAACTACATTCTCAAGAAAGGCAAGCTCGCCAGACAGCCAGATCAGTGACATCCATTCAGTCATAGACTCACAGCTCGTCATGCCAGTTAGCAGAAACTAAATAAGGATGCTTGGTCGATGCAGTGGTCATGAGCCATAAGTATCTCGGACTAAATAAAATGGAGTTAGAACAGGTTGCTTTGATCTGCCATCAGTTGAGAGATTGTCCGACTGATTTTGGCCTGCAAGATCTCGGTTTCTAAGATGCGTGGTCAGATAGATATGAAGGTTTTGACAATGTTAGAGTACGCTTGGTCAATTCACAAAAAGAAGAAGGAAAAAAAAGAGTACGCTTGGTCCTTGTTATACGCATTGGTGAAACTGAACTCTCTCAGGTTCTCTGAATTCCCGGAGTAAAGAGTTCTGTTTGGTTCAGTCAATATATCAATTATGGTGCTGAAAATAATAAATCGAAGATGTTCTGGTCTGTGGTGGCTCCCAGTAAAATGAAAATTGTTGTGTGCGTCACATGATTGCTTAGCCACTGGATTCCAATTGTCTACTAGATATATTTTAGGCGTAGTTCGCTTGCAAAACTGTTTGATCCAGTAAGCTACAACATGTAGTAATCCTGCACTACAGAGTACATACCTCCCTCACAACCTTAAAATGACACCAGGAAATTTTCCATGTTTGCCCAACTCTTACAATGATCAAAAAGACTATTTATATAGTGATATTCGCGGTAATTTAGCAAAAACAAAATGTAAATGTCCGTTGTAAATTCATAAGTTTCTGGATGATGTATGATGCTTTTGACTTCTGGATGATGTATGATGCTACTTACATGTAGTGATTACTTTTTTACAAGACAGAAATCTAAAACAATGATAGAAGCAAAACCAAAGATTACAAATGTTCGATTTATTTTAGACCCGTTGCAGCGCACGGGCAATTTGCTAGTAATAGTAATACGGCTTAAGGTGGTGATGGTTTGGTCCGTCTCAAATTTTTACCGTTTTGCCCTCCCACAAAATTGCATAATACTGCAAATTGCCATCGTACCTCTTTGTCGAATCTTACAGAAAAAAAATAAAACGAGCCCTTCCTTCGATCGCTCTCCGAGCCCTCGCTGCCGTACTCCAGGCCGAGCCCCTCATCCGGCTGGATGACCGCATCCAGTACGACCTCCACCGAGCTCCTCCACCAGCCGGACCGCTTCCTCTACTGGAAGAGCTCCTCCTCCACGCTGTTTTCGCGCCGCCGCCGAAACAAATAATAATAAACCCAAACTGCTTCCGTCTCTATCCAAGGGCGGGCACCCCGCCGCGGACAGCACATGAGCGCCCCACCACGGCCGTGAGCCCTGCTCGCCGGTGCGCTCTGCCCAGACCAATCCCTGCTCGCCTGCTCGGTGCGTTCCGCTCCAGCACGTTCATGCATGGTCGTCGGGGAGCTCCTCCACGGTCCATTAATCACCGGCTCGCTAGGCATCAGCATGTTCCTGGTCGCTCGCAAGCTCCGCCCTGGTTCCTCCCTGCCCTTTTGTTTGTCTAAGACTAGAGAGAAATCATCCCCCATGCGACTGATGATGTTTTTCTTGGAATTTGCAGAATACCAAAAGATCCACTGCTTCTGTGATTTGATGCACTCCGTATCTGTTAGCTTTGCGTAAGAGATGGTATCAGACTTTTAGTAGGCGTAGCTCCATCAGGGCACAAGAGCAGAACTTAGCATATTTTTGGAATTTTACAGTAGCACTGAAGTGATGTAGTGTGAAACTTCAAAGTTTTATTTCAGTACCTCAGGACACAAATCCAAACCACCCTTTACCTCTCGATCATACTACTGTTAAGTTTGGCTTCACGAATATTTGTAACAAGCAAGGTCCAGAAATTAGTCATAGATTGGCCTATTACTTTTTGTCGGGGTATGCATGCCTTGACCCTTGGCAGCTGGTTCTTTTCACCTTTCATAAACAGACTGGCCTTCCGCAACAACAAACCTCATGTACAGGAACAAGTCTGGCTGGACGCGAGCCAACTCGGTCCAGCTCGGGCCGAGCCTGCAAAAAGCTCGAGCCAGAAATGGCGAGCCTCGGGCCGGCTCGAAATGTCGGCGAGCTGCAAAATGGAGCTCGGCCCGAGCTTTGCAATAGCTCGGTGCAGCTCGGTGCAGCTCGCGAGCTTCGACGGTGTGGGTCACTGACAGGTGGACCCTTCTTTCCCGAGAGCGGCGGGCGCAACATCCGCGGTGCAGGGCGGCGCAACGGTGTTTCCTGCTTCCGGTGGAGCACGAATTTGAGAGGATGGCGAGGACAGGCGTGCACGGCGTCGACGGTGTGGGTCAGTATATGTGCGGGGATGGCGGCGGTCGGAGTCAGTAGCGCGAGTGGTGCTGAACTGGCCTAGCGGCCGGAGTCAGGTGCAGGAGAAGGGCGGGATTGGCATGGCGGCTGCGGCGCCATATCTGTTCGTGCGATTTGGGGAAGAAGAGACCTAACTGCTATGTCGACCAGGTAAATGGGCCTGCAAATTGAGCCCAATCTGTGATATTCAGAAGCAAAATTCGTAAAAAAAAAAGAAAACACAGGCCAAACGAGCTGGACCGAGCCGAGCCTGGCTCGGCCCGAGCTTGCCGCAGGCCAACAAAGGGAGCTCGGCTCGGGCTTTTTTTATCACGGGCCGAGCTGTGCTCGGGCCGAGCCCAAAAGCTCGGTGCAGAGTGTCCAGCCAGAGGAACAAGCAATTTGACACTTGCCTTTATTGGTGTTTCTCCTGCAAACATTAGTAGGCACCGATGGACTTCTAATTCCACGTGGCCTTTTGCACCGTGATAAAAATAAGTATTTTACATTATTATTTTTTTTTACTATGACTACGGCAAGCTCTTAGAGCCAGCCTGAACTTCATTACTCAAAAATGTTGCCTATGAGGCTTTGCAGCTTCTACAAGATAGGTTCAAATGAATCAGAGTTCACAAGGGGATACATGAGAAGAGAAATAAATTAAAAGAACACACACCTCTAATACACAAAAGGAATGGGGGATAACAGAAAGAGAAACATAAGGGAGCTACGGCAAGCAGGTGTTTTACAATATTACTTTGGCCCTCAAACATTCAGCAGCTCTGTGGCTGTTCTAAAAAAAATATTCTGTTGGCAAGTCGAAGGACCGTCCAAATATCTTTGCATAGAGGCAGCAGAGCTAATTAAGGCTTGCTGCTGTAAGAATGAATCTCACCATGTTCCATGATAACAATCAAATATAGAGGAAGATTTAGAAAGTAAGTGATTCAAACATAAGATGTTTGATTTATTTTAAACCCGTTGCAACGCACGGGCAGTTTGCTAGTAAGTATAATCTCATAAAAAAAATACAAAGCCAAATATGGTTTCAGTAAGCTAATATCTTTATAAATCTAACGGGTTGTCTGCATCTTGGTATGTTTTGTGTAAATTTTACTTCACTCGCAAAAATATTAGCTAAATTTTAGTTCAGATTTCGTTTGCTCATGATCAGGTTGATGATAGCAAAAAGATACAAATCAGATCGACGAACATCCCAATATTTTTACCATGACCCAAAAAATTGGTGTGTTGCCAAACCTACCCCTTTATATCATTCACCTAAGAAAAGATTCTTGATGAGACCATTACAAACGGTTGTTCACGCATCACATCTCCCAATCATACATGGTGGTTTAGTAGTAATTGTAGCCCAACGAGATGACACATCACCACCACCATGAAGCTAAGGAGTCCTCGATTGAAAACTGAGCTTATATAAGTCCAATTCAACAAATTTTAGTGGAGTTGTCAAAGAAAATTTAACATTTTAGTAATCATATGTGAGATGAACCTAAATTAAAAATTTAGGGAGAAACTGAAGAAAATCTTGACTCCTTGAAACTAAGTAGTTGGTGCTGATGTTCCATTTGCCTCTGGTACTACCAACTAATGATTTGCTTGAAATGAAAACCGGATTGCCCACAGCCGACTTGCTATTGCCATGCAAAACGTCCGCTCCACAAAGGACTTCGTGATATACCCGAGCAACACCTTAAATGAACGTATGATTATCTTGTAAGTATATGATACATTTTTTGGTCGCGGGTTTGCTGGCAGAAATCAGGTGGCTTCATGTGGCATGATCCGCATGAAAACAACCTTTACATGCTCGTTACAACAATTGATCATAATAATGATGCATGACTATAATTAGATGTAACTCATTGTTGGCAATGCGAATCGCCACACTGTAAGGAGGCATCCCGGGTTGGGGTGCGGGACCCTCCGGTGATACCTAAAATGGGAGTCGGGACACTCCTTCCCGACCTTTGCATGAGGTTTCATTTGTTCCCGTGGTCCAACATGAGGGGATCTTGCTCATTGGTGTCTTGTGGGGGGTGAAGGGGCGGTGCAGATTGGCTAGTCTCCAGATGGAGGAAAATTGACACAATTCGTTTTTCCGTTGCCTCATGGTGCCGTTTCCATAGATATGGGTGCCCATAACGTCGTTTTGTCCCTCATTCAGTGGGTTCTAGACACTTTTACGTAGTATTTTTAGATGGAGCATATTCCCTTCTGTAGTTTTGATTTCTCCCCCCCCCCCCCCCCCCCCCCTGAGTTTTTGACAGAGACTTGTAAGAGACTTGTATTGAAAAACCCCTGGTTTTCCTTTCACCATTTTTAATATAAAATCTACACCGTAGGGATTTTTCCCTACGGTATCTCTGTAAAAAAAAAACGTCGTTTTGTACTAGTGGGGCTATGTACATTGGTGACGGATATATTTAATTGTCCGTAACTCATCATTTTGGCAACGGGTGTACGTAAAAGTCAATTCCCGATTTTGTATTATATGGAAACGATCTTTTATGGGAACCCGTTTGGTGCAAGAAAACACTAGTTGTCAATGCAACATTCTCCGAAATTATTCCTAACACTCGCATCCGACATGCGATTTGGATCATATTCATATCTATCTTGATCGTATCGAAGAAAGCTATCGAAACTCACGGGCCGAAACTCGTTAAGCTCATGTCATCCTTCGTGACTCGTCCTAACTCGTTCATGTTGCATTTTAGGGTGGCAGGAATACCTTAGTTAGCGAGATTTACACCCCTCTTGCAATGAAACTCACGGGCCGATACCACCACTTCGTTTAGGGGTATTCGGCTGACTATTGTACTATCGACCAAATTCAGACATCAAGTATGGTACACTATAACAAGCATAAAATGACATCGCGGCTGATGGACACTAAATAGTTTGATGTATGTGAAATAAGAGATCTCGAATGTATATCGCATATCCCCATCTCCAGTTGATTAATTTGCAATGTGTTGCAATTTATCAGATCTATTTCTCGACACTGAACTTAGATTTAGACAGAACGGCAGAGAATCACTATGTACCATAATGTTTTCAAATTAAGAAGTTGTGCTTATCTGATTCATACATTTGGCTCCTGGCCGATTCAGATAAAAGGCATTTGGATCAAGCATACACAATATCGATGAGCGTGATGAGTCACCGTGCACACTCTCTTGATAGCCCATAGAAATGTCTTGCGGTGGAAAGCTACTATTTTTCTTTGTAAATACAACACTAGTACAGTTGGGTTGTGTGCACTTTGTATACATAACTATAGCCAGCATTATTCTGTGGATACATGGATTAAAGGATGCTTGATCATAAGATCATACCCTATCGTTGGGGAGACCATCTTTCCTTCTAAAATTTGTAATTTCAACTCGTTTTGTAGCAACATATTCAGGTGGAATCTCTCCCAATCTCAGTGATTGTATTGAGAAATTGCCATGACTGAAGCAATGGATGTCCTTGGAACAATGTGAGGAAAAAAATTCCGGTAAGAGAATTACAAGCCGCCTACAATGCAGATTCATTTAGCTACTTAGCGCACTATATATGGGGGCGCCACAAAGCGCTCCAAGTGCAAGCAACAAAGGCCAATTTTGTTGAAGCTATTATTAGGCATATTCATCACAATCGTGCATGTCCCGTCACCGCGTCACGGGGATCGTAGACATGCAGCATGCGCTGGCTCTGACGAGGCGCACAACTTAAATGTTGAACACTTCTTCATTGGAGGCCATCTTGAGAACGTTTTGGAGCAAGAAAACACTGGTTGTCAATGAAGATCCTCCGAACTTCTTCACTACTCTCGCATCCGAGAGCTATCCAAATATAATTTTTAATTTAATTCCATTAAGCTCATGTCATCCTTCGTGACTTCTCCTAGTTAATTCTTAGGGTGCCAACAATGCCTTATTTGCAAGATTGTCACCCCTCTCACAGTGATACTCACGGGACGATACCGCCACTTTTTTTAGGGGTGCGACCAGATCCAGCCAGAAAGTGCGGTGTACCATTTTTAAAAAGACTACAAATGAAAAACTTTAGTTGATAAAAAAACAAATATCGGCTAGTGGACACTAAATGGTTTGATGTCCGTGGAAAAGGAGATCTTTAATGTATATCACGCTATGGATACATGGGTTAAAGGATGTTTGATCATATGACCGCAGCCTATCGGTCGGTGGCAAGACCATCTTTCCTCCTATAATTTGTAATCTCCACTCGTATTGAACAATCTCCTCCACCCTCGATGATTGCTTCAAAAGAAAAAAACCAGCGCTACATGATTTAGCTATGTCGCTCATTATATTTTGTCGGCACAACAAAGTGCTCTAAGTGCAAGCTACAAAGGCCGATTGTGTTGAAGGTATTCTCTGGCATTTTCATCACAATCGTGCATGTCCCGTCACAGGGGTCGTAGACACGCAGTTCGCGTGGCTTATAGAAGGTTAACGCATGATGGTAGAAGAGAAGCTTTAGACCATCAGGCATCACCCTCAAGGGCAGGATGTCGTCCCACGTCGGGAAGGAGTAGGTCTTGATCCATGTGCTGTTGCCGCGGTCGGTGAGGAGCCATATGTTGCATCGCATGCCGGTAGATGTATTATCGGTCTTGTGCAGCCCCGTTCGAATCATGCACAATGATTGGTTGAGCTCAGCTATGCGGGTGTGGTTGTGCGTGGTCCACGAGCTCAACTCAATTGGCCCGTCGATCGTCTTTCTCCACTCCTCGCTCTCAAGGTCAAAGCCTTGCACACAGTCCCACTCACGCGATGTGCTCACGGAGAGGAAATACACAACACCGTCGACTGTTGCCCCGGCCCAATCGCCCCAGTAAGCGAGCATACGGACATCGGTGGAAGGTGGTTGCGCTCTCCTCCAGTTAGCGTCGTGTCCTGGTAAGTTGAGAACCTCACAGGTCTGTGGAGGCTGAACCCCGTAGTCGCGGCGGAAATCACGGATGCGGACCGCCTTGCAGGAGCCGGATACACGGGCTCGGCCCATCCTGATGACATAATCCCTGAGGTTTCCGTTCGGTTTCTTGGAGGACGGTCTCTGGGAGGCCAGGAGCACCCTCCCGGTGGCCACATCGACCACGCGCGTGACACCTCCGACCACGCAGATGAGGTTGTCGAGACAAGAGGCCAAGAAAGGGTTGCTACCTAGGCCTTTGATCTCCCTCACGACGGTGCCTTGAGTATCCATAACCAGCACGCCGCCGTCCGCGTAGCAGGTTTCCCCACCGTGGCTGGTGACGAGGAGCGGCTCCAGCTGCATGGTGCGGGACTTGTGCTGGGCGTGGAAGGCTGGATCAGAGATGAGGGCTTGCCACTCCTTGGACACGGATCGGAAACGGCACAAGGACTTGACCGGCGCCCGGGAAAGGATTTCGGAGACGGCATCCCTCGGCAGCGAGACAGCGGCGGCGGCGGCGCCGTCGCCTTCGGCCATGCTGGTTGCCGGGAACAGCAAAGAGGCTGGCGGCGGTGACGGTTAACCTAGGGCTACAGCCGTAGCTTTTTGAGGACGAAGAACGACGTACTTCTCCGTATTTGATTTGAGATCGAATAGGCCTTGTGTCGCGTCAGGAGACAAACAACAATAAAACGGATGGAATTGGCGCGTGAGGAGACAAACAACAATAAAACGGATGGATATTCCAAATCTGCAACCGTCGGTCTGTGGGGATACAGCGGATTCGATCCAAATCCCTCGCTCACCTCCTTTTTTCCTTCTTCATTCTTCAGACGATTTGCCTCTCCCTCGCGTTCCTCGTTGGGGACGTACAGAGACGATTTGCCTCTTACGATCCAACCGAGCCATATATATATGCAACTATCAACCATGCACAATATGATCGTGCAAGCACCAGGCAGATATATGATTACGATCATGCAAGCTCCAAACTGATACTATTATTTCAGGATAATAATATATCTAATACTACACATATGTAAATTTGCATTTGATAAACCTCATCAAGAAAAAGGTTATCACGTTTTCAAGATTGCATTTTATCGTGAGAACTATATATGGTGACAAACCACGATCGATTGTGACCCGCCACGGACTTTATTATGGAGGCACAATGGCAGTGCGGACCTGGGTGGGTCTAAAGATGGACGGGCTATTATTGGGTATCAAATAAATGAACACTTCATAGCCAGCATTATTACTATCACACGCGATGGTTACATTTTTAGATAAAGACGCGATGGTTACATGGATTTAAGGATGTTTGATCATAAGATCACAACCGATCGTTGGCGAGACTATCTTTGTTCCTATAATTTGTAATCTCAACTAGTTTTGAAGTAACATATTCAAGTGGAATCTCTCTTACTTTTATTGATTCTTTGGAAAAAATGCATAAGTAACCTTCCACTCAATGAAATTCAGCTGCAAGAAAGAACGTATGGCTCCATAGAGGAAGGATACTCCCCGTTGACATATCATAATCAGCGCTCGTGTCAGGATTGTAGAATCCGTCTCTAGATTTATTTTGCCTATACCCCAATCTGCTGCAGATTGGACAGCTTCTAGGCAGGCTATAGGTTTAGTCTGCACTGCACTGACAGCATGCTCAATGCGCCCTGCGCCAGCTCCTCGGGCCGTCCCGGATGATAAATTCCCATTGCTGGACTAGTATGTTTTGGTGTCGCTGAACTATCATTCTCGATCGAGATCGATCGCAAGAACAAGAACTGAGACCTAGCGTACACTTTGTGGCCTGATTCGGTTTCAGCAGTTCCATCATACTGTAACGAAGTTTGCTGGAGGTTGCCTGATCTGCAACATCTTCACGGCACGCGGCTCGACCAGTTCGCCGGTGAGACTAGATGCTTTCGCGAACTGATGTGGGGGGAGGATGTAAAGTGAAGCAGGCTTCCTTTTCGTCTTGGCTGATCAGTAGTAAGTAGTAGTAACATCTTGCGCTTCTAGATGATCAGCGTCTTCTTTTTTTTATAACAGACTATTTTGGTTTTGTAGTGAAATCGGGGGATAACCCTAGTGAACGTCCGGATTGTACGAATCCTTCTCCGTTTTTTGACAGGGTTTCTGTTTCTCTCTTTTTTTGCGAAAACAAGGTTTCTGTTTCTGTTAGTCCTTTTCGAGGTCTAAAAACTTGAATAGCGAGCAGATAAGGATGACATGAGGGCGTAGGCCTAAACAAATCTAACAAAAGAACGAACTCAACCCTCGCCTCGCCGACGCAGCCGTCCCAGAGCTAGCTGCAACGCGACTGGCATGCCCGCACCGGCCAAGGGCGCCACCCTTGCGTCGCTTCCGAACGATGTCATCTTCGACATCCTCTCCTGGACGCCGGCGAAGTCGGTGTGCCGGTTCCGGTGCGTGTCCAGGGGATGGCGCGCCCTCATCTCCGACCCAGTCTTCGTCGCCGCGCACGGGTCCCGCGCCGGGCCGCACCTCCTCCTCGTCGCCAACTCCTCCAACAAGGGCAAGCAAGGCCGCGATCTGCGGCTGGTGGACATGCAACGCAACGTCGTGAAGGTAATCAAGGAGGTCGGCAACTATTCGGCGTTCTGCCCGAGCTTCGATGATCCCATCTGCGTTACCTTTGATGCTTGTGGCACGAACGTGGTCGATCTGACCACCGGGAAGGTGCTCATGACCAGCCCGAATTGGCGCCACCATGGATCCTCCTACAGCTTTGGATTCGGCCGTGCCATCCCGTCCGGCGCGTACAAGGCGGTCCGTTTCGAAACCCACGCCACGAGCGGCCACCCCCAGATCGCCGCCTGCGAGGTTCTTACATTGGCGGACGGCGCCGCGTGGAGGGGAACGCGGTCACATGCGCCATCCCTTTTCCGTGGAAGGTTCGCCACCACGGTCAATGGTGCCTTGCATTTCCTGAGCTCTTTGGCCGACGACGACTATGTCCTACGATTTGACCTTGAGAGCGAGGAGTGGAAAAATGCAATCATATGCCCGCTTAAAGCAGACCACGGTGTGTGGAAGAACAAGAAGATAACCCAGCTCAATGGCACACTCTGCATGATGGGATCTCAGCCGCAGGTGCTTGGCCTTACACGCACCCACATGTGGCTCATGACTGATTATGACAAGGAAATCTGGATCAAGGCGTACTCAATCTCAACGGCCCTCGACATGAGTGATATGATGCTTCTGAGGGTGATACGTGGAAAGCTCCTCTTTTGCTGCTATGGACACAGAGGACCGGAGACGACCCTGCAAATCTACGATCCATGTACTGAGACATTTACGTTTGCAATGGAGATGCCGTACACAACCATGGGCCAAGTTGGACTTTGCAGCTTGCATTTGAAGGGTTTTTGGCTCCCATAACTGGGTTTCTTATTTCTCTCTACACGAAGTGTTTAATTATTGGATACCCAATAATCGCGCATGCATCTCTAAATTTAGAGGAGAATAGACCTGTCTCGTAGGATTATTTTCCCTGCACTACCAAGTGCTAATTGGCACTGTGCGTCCATAATAAAGTTCGTGGCGGGTCACAATTGATCTTGGTTTGTCACGATAATTCTCACGACAATTAATATGCATCCTTGAAAACGTGATAGAACTTTTTTTATGAGGTGTATCAAATGAAAATTTACATCGTATGTGTGTTAGAGATATTATTATCTTAAAATAATAGTATCAGTTTGGAGCTTCCATGATCGTAATAATATATCAATTTGGAGATTACATGATCATAATGTGCATGTGCCAGAAAACTGATCTGGTACACATTGGGATTCATTGTGTTGCAAACATGTTTTTTCGAAATGGAGGTTGAACCCCTAGCCTTTGCAAACAAAGATCTATAAAAAAAACATCAATCAACCGGAAGCCACCTTCCTGGCGACAACAGTCGCCACAGCTACAAATTTATGATGTTTATGAAATGAAAATTTACATACGTCTATTAGATGTATTATTATCTTGAAATAATAATAGTATCAGTTTGGAGCCAACCAAATTGACTCTTACGTATGTAAACTGCTATGTGTTATGGTGCATTTAAATGATACACCCGACAGAGTTAGGTGGGTATTGACAAAAGATGGTAAGTTCTCGGTTAAATCTTTATATATGTATCTTATGCATAGAAGAGTTAATTTCCCTTACAACTTTATTTGGTCACTTTAGACTCCATTGAGAATTAAAGTCTTTGGGTGGCTCTGGTAATGAAAAATAGGGTGTTAACTAGAGATAATCCGAAAAAGAGGGACTGGAATTTGCGGTGCAAAAGAATCACTAGAACATATGTTTTTTGAATGCCCCTTAGCTAAATATATGTGGAATGTATCTTGTGTATCCTTGGGAGTACATTCTAAGCCGTCCTCTTTCGATGATCTCTACCAGGGGTGGTTTGCTGCATCTACCTTTAGAGATAGGAAGATACTAATGATAGGAACTTCAGCTTTATTTTGGATTTTGTGGAAAACAAGCAGGGCCGGCCGGGCAAAATTTGGGGCCATGTGCGGAAGTTTAAAATAGGCCCTAGTGTCCTACACTCCTACTTCCTATTTGTCAAAACCTGGAGACCGGTCGTTGTCGAAGTGTGGATCGGGATTGGGCAATTGGCAATCGGTCGATCGTAAGCACAAAGAAAGTCAGGAGGGAACAGAAAAAAGAACCGACACCTAGCTAGCGTCATGGTACTTGATCTTCTCATCAGATTTCTTGCGTCGTTGGTCTGATCAATCGGGAGTTGGGTCATGCTACAGTCTAGCTTTCTTATGTCATTAGCCTGATCAATTGACAGATTGATCTCGCTTCGTTCTGGACACGTATTAGTCCACGACCTTGTGTCAGACCTCCATGTGAGGGCCTTAGATTTTTCCAAACTAGTTTCATTTCCCTTTAAACACTATAGCTACTTTCTAAAAAAGGATAAACTTTAGTTTGAACTCTTAATACTATCTGAATCGTTGATTTTGTTTCTCTCCGAAAATTATTGCTACTGTACATAAAAGGGATGGATTTTTAATTTAAACGTTATTTCCTGTGATGCTGTGTGGTGTAGCGGCGGCAATGCATCAATTTTTTTGATAAACAAAATTATCAGCGGTAAGACATCAGTTTAGTCTGCAAGTTCACTTAAAACAACAGAAAAAATAAAAGCAACAACAGGAGGGTTCCAAGCACCAAACTAGTGGATGAAACAAATCAACCTGACCAATACACCATTGCTCGTTTCGTGTCTCTTACTGGATACGTACCTTTTTGTCTATATATAAGAACTTAGAAGAAAATCAAATTTGGGGCCCTCTGCGGGCCGCACACTCGGCACACATCCATGGGCCCGGGCAAACAAGAAATAAATTTTGTTTTTGAAGTATCAAACCTAAGGATCCTACAAGTATGGTTTTGTAGCTATGTCACTTTCCTAATAATTAATGATTGGGCTTTACTACAGAAAAGCGCTCTGTGAAAGTTGTTACAACGGGGAGCTAGTAGGATAGCGCGGGTGGCACATGAAGTATTCAGCCGAAGCAACTGTTGGGGTCTGGACATTCTGAGGCTCTGCGACCAGTAGAAGCTGATGCTATGATGTGTTGCAGAAAAGTTAAAAGACACTTGTAAGAAGTTTTAATTAAATCCTTCCATTTCGAACTTGTTAGTGTTGGACCCGCAGGATCACTGGTCTAGATCATTACCGATAGAATAGATCGATGGAGAGGAAAAGCAGTACCTTCTCCTTGTGAGGATGCACTCGAGGTGCCGGCCATGGTGGACGGTGGCGGTGATGGTAGTGGGTAGCAGTGGCGGCGTTGGTGGTACTTCCCGTCGGCTCGTGCTAACCCTAGATCGGTAGGGGTGCCGGTGGGGGGTCTGGCACAGCGGCTAACCTCATCACCCGTGCTGCCGGTCCCCCACCTCTTTTTATAGCACGGCGACAGGGGCCCACCAACCTTGGTGCGGTTGGGCGTCCCCGATCAGGACGCGGTCAAAGGGACCGATCGACCCGTTGGGGTTCGACCGGATGAGATCAACCTAACATTCTCCCCCTTGATCTCAACTTTTACTTTTAACTTTATACTTTGTACTTTACTCGTTTCATCACGGATCAGTACATAGAGCATGTTTCATCGTCACAGCTCAATTGCTGATAGAATCAGACAGCTACAATATACGTCTCTGTTTTGAAACAAATCCTGTTACTTTTGGGCCTCTTTATTGTCCGGAAATAATATAGACTATACCATAAACCCATGTCGACTATGTGTTCTCCAAAACACACTGGGCGGTAAGACTTTAATTAGCAGATCTGCAAACACTTGTGTGTTTCTTTTATCTATTCTTCTTATGCTCCAAGCATTTCAACATAATTCCGGACTTTCTCCTTTACAACGTATAACTCTGTGTCAATGTGTTTGGCACCACACTTGACTTGTTGTCTTAGGAGTGAATTACTTAATGGTTATTGCTGTTGTCAACCATTATCAATTCCGGGTACAGGTTTCCTTAACTATTTTGCCTATCCCTCGGCCTTATATCATGCTATAACATGTCTTTACATCACAGTGATGTCAATCTTTTCATTCTCTGGAGCTTTTCCACACAAAAACTCCAAATATGAAATTTAGCGACAATTGTGGATTTCGCTATACATTTCACAAATTCTTTTCTTTGTACTCACAACCTTTTGAGAGCACATTTTTAGATCTATCTTTGTACTCACAACCTTTTGAGAGCACTCTGTTTCTTTTAGCATGAGGCCGATATCTTTGATTCCATTCCAGTGATCTATATCTGGATTGGACATTGCCAAAACAAGCCGGATACGTGAATTTTCAGGGTAATATTGAGTTTCCAACAGCTGAAGCATATGGTACTATATTCATTTGATTTGTTCTAAGTTATCTCTTGGAACACTAAAGTTCTCAATTCCATTACCCTTGACAATAAGAACAGGCGTAGATTTTCTCGACATGCATGCTTTAGAGACTTCTTCTCAGCATGTCCATGCGATATTTCTAATACCCCTTTTCTTCTTTTCTTCATAAATCTCGATACTTTTAACGACATACACTCTACCGAGAATACTCTTTTGAGGACAAGAACTTCTTTTCTCTGCCGGTAGTAGATTGACATCACCACTAGCATGTAGGATATCATCCACATACACAGGATTAGGGAATGAATTTCCCATTCTATAAGTTTGTAGAAAAGCGATTGTCCTGTCATTCTCTTTAACCCAAAATAACTTCTTATTCTAGAGACTTGCTCTAGTCCGTAAGATCCCTTGTGTTCTTTACTTTCATCTGATGTAACTCAGATCATTATGTGCCATTATCACTCATTATAATCTGTTTATTCTCTTAGCGCAAAACTTTTGATTTAAAATCGCTTTTTACATATTTCCTTTGGAGTCACATTGGCGTTGTAGACCCTTTATAGCCTACTATTTTGGCTCCATTGGAAATTACTTATGAGTCCCAAACATCGTCGGGATTCACATAGTCTCTAATCATTAAGACAAGTAGACACTTGTCAAAATCGATTGAGCGCTGCTTATAATCTCTGTAAATGAGGTGGGATCAACCTTCATTTAAATTTCTCTGATATAGACTTTATAGTCATCTGTTTTTCTCATATGGGGATGTTGTTGCTCTGTCATTGCCTAGAGGCAATCAATTCTGTAGTCTTCTATCGCCAAAAGGCAATAGCTCTTACAAGGACCTAAATCACAAGATCCATGTTTACTTGTTCATCTCTATTGTAAAGCAACAAGCTCCCCCAGATAAAATCTATTCGAGCCTTAGGTATGTTCATACCATGCTCCCCCAGATTACTCCATTTTCTCCAAAATGGTGTATCCTTAATCCTTTTTATTTGGGTTTATTCTGTTAACCTATCAATTTGTCTTCTTTATGGCACTTTGAGTACCATCCTTAGTCTCCTTTCGGGGCTGTAAAAGATCCAGGAATAAATCTATCTCTTTACTTTAGGGGTATCATTATTATGACCGTCGTACTCCCCAGACGATCACAATTCATCATAGATCACTTACCATCCTTAGTCTCCTTTCGGGGCTGTAAAAGATCCAGGAATAAATCTATCTCTTTACTTTAGGGGTATCATTATTATGACCGTCGTACTCCCCAGACGATCACAATTCATCATAGATCACATAGATGCATAATATGCATCACATTATCTGAAGTATAGGGGAGTTTATTCTGTAACATTCTCTATCTCCCCCTCGAAATGTGGCAAGAACCTTTTTGCCACAATTTCGAAACTTTGATTATCTGCTTTATTCAATATGAAGTTATCTTTAACGTATGGGAGTACTTTTTCCTCATTCCTTTTTCAAAACTCACAAGAGTTCTTTCTCAATGGTACTGCAAGTCACACTTGCATAACATTCTTATCTTTAGGTTCATTTGTAACTTTATTCTCTTTTGACTCATTAAGTGCTTTGTAACTATGACACATAAAGTGTGTGGTCGATATAAAAACACACGAGTCATCACATCTTCTTCCTGTCATACAGGATAAGTCCTTTGTAAAAAATTTCTCCCGCCATGCGGGTATTTTCCCAGACTTTTTTCCACCACGTGGGTATTATTATCGTCTTTTCCCGTCATGCGGGTAATTAAGAGGCATAGATGCCACAATTGGCTCTTTAGACTGCATATTCAATCATCCAATTCAGAAATAAATCTGAATACTCTTTTATACACATGCTTAATCCAACGTTGGTCAAATTAAGCATTCATGTTGCTCGTTTAAAAAATTTCTTCATAAAGAAATTCGTTAAACAAAACTCTGAATGATTTATTTGTTTTCTGTATGGAGAGTACATGAAAGACATTTGTCAAACAAGACTCTCGATGATCTATTTGTATTCTTGGATTATCATCCAAGAATTCTTTTTCTTTTGCAGTCATTCTTTAGAGAGAACATACTCTCTCACTTTATGACCTTTCTTGGTCATCTTTCGGGTCACAAGTACCCATTCTTTTGCTTTCACGAATGAAAACATGAGAATCTTTGTCTGAGAAAATATTCAATAATAATAAACAATAATGAGCATAAAAAAAATAACCCTACGTTGGTCTGGTTAAAGATATGCACATTAAATCTTTAAAACTTTCTTCTATATTCTAAATCACCGTTGGGCAGAATTAGAATAAAACATCGTCTTTCTACACTAATTCTACATCACCGTTGGGCAGAAATAGAATCAATGCATAAAACTCATAAACAATATGATGATAATATTTCTATTGCAATAAAGAACTCTGTTTGGAAAATAACATTATCATCAACTCTATTTCAGCGGAAACATGAAATATACATATTTCTATAGTTCAAGAGCATTTCTTGATCTTTTATCTTTTCTCTGAAAATTGATCACTTTCATGCAAAATTATCAGAGATCTAGCCCTTTGACTATAGAGCTCATATAATTATAGTACTGCTATCATCAACGTTGGTCAGAAAATAACAATACCATAATTAATCTGTTAAACAAGTATTTTCTGTTTTCCTCCTCTCTAATTAAATTTTCCTGTTGGTTCCAATTTAATTAGAGGAGAGTCCTTTTACTTTACAGCAGAAACTGTAAAATATTATCTGTACTTCACAAATATTGCACTGTTCAACGATTAACAAATCATGATTATGTTATTAACAACGTTGGTCGTAGAATAACAGGATCATAATCACCTTTAATATTCACTTTATCAGATCTTTAAAAAAATTACTTATAACTTTATTGCTTTTAAGCAATTACTTTTAACTATTTGCAGCGGACAAATGAATAAAATATTCATGAACTTTGTACTTTACAGAATTTTGTCTGTTCTCTAAACAAAATTTCGTTGGATAATTTTGGATTAGAAAAAAACTGTATGAAATTTGCCCAAAATTTGGACAAAAAACATTATAACTGTGTTCTGTTAAAAAATAACAGGGAAAATTCTTTCAGCAGCTCGGCCCACGGCCTGCTTACTGCGCGCCGCGCAGCGCGTCGCACAGCAGCATCTGCAAAACAGCCCACGGCCTGCCTGCGTCGGGTTCTTATCTGTCGCCCGAGGCGACGCAGAGGCGGCCCACGGCCTGCCCTGCGCGCGGCGTGCGTTCTGCATCTTTCGGCCCAAACAGCCCATGTCGGTCTAGGGTTTGTTTCCAGACCATCCTGGCTGTCCGTGACGATCCGACGGTCGACCACACTTTTCGCTGGAACAAAAAGACCGGCCGACCGACCTCCACCGGAAAACCCTAGCCACATTTCGTTTTCTTTCTCCTCTCTTCTGTCCCGAGCCCGGCGGCCTCTCCTCTCCTCTCGTGAAGGTGGCGGCGCCGGTGGCACGCCGGTGGCTGGCGGCCGGCGACGGCCGCTCGCCCCACCGCGGCCCTTTCTCTCTTCTTTCTCTCCTTTCCACTTTCTTTTTCCCTCGCTCGAAAAACGGCGGCGGGGAGTGCCCGTGGACGGCAGCACGCCGGCGACGGCGAGAAGCGAGCGTCCGCGCGGCACACAGGCCGTGACGGGCTCCTCCCCTTCTTCTTTCTGCTTTCCACCACCCACGGCCACCTCACAGAGAGAGAACAGAGGAGCCCGCGGCCCCTGCTGCTTCCCCTGCGCCGGCGATGATGCGGGATCTCGCCGGCAGGGCGTGACGGTGGTCCGGCGGTGCTGTTTTTGCCCCCGAAGGGAACTCTTCCTTTCGGCCGTGGCGGAGACGGTGCCCCTCCACTGCCCTGTTCTTCGTCCAGTCCCTCGGCTTGCCGATGCGGACATGGATCGAGAGGAAACGGCGCGGCCCTTGCGGCGGCGCTCTTTGCCGGCGACACTGGTCCCCTTTTCCCCTCTTTTGATTTGGGATTTTTTCTTTTTCGATTTTTCTTTCGGGGATGTTGACCTTCTGTGATTTCTTTGTCTACCGAAAAGATCTAGCAACCTAGATAGGCTCTGATACCAATGTTGGACCCGCAGGATCACTGGTCTAGATCATTACCGATAGAATAGATCGATGGACAGGAAAAGCAGTACCTTCTCCTTGTGATTATGCACTCGAGGTGCCGGCCATGGTGGACGGCGGCGGTGATGGTAGTGGGTAGCAGTGGCGGCGTTGGTGGTACTTCACGTCGGCTCGTGCTAACCCTAGATCGGTAGGGGTGCCGGTGGGGGGTCTGGCTCAGCGGCTAACCTCATCACCCGTGCTGCCGGTCCCCCACCTCTTTTTATAGCACGGCGACAGGGGCCCACCAACCTTGGTGCGGTTGGGCGTCCCCGATCAGGACGCGGTCAAAGGGACCGATCGACCCGTTGGGGTTCGACCGGATGAGATCAACCTAACAGTTAGCGTATATTTTGTGAGCTTCTATGTGGTTGAAGTATCCGCTTCTGAGTATAGGCCGAGAGGCTGGTTTATCTTTCAGTTGCTGAGAGTGATTTATCAATTTCTTTTGCTTTTTCGAATCACTGGGAAGTTTGTTCCCAGGGTTTGAGGTGTCCTCCTCATGTTGTGGCTGATATGTGAACATTCTGCTCAATTTCAATAGAAATTGAGGGCATGTCGGCTCCTTTTATAAAAAAAACGTATAAATGCAAATGAAACATTTAATAAAACTCATCGAAAAAAGTTCTATCACGTTTTCAAGAATGCATTTTGTCGTGAGAATTTTATATGGTCACAAACCACGATCGATTGTGACCCGCCATAGATTTTATTATGGAGTCAACATGGCAATTAGCAGTGCCGAGCTGGGTGAATCTAAAGATGCATGGTCTGGGTATCCAATTTTTTAGATAAAGGGCTTATATTACTTAAAAGGTTTAATCATTACACCCGGCCTCTGCATAGCTAAGATGCACACAGCCACCAGTTCACCATCACACAAGTCTGAAAGCAAAAGATAAAAGGCGAATTACATATCAAAATGAGAAATTGTAGATCCGCCTAAGATGCTGGTAGGTCTATCCGGAGTCTATGTTGCCACCCATGCCGGGAAAATAACTCCCTGGCCGCAGCCTCCAGTCTCGACGCCACCTCCAAAAATAAGTCTCGGTGCTGCACACGCTGCAGGGATGACCATGCTCGTAGCGTCGCTGTGCACCGGTAAATCACCTGCATAAGAGAAGCATTTTTATCATTAAAAACCTTGTCATTTCTACATAGCCATAGCGACCAAATAACAGCAATCGCTCCCACCCTACTGAATAGTTTGAACCTAGGATCCACTCCATTTAAACAGTTGCCAAAAATGTTAGCAACAGAACTAGGGGGATGTAAGGTAGAACCTATCTGAATGGCTGACCATATAGACCTAGCGAATTCGCACTGGAAGAATAAGTGCGTAATGGTCTCGTCGTGTTGACAGAAGACACACTTTTTACTTCCGTGCCAATTACGTTTGGCAAGGTTATCTTTGGTGAGAATTACTCCTCGACGTAAATACCATGCAAACACTTTAATTTTTAGTGGTATCTTCATCTTCCAAATTTTGTTATTATTAGAACTATCGACTGGAATTTTGGGTAGAATGAGCGTTCTATACATAGAATCAACCGAGAATTTTCCGTTCTTCGTGAGATTCCATTGAAACTTATCTGGACCTTCCGACAAATGGATTGAATCCAATCGGATGAGCAAAGCATTCCAAGATGCTTGTCGTGTTCTAAGTAAACTTCTTCTGAACGAAACATTTGGTGGGAAAGTATCCAACACCTTCGCGATCGTGTCGCTTTTGTTTCGAACAATAGAATATAGAGCCGGATATTGTTCTTTGAGGGTAGATTGACCAAGCCAAATATCCTCCCAGAAACGAATTTCCGATCCATCCCTAATTGAGAAAGAGGCATGTGGGAAAAAGAAATTCTTTGTAGCCATGAGGCCTGACCAGAAGTGTGAATCACCAGGTTTCCAAAGAACCTGGGAAACAGCTTGATCTCCGACATATTTTCTTCTAAGGAGGGTTTTCCAAACTCCATCTTCAGAAAGAAGTTTAAATAGCCATTTACCAAGCAGCGCTCTGTTCTTGACCTCAAGGTCATGAACTCTGAGCCCTCCTTGGTCTTTAGGGCAGCAAACCACACTCCATTTAGTCAGTCGATATTTTTTCTTCTCACAATCCCCTTGCCAAAAGAATCTAGATCGGAAGTAATCTAATCGTTTTAAGACCCCTTTTGGCAGTTGGAAGAATGAAATCGTATACAGTACCATGTTCGTAAGTACCGAGTTTATGAGAACCAATCTTCCACCCAGAGATAGGAGTTTGCCTTTCCAGCTATTTAAACGTAATTGAAACCTTTCCTCCACCCTTTTCCATTCAGCATTTGTAAGTCTCCGATAATGAATCGGGATACCCAAATAGTTGATAGGAAATTGTCCTTGCTCACAGCCAAAAAGCTCGGCATACAAGGCGGCGTTCTCTTGGGGCTCGCCAAAGCAAAACAATTCACTTTTATGGAAATTTATCTTAAGACACGAAAGTTGCTCGAAAGCTGACAAAATCAACTTAAGGTTACGAGCTTTTTCGATATCGTGTTCCATAAAAAGGATTGTATCGTCGGCATATTGAAGAATCGACAGTCCACCATCGACATGATGTGGAATCACTCCTTCAATCTGACCCTCAGTTTTAGCGCGTTCGATCAGGATTGCCAGCATATCCGCCACTATGTTAAATAGTATTGGCGATAGCGGGTCACCCTGTCGGAGGCCTTTTTTCGTTTGGAAGTATCTGCCAGTGTCATGATTGACCTTAATGGCTACACTTCCTCCGAAAACAAAGCTACTAATTAACGCGCGCCACTCAGAGGAAAACCAGCTATGGGAGAAAAAAACCAGCTATGCCAGTGTGTGGGTATCCAATAAATAAACACTTCATATAGGGAGAGGAAAACCACCTATGGGAGTAAAAAATCCTTCAACTGCAAGCTGCAAAGGGCAACTTGGCCTGTGGTGGTATACGGCATCTCCATTGTAAACGTAAATGTCTCAGTGCATGGATCGTAGAATTGCAGGGTCGTCTCTAGTCCGTAGTCTCCATAGCGGCAAAAGAGAAGCTTTCCACGTATCATCCTTAGAAGCATCATAGCACTGATTTCGCGGGGCGCCGTTGAGATTGAGTACGCCTTGATCCAGATTTCCTTGTCATAATCGGTCATGAGCCATATGTTGGTGCGTGTACGGCCAAGCACCTGCGGCTGAGATTCCATCATGCAAAGTGTGCCATTGAGCTGGGTGATCTTCTTGTTCCACGTACCCTCGGCTGCTTTTAGCGGGCCTTTGATTGTACTTGTCCACTCCTCGCTCTCGAGGTCGAAGCGAACTACATTGTCGTCGTGATCCGCCGAAGAGCTCAGAAAATGCAACACACCATTGACTGTGGCGGCGAACATTCCATAGATAGGGGATGGTGCGTGTGATTGCGTTTCCCTCCACTCGGCGCCACCGTCTGCCAATGTAAGAACCTCGGAGGCGGTGATCTGGGGGTGGATTGTGAAACGGACCGCCTTGTACGCGCCAGAGGGGATGGCTCGGCCGAATCCGAATCTGGAGGAGGATCCATGGTGCCTAGTCGGGCTTGTCATGAGCACCTTTCCGGTGGCCAGATCGACCACGTTCGTGTCACAGCCTCCAAAGGTAACGCAGATGGGATCGTCGAAGCTCGGGCAGAATGCCGAATGGATGCCGACCTCCTTGATCACCTTCACGACGTTGCGGTGCATGTCCACCAGCCGCAGGTCGCGGCCTTGCCTGCCCTTGTTGGAGGAGTTGGCGGCGAGGAGGAGGTGCGGCCCGGCGCAGGACTTGTGCGCGGCGAGGAAGACCGGGTCGGAGATGAGGGCGCGCCACGGCGCCAGCCCCTGGACACGCACCGGAATCGGCACACCGACTTCACCGGCGTCCAGGAGAGGATGTCGAAGATGATATCGTTCGGAAGGGGCGCAAGGGTGGCGCCCTTGGCCGGTGCGGGCATGCCGGTCGCGTTGCAGCGAGCTCTGGGACAGGCGGATGAGTCGGCGAGGCTCTGGGTTGAACCGTCAGTATATGTTAGATTGGTTTAGGCCTCATGTCATCGTTATCGGCTTGATATTCAAGTTCAGATATGTGGTACCGGTACGTGTAGGATTTGACCTCGAAAAGGACTAACAGCAACAGAAACCGTCAAAAATAAAAACTGAAAACGATTCCTACAATCTGGACGTTTTTCCTTTTTAACTAGGGTTGTCCTCCTAGATCGGGCAATACTCCAGCAATACTCTGGCACGGTACGCTGCAAATGCTGAAACCGAATCGGGCCACAAGTATACGCTAGCTCTCAGTTCTTATTCTTGAGATCGATCGAGAAAGTAGGTCAGCAACACGGAAACATACTGGTCACTACCGGAAATCTGGAATTTGCCGTGGGGCAAAACCGCACGGCAAAGGCTCTGCGGAACACGGCAAAGGCTTTGCCATGTGGAATTGCACGGCAAAGACATCACGGCAAAATCCTCGTCGGCAAAGACTCTTTGCCGTGCGCTTTGGCCAAAATGAACGGCAAAGTCTTTGCCGTGAGCTGTAGACGCACTGCACGGTAAATAATTGTCAGAATCGGGTCAACCCATCGTCGACATCTTTGCCGTGCGCCTTAAATTTGCCGTGCCGTTCTTCTTTGCCGTGAGCCTAGGGAACGCCCTCTCGGCATAGCGCACATCTTTGCCGTGTGCTCTACGAGAAGCATCACGGCACAGATTCCATCTTTGCCGTGCGCATGTTGCGCGACCGCACGACACAGAACCGCTGCACAGATCCCAGCCTGCGCCCTTTGCCATGAGTCCCACTGACCACCGCACGGCAAAGAGACCATATGGTCATCTGGCAAGTTGCCAGGCGCACAGGTGCGCGACGCGTGGCCGCTTTGCCGTGTGGCTTGGCACGGCAAAGGTCTTTGCCGTGTGCCCTCACACGGCAAAGTTCAATAATGCACCCGTTTTGTGCTGTTTTTTTTTTAATCCCTGCAATTCAAACAGTTTGACCAATATGGATACAATTTGATATATATCACAATTCTCACAAACATGTAGATCACGACGACAATTCACACAAACATATAGAACACGACGGCAATTCACACAAACATATAGATCACGACGACAAACATATCACAATTCACACAATGCTCCATAATTCACACAATTCACAAACATATCACATATAGGTCATGAAGGCGAAGATGGACATGAAGCTCCACATGTAAGTCACGACGACGAAGATGGACATCATTGAGGAGGATCCTCCTACATGTTTGCAAAAAAATGATTGAGTTCGACAACTAAATGTCAAGTGCATAGGCATAATTTAACTAATTAGGTGGAAATGACATAGTCATGGCATTAAAAGAAATCTAACTAATATTTGATGAGTTGAACTAACTAAAATTTGACAAGTTCAACTAATGGGTAAAATTTGACAAGTTCAACTAACTAAATTTTAACAAGTTCAACTAAAGTGGCAATGGCATGGCAAGCTAAATTATGAGTCATGCGAGCATACCCACGGGAGCCTCCGGACAACGGAAGGGTTGGAGATATGGGGCTGCCCCTCCGGATCGTCCTGGCCACCAAGCGGCGGCGTCATCGAGTGAGATCCACCCGCCGATCCTGGATTCATCTACAACATGAAAAAAGTCTCGCATTACACAAATAATTTAGTTACAACAATAAGATGGATAAAATGACAAGTTTGACAACATACCCATGGGAACATCGGTGGAGGGAACATGGGTGGAGGAAAAGCAACAATCCCGTCCGCAGGAGCAATGCACTGCATCGTGCTCATCACCCACTCCATCATCTGCCTGGACTGCTCCTGCTGCTGCCTGGACTGCTCCTGCTGCTGTCGGATCTGCTCCTGCTGCTCCAGCTGCTGCTCATAGAGCACCTGCTTCTGACGCATCTCCTCCCGGAGCTGGTCGACAGCAAGACCCGAAACTCGTGGGCGGGTCTCCACAGCAGGCGCACCAGGCGCCCTCCCACGGCGGACCCGGCGTAGAGACGGGACGGTACGAGGGTCGACGGAGCCGTCACCTATCCACAAGCGGCCATTCGCCTTGCCTTGCCCCGCAAGCACGACAGCCTCGACGTCAAGTGGACTGGTGAGAGGGTCGGCGTTCTCACCGTTGCGCTCCTTGAACTTCGTCGTGTACCCCGTGCTCCGGAGCTCGGCGCCGCTTATGATCCACATGGACCATGTCTCTGGATCCGGCTCATCCCTGGTACGCATCTTTGCCCAAACGGCGAAGGGTGAGGGGTCTACGCCGGTCTTCAATTTCTGCAAAGAGAGCGCGAACATAGGTGAAAAGGAGACGATATTGCAAAAGAGAGCACGAACATATGTGGATTAAAGAATGCATTTGCTCACCTCCTTTTGTACGCATTGGGAGAGGCTGAGGCTGCCTTGGCGGTGTGTTCCACCCTTGTTGTGCGCCCGCATTGCCTGTCCCCTCTCGTGCATCTTGAGGTAAGCCGCGCTAGTCCACCACGTTACCATCGCGAGGTGGCACCGAGTGTTGTTACCGACGTACGGAGGAGGCACCTACGTACACAGAACACACATATTAATGATATTCCATGGCGGTCAACAAAATCGATAATATAGAAATGAAGCTACCTGCAGGTACTGCCATGGCTGCAGCAAGATGTCTCGGGCACGGTTCTTGTCCAGCGCAATCATCTTTTCGGCATACCAGTTGCGGACAGAGTTCACGCGAGCCTCGTAGTGCATGCCCATCACCATCTTAGAGGCTATCTCCAAAAGGACGTTCATGCACTCATCCTCGTCCTCCCGACGGTAGGAGAAGAAGTTCTACAAGCATGCACATATAGGTAAAAAAGGGTCAAAGCCATTAGTGCAATCTCGCATTTATAGAATGATGAGAAGTTAAACAAACTTACCCAAAAATAGCGGAGTGCCCACTAGTACAGAACGACACATCGGATACCCCTCTATGGCAACGGCAGGAGTTAGGCGACGGTAAATCGCGACATCCCCCGCGTGCCCGCACTGGACCGTAAAGCAGGCCCACAACAAAGGCAACGGGTGAATAGTGAAATATATGTTGGCAACGGAGGTTAGTTTACCTCCGTTACCGATGTGGGATCATCGCACACGGACAGTTTCGTAATCTCCGTTGCCATTACAAGCAGCCCGACAGCCGGCCTATAAGAACCTACTATGCCCTTCACTCTCACTCTCACTGTCTCACTTCTAACCCTAGCCGCCGCACAGTCTCCTCTCTCTCCACTCTCTCGCATGGCTTCCACCGTCGGCGCTGGTAGATCCGGCCATAGCGGCCGTGGCCGCGGCCGCGGCCGAGGCCGCCCCACCCTCCGGGCCTTCAGGCAGCAGCAGCGTCAGCTGGTGTTGCGGGACGAGCTTGCGGAACAGGCCGCCGCCGATCCGGCCCCCTCGGGCCGGTCCCGCGCCCTTGGCGCTCGTCCGCACGGCGAAGGCTCCGGCCGCACCCGCTCATTTGGCCACCATTGCAGCTACCGCCAGATCCGCCAGGCGATGTACCCCGGCCGCCATCCGTCTTCCTCCTCCTCCTCGTCCTCGTCCTCCGACGAGGAGGAAGTGGAAGAGGAGGAGGACCGTGATCTGGAGATCGCTTGCCAACTCTCCCGCGCCGATTTCGAGCGCGATGACGCCAAGCGTCGTCAGGGCGAGGCCGATCTGGAGGCGGCGGTCCTCCTCTCCGAGGCGTCGACCCAGGTCGAACGCGCCGAGGAGGCGGTCTACCAGTCTGACCTCCGGGTCGCCATAGCCCTCTCTTTGGTCCACGGCGAGGGCAAGGCGCCGCCAGGGGAGGCCGGCGCTAGCTCCGTCGCCGGCGGCGACGCTAAGCGAGCCCGCCTCGCCTAATGTAAGACCCCAGTTCAGTAGGATAGCTATTTTCTAGTTGTAAGTAGCTAATTGTTTATCCATAGATTTGCTCTGTTTTTAGTAGGCATTGTTTCCACATAGATTTTTGCTGTTTTCTAGTTGTAAGTAGCTAATTGTTTATCCATAGATTTGCTCTGTTTTTAGTAGGCATTGTTTCCACATAGATTTTTGCTGTTTTCTAGTTGTAAGTAGCTAATTGTTTATCCATAGATTTGCTCTTTTTAGAAGGCATTGTTTACACATAGATTTTTACTGTTTTCTAGTTGTAAGTAGCTAATTGTTTGTCCATAGATTTGCTCTGTTTTTAGTAGGCATTGTTTCCACATAGATTTTTGCAGTTTTCTAGTTGTAAGTAGCTAATTGTTTATCCATAGATTTGCTCTTTTTAGTAGGCATTGTTTACACATAGATTTTTGCTGTTTTCTAGTTGTAAGTAGCTAATTGTTTATCCAAGATTTGCTCTGTTTTTAGTAGGCATTGTTTACACATAGATTTTTATTGTTTTCTAGTTGTAAGTAGCTAATTGTTTATCCATAGATTTGCTCTTTTTAGTAGGCATTGTTTACACATAGATTTTTGCTGTTTTCTAGTTGTAAGTAGCTAATTGTTTGTCCATAGATTTGCTCTGTTTTTAGTAGGCATTGTTTCCACGTAGATTTTTGCTGTTTTCTAGTTGTAAGTAGCTAATTGTTTGTCCATAGATTTGCTCTGTTTTTAGTAGGCATTATTTACACATAGATTTTTGCTGTTTTCTAGTTGTAAGTAGCTAATTGTTTATCCATAGATTTGCTCTTTTTAGTAGGCATTGTTTACACATAGATTTTTACTGTTTTCTAGTTGTAAGTAGCTAATTGTTTGTCCATAGATTTGCTCTGTTTTTAGTAGGCATTGTTTCCACATAGATTTTTGCTGTTTTCTAGTTGTAAGTAGCTAATTGTTTATCCATAGATTTGCTCTTTTTAGTAGGCATTGTTTCCACATATATTTTTGCTGTTTTCTAGTTGTAATTAGCTAATTGTTTATCCAAGATTTGCTCTGTTTTTAGTAGGCATTGTTTACACATAGATTTTTGCTGTTTTCTAGTTGTAAGTAGCTAATTGTTTATCCATAGATTTGCTCTTTTTAGTAGGCATTGTTTACACATAGATTTTTGCTGTTTTCTAGTTGTAAGTAACTAATTGTTTGTCCATAGATTTGCTCTGTTTTTAGTAGGCATTGTTTCCACATAGATTTTTGCTGTTTTCTAGTTGTAAGTAGCTAATTGTTTGTCCATAGATTTGCTCTGTTTTTAGTAGGCATTATTTACACATAGATTTTTGCTGTTTTCTAGTTGTAAGTAGCTAATTGTTTATCCATAGATTTGCTCTTTTTAGTAGGCATTGTTTACACATAGATTTTTGCTGTTTTCTAGTTGTAATTAGCTAATTGTTTGTCCATAGATTTGCGCTGTTTTTAGTAGGCATTGTTTCCACATAGATTTTTGCTGTTTTCTAGTTGTAAGTAGCTAATTGTTTGTCCATAGATTTGCTCTGTTTTTAGTAGGCATTGTTTCCACATAGATTTTTGCTGTTTTCTAGTTGTAAGTAGCTAATTGTTTATCCATAGATTTGCTCTTTTTAGTAGGCATTGTTTCCACATAGATTTTTGCTGTTTTCTAGTTGTAATTAGCTAATTGTTTATCCAAGATTTGCTCTGTTTTTAGTAGGCATTGTTTACACATAGATTTTTGCTGTTTTCTAGTTGTAAGTAGCTAATTGTTTATCCATAGATTTGCTCTTTTTAGTAGGCATTGTTTACACATAGATTTTTGCTGTTTTCTAGTTGTAAGTAACTAATTGTTTGTCCATAGATTTGCTCTGTTTTTAGTAGGCATTGTTTCCACATAGATTTTTGCTGTTTTCTAGTTGTAAGTAGCTAATTGTTTGTCCATAGATTTGCTCTGTTTTTAGTAGGCATTATTTACACATAGATTTTTGCTGTTTTCTAGTTGTAAGTAGCTAATTGTTTATCCATAGATTTGCTCTTTTTAGTAGGCATTGTTTACACATAGATTTTTGCTGTTTTCTAGTTGTAATTAGCTAATTGTTTGTCCATAGATTTGCGCTGTTTTTAGTAGGCATTGTTTCCACATAGATTTTTGCTGTTTTCTAGTTGTAAGTAGCTAATTGTTTGTCCATAGATTTGCTCTGTTTTTAGTAGGCATTGTTTCCACATAGATTTTTGCTGTTTTCTAGTTGTAAGTAACTAATTGTTTATCCATAGATTTGCTCTTTTTAGTAGGCATTGTTTACACATAGATTTTTGCTGTTTTCTAGTTGTAATTAGCTAATTGTTTGTCCATAGATTTGCGCTGTTTTTAGTAGGCATTGTTTCCACATAGATTTTTGCTGTTTTCTAGTTGTAAGTAGCTAATTGTTTGTCCATAGATTTGCTCTGTTTTTAGTAGGCATTGTTTCCACATAGATTTTTGCTGTTTTCTAGTTGTAAGTAGCTAATTGTTTATCCATAGATTTGCTCTTTTTTGTAGGCATTGTTTCCACATAGATTTTTGCTGTTTTCTAGTTGTAATTAGCTAATTGTTTATCCAAGATTTGCTCTGTTTTTAGTAGGCATTGTTTACACATAGATTTTTGCTGTTTTCTAGTTGTAAGTAGCTAATTGTTTATCCATAGATTTGCTCTTTTTAGTAGGCATTGTTTACACATAGATTTTTGCTGTTTTCTAGTTGTAAGTAACTAATTGTTTGTCCATAGATTTGCGCTGTTTTTAGTAGGCATTGTTTCCACATAGATTTTTGCTGTTTTCTAGTTGTAAGTAGCTAATTGTTTGTCCATAGATTTGCTCTGTTTTTAGTAGGCATTATTTACACATAGATTTTTGCTGTTTTCTAGTTGTAAGTAGCTAATTGTTTATCCATAGATTTGCTCTTTTTAGTAAGCATTGTTTACACATAGATTTTTGCTGTTTTCTAGTTGTAATTAGCTAATTGTTTGTCCATAGATTTGCGCTGTTTTTAGTAGGCATTGTTTCCACATAGATTTTTGTTGTTTTCTAGTTGTAAGTAGCTAATTGTTTGTCCATAGATTTGCTCTGTTTTTAGTAGGCATTGTTTCCACATAGATTTTTGCTGTTTTCTAGTTGTAAGTAACTAATTGTTTATCCATAGATTTGCTCTTTTTAGTAGGCATTGTTTACACATAGATTTTTGCTGTTTTCTAGTTGTAATTAGCTAATTGTTTATCCAAGATTTGCTCTGTTTTTAGTAGGCATTGTTTACACATAGATTTTTGCTGTTTTCTAGTTGTAAGTAGCTAATTGTTTATCCATAGATTTGCCCTTTTTAGTAGGCATTGTTTACACATAGATTTTTGCTGTTTTCTAGTTGTAAGTAACTAATTGTTTGTCCATAGATTTGCTCTGTTTTTAGTAGGCATTGTTTCCACATAGATTTTTGCTGTTTTCTAGTTGTAAGTAGCTAATTGTTTGTCCATAGATTTGCTCTGTTTTTAGTAGGCATTATTTACACATAGATTTTTGCTGTTTTCTACTTGTAAGTAGCTAATTGTTTATCCATAGATTTGCTCTTTTTAGTAGGCATTGTTTACACATAGATTTTTGCTGTTTTCTAGTTGTAATTAGCTAATTGTTTGTCCATAGATTTGCGCTGTTTTTAGTAGGCATTGTTTCCACATAGATTTTTGCTGTTTTCTAGTTGTAAGTAGCTAATTGTTTGTGCATAGATTTGCTCTGTTTTTAGTAGGCATTGTTTCCACATAGATTTTTGCTGTTTTCTAGTTGTAAGTAACTAATTGTTTATCCATAGATTTGCTCTTTTTAGTAGGCATTTGCTCTGATTTTAGCTTTGTTTCTGTTATGCCGGTGATTAAAATTAGGTGACACCGTGTGATCCGGGGGTGGCGCTAATGATCCTTGTGATATGCACAAATACACATCGATCTTGTGCATCCTACTTGGCTCGTTTGCTCCATCCCTGTAATTTGTGTGTCCAATCTACCTATATATGAGGCATTGTTTAGGCTATGTTCTAGTTGTAATTAGTTCTATATTTTCTGTAATGCCGATGAAGAAGCATCTGTCCTGTGTATAGAGATGAAGGAGCTTACATTTTGATTTTTTTCATCTCCTTTAGGGCGAGGAGTAAACCTGGAGACTATGCGGCGGCCGTGAAGACGTAGGAGCGGGGCTCCGTCCACACGGTCCACTGAAGCCGGCGCCTCCAGGAGCAAGACTTTTGTGCAGTACTAAATAGGTAGAAGAAGACCACGCAATGAAGCTGGGCGAAGAGGAAGGTGAAGAACCGGCGGCCGTCTAGCAGGAACCACAGGGCTCCGTCGACGGTGCAGCAGGCGTCACCGGCTTTTTTTTTGTTTCCTTTAGCCCTCATTACAAACGGTCAAAAACTAATCATCGTATCTGATGTAAAGACTAAAGGCAACGGTTATATATTAGGCCCGTTGCTAAACTTATTGCAAACGATAAAAATCTCCGTTGCCATTGTGAGGCTTCACATCAGTGACAGAGGCGGGGACACGGACCCTTTCTCCGTTGCCGAAGGGGTTTTTGGCCCGTTTCCGATGTGTCGTTCTGTACTAGTGGCCGCATGCGCCATGTTGTGGTACTTGCCCTCGGGATCCTCATCGTAGCTGTAATGCTTGAAAGTCCAAGCTACACTCTCGCCACCCTTTGGGAGGGTGACAATCCCAGGGAAAAACTTCCTGACAATACATCCAAGGATGCTCGAGTAGGTACGATGTCCCTTCACTTTAGGATGCACATACTCAAACGACCTACACAATGAAAAAACCAAAATTAGTATGGTTAGCGGGTCAAACATAATGAAAAGCTAAAATTGAACATAAACTATAATAAGTACCTTTTCCCGGTGGGCACGAGAAGTGTCACTAGTACAGAACGACACATCCGATACCCTCTATGGCAACGGCAGGAGTTAGGCGACGGAGAATCGCGACATCCCCCGCGTGCCCGCACTGGGCCGTAAAGCAGGCCCACAACAAAGGCAACGGGTGAATAGTGGAATATATGTTGGCAACGGAGGTTAGTTTGCCTCCGTTACCGATGTGTGTTCATCGCACATGGACCGTTTCGCAATCTCCGTTGCCTTTAGAAGCAGCCGACAGCCCGCGGCCTATAAGAACCTACTATGCCCTTCACTCTCACTCTCACTGTCTCACTTCCAACCCTAGCCGCCGCACAGTCTCCTCGATCTCTCTCCACTCTCTCGCATGGCTTCCACCGTCGGCGCTGGTAGATCCGGCCATCGCGGCCGCGGCCGCCCCACCCTCCGGGCCTTCAGGCAGCAGCAGCGTCAGCTGGTGTTGCGGGACGAGCTTGCGGAACAGGCCGCCGCCGATCCGGCCCCCGCGGGCCGGTCCCGCAGCCTTGGCGCTCGTCCGCATGGCAAAGGCTCCGGCCGCACCATTGCAGCTACCGCGAGATCCGCCAGGCGATGTACCCCGGCTGCCATCCGTCTTCCTCCTCCTCGTCCTCGTCCTCCGACGAGGAGGAAGAGGAAGAGGAAGAGGAGGAGGATCGTGATCTGGAGATCGCTTGCCAACTCTCCCGCGCCGATTTCGAGCGCGAGGACGCCAAGCGTCGTCAGGGCGAGGCCGATCTGGAGGCGGCGGTCCTCCTCTCCGAGGCGTCGACCCAGGTCGAACGCGCCGAGGAGGCGGTCTACCAGTCTGACCTCCGGGCCGCCATAGCCCTCTCTTTGGTCCACGGCGAGGGCAAGGCGCCGCAAGGGGAGGCCGGCGCTAGCTCCGTCGCCGGCGGCGACGCTAAGCGAGCCCGCCTCGCCTAATGTAAGACCCCAGTTCAGTAGGATAGCTGTTTTCTAGTTGTAAGTAGCTAATTGTTTTTCCATAGATTTGCTCTGTTTTTAGTAGGCATTGTTTACACATAGATTTTAGCTGTTTTCTAGTTGTAAGTAGCTAATTGTTTATCCATAGATTTGCTCTGTTTTTAGTAGGCATTGTTTACACATAGATTTTATCTGTTTTCTAGTTGTAAGTAGCTAATTGTTTATCCATAGATTTACTCTGTTTTTAGTAGGCATTGTTTACATATAGATTTTAGCTGTTTTCTAGTTGTAAATAGCTAATTGTTTATCCATAGATTTGCTCTGTTTTTAGTAGGCATTGTTTACACATAGATTTTAGTTATTTTCTAGTTGTAAGTAGCTAATTGTTTATCCATAGATTTGCTCTGTTTTTAGTAGGCATTGTTTACACATAGATTTTAGGTGTTTTCTAGTTGTAAGTAGCTAATTGCTTATCCATAGATTTGCTCTATTTTTAGTAGGCATTGTTTACACATAGATTTTAGCTGTTTTCTAGTTGTAAGTAGCTAATTGTTTATCCATAGATTTGCTCTGTTTTTAGTAGGCATTGTTTACACATAGATTTTAGTTGTTTTCTAGTTGTAAGTAGCTAATTGTTTATCCATGGATTTTCTCTGTTTTTAGTAGGCATTTGCTCTGATTTTAGCTTTGTTTCTGTTATGCCGATGATTAAAATTAGGTGACACCATGCGATCCGGGGGTGGCGCTAGTGATCCTTTTGATATGCACAAATACACATCGATCTTGTGCATCCTACTTGGCTCGCTTGCTCCATCCCTGTAATTTGTGTGTCCAATCTACCTATATATGAGGCATTGTTTAGGCTATGTTCTAGTTGTAATTAGTTCTATATTTTATGTAATGCCGATGAAGAAGCATATGTCTTGTGTATAGAGATGATGGAGCTTACATTTTGATTTTTTTCATCTCCTTTAGGGCGAGGAGGAAACCTGGAGACTATGCGGCGGCCGTGAAGACGTAGGAGCGGGCTCCGTCCACACGGTCCACTGAAGCCGGCGCCTCCAGGAGCAAGACTTTTGTGCAGTACTAAATAGGTAGAAGAAGACCACGCAATGAAGCTTGGCGAAGAGGAAGGTGAAGAACCGGCGGCCGTCAAGCAGGAACCACCGGGCTCCGTCGACGGTGCAGCAGGCGTCACCGGCTTTTTTTTGTTTCCTTTAGCCCTCATTACAAACGGTCAAAAACTAATATCCGTATCAGATGTAAAGACTAAAGGCAACGGTTATGTATTATGCCCGTTGCTAAACTTATTGCAAACGATAAAAATCTCCGTTGCCATTGTGAGGCTTCACATCAGTGACAGAGGCGGGGACACGGACCCTTTCTCCGTTGCCGAAGGGGTTTTTGGCCCGTTTCTGATGTGTCGTTCTGTACTAGTGTGTGTGACTCCAGGCGTAAGGAAGATCGGGGAGTTTCGCGGCCCCCCGCTGATACGGCTGCTTGGTCTGTGGCGGAGGAATAGTCGGGTCAGTCTCAACCCACTCCTCCTCCGGCGGCTCCCACCGCAGCGTCGGGTCAAGCTCAAACTCCTCATCCCCAGGTCCGTCCTCGCCACCCTCCTCCTCGCTGTCCTCCTCATCGCCGTCCTCCTCCTCGCCCTCCTCCTCGCTCTTCTCCAAATCTAGCGACTCGTCCTCAGAATCCGGCTCCGGCTCCTCAGCGTACTCCATGTCCTCCTCGTCGGACTCCTCAGCCAGGGGAGGACTAGGAGACCTCTCCCTCCTTGTACTCCCACGCCGTGCACTCCTCGCACGTGGAGGTGAGGGTGGAGGTGGAGGTGAAGGTGAAGGTGGAGGTGAAGGTGGAGGTGGTGCCGAACTCGATCCCACCAGGATTTTCTTCACGCTGCCCACCTTTCTTGCCAAGGCCTTCTTCAATTCCCCCCCCCCCCCCCCCCCGCCTGGCATGTTTCCTGCATTGACAAAAAAATGGGTTTCATCAGTATATATGATCCAAAATTAAGGTAAATAGATGAAGCAACAATGAGTAAAGTAAAAATGAATACAATTAGATGAAGCAACAATTAGACTGGCAATCACTATTACAGATCAGTAGCGGTTTCACAAAATAAGCTAGACTGACAATCACTATTAAGCTATTACATAGAGTAGCATTGACCTATTACATATAAGCTAGACTGGCAATCACTATTACATATCAGTAGCCTGTGTCGAGATCATTGGGACCAACTATTGGACCACCCGTGTCGTCATCACTGTAAGGGTCGCCACACCACCAACCATCCACGGAACCTGGAGGTGGTCCCTGTGGCTCATCGACGTTAAGTCTTGTGTGGAGCTGCTCTAGCAAAGTCACATCGGCTTGGTTATGAACCTCCTCGACTTCATCATGCGCGGTGTCTTCCTCTATTCCCGCATCTTCGTCTTCCTCGCCGTATTCCATGTCATCATAGGTCGGCAAGTTGATAGTGAATTTCCCAGGGAGCCCTCCATCCTGATAAAACTCGCCGTCAGATGTTGAGGGGTCTGGGTGGCGGTAATCTTGACTGTTAGGCAAAGGCGGCCTATTGTGCGGCGGTATCGTCATCACAACATCCCACCCCTGTAGATGCTTTTGATATGCTTTTGCTGTTTTCTAGCACGGGTACGGGAAATAGAATACTTGGAAGGCCTGGGTAGCCAAAATGTAGACGTCGTCTCCCGAATACTTGGAGCTTCGTTCAACTTCGACCAATCCAATTGTAGGATCCCGTCTCACCCGATGCGGGTCTAACCAATGGCATTTGAATACAACGGGATTTAGCCATTTACCAAAACCATAATTCAACTCGTATATAGCCTCAACTCTTCCATAGTAATGGAGTTTATCTGAGCCTTCACATAACACCCCACTATTTATTGTCTTCCGGTTGGCCCAGTTTGTTGTGTAATCATGGGTATGGAAGCGATATCCATTCACGTCATAAGCATGGAATGAGTTGACGGAATGGCTAAAGCCATGGGCAATGTTTCTAAGCTCTGGCTTCATCTCTTTGTCCTTTTTTGCCTACAAGTTTAGCACGAGAAGTTTAGAACGAGGAATGATCGATGAATGTCCACGGTACTAGAAAAGTTAGATAGAACAGTACCAAACCCGCGAACCAGCTAATGAAACCACCACCCTTGTCAAAAAGATCCTTGGACTCTTTCGGGGTAGGGTCCCTTCTCAGCTTCCAGTTTTCACGAGTGAATCGTCTACGCCAATGAGAAAAGAGGAGTTAGCCACAAATATAGGAGTGAATGTTTGTGAAATACTAAATGGTGAAAGACTTACTTGATGTAAGGCTTCACTTCCTCCATACTCATCAAGATATACGAGGTGATCATATCCCGCTCGAGCTTTTTCATGATGAACTTCTTCGTGCCACTTGATTTGCCACCGAGCCCTGTGAAGATGCTAAGCTTGGGTACATCTTCAATGTTGGCTGCATTGTAGCGAAGGACTAGATTGTGGTTTGTGGGAATGTTGGCATCATAGTACCTTGTCGTGAAGTTTGACACCTCCTCATTAAGGCATGCCTCGGCCATGGATGCCTCGATCTTGCATTTATTGCCGCAATTTTCATGTAGCTTCTTCATTTTTCTCTCAGGCCCAAACTGCCAAGGGTCGACACAGGCCCCCCCAGTAAAGCCTCGTGCGCGAGATGCAAGATCATGTTGCATCGGATTAAAAAAAACCTGGCGGAAGTATCATCTCTAGCTTGCAAAGCAACTCGAGTGCCTGTTCATGCAGCTTCTGAACCACTTCACGATCTAACTCCCTTGCACAAATCTGGCGGAAGAAAAAGCTCAACTCCGCCAGTACTCGCCAAGTCTCCTCATCGACATAGCCTCGAATCATCACCGGCATTATGCGCTCAAGCCACACGTGGTAGTCATGACTCTTCAGCCCTCCTACTAGCTGCGTTTCCAGGTTCACACACCTCGCCCAGTTAGCTGCATACCCATCAGGGAAGTACAAACACTCCACGAGCCACTGTAATATTTCCCTTTTTTCCGCCCTTGTAGGGCAGAACCGAGCCTTTGGCTTAGACCACCTAGTGCCGTTGACTCCAGGAGGCTGCATATCCAGATTTGGCCTGTCACAAAGTTCTTCTTGGTCAATTCGAGCCTTGACGTTATCCTTCGTCTTCTCAGTCTCCATGATGCTGCTATAAAGAGCCTCAGCGATATTCTTTTCGGTGTGCATTACATCAATGTTGTGTGGAAGCTCGACATCCTCCATGTAAGGGAGCAGCTTCCAGAAGCACGGAATGTGAGTCCACTGGTGTGTCTCCCCATAACCCATGAAACCATTCCCATCGGGGTTAGGCACGAGAGCTTCTAGCTCAGCCTTGATTTCTCTTTCGGTCATCAGACGTGGTTTCGGAGCATGGATCTCGACTCCTTTCTTGAACCGCTTAACGTCACTCCTGTATGTATGATCTGGGTCAAGGAACTGTCGATGTTGATCAAAGCAGGAATACTTGCCTCCCTTCTTAAGCCAGAAGAAAGTCATAGCCTGTCTGCACTGTGGGCCACTAGTACAGAACGACACATCGGATACCCCTCTATGGCAACGGCAGGAGTTAGGCGACAGAGAATCGCGATTTTAGCGTTGCGGACGAGGCCTGGCAGAGGCTGGTCCGTCAACATTGGTTACGGAGAATTTTATATCTCCGTTACCAAAAGTATTGGCAACGGTCATAAATTTGTCTCCGTTTCCAATATGTATCTCTATGGCTACGGTTGTTTATGTATATCCGTTTGCGATGTGCTTGGGAAATTGCAGTTGCAATCTGGAAGCGCGCCTGTTCAATGCGGCTTAATTCACGAGGGATTGGAACCGCCTGATCGACGCTAATAAAATGTGACTGGAACCGCGCGAAGCCAGGCAGGTCCCGCATTCTCCCCTTCGTTCTCTCCCACATTATCTACCACACTAGCACAACCGCCATGGAGGAACCCTGGTGGCAGAGCGTGGAAGACCGCGGTGAAGTTCCATGGTGGGATCAAGACGGGCCGCCGGACTCGGACCCCGACGACTCGGACCCGCCATCTTCACGCTCTGTAGAAGACGACTCCGACGACTCGGACCCGCCGTCTTCACGCGAAGGAGAAGACGACTCCGAAGAGGACGAGTCGCCGGAGGAAGAGGAGCCGGAGGACCCGCCGGAGCCGTATTATTCTAGCCAGGAAGAATACGACGCCGACGACGACGACGACGAGGAGGCGTCGGAGGAGGCGCCGGAGGAGGAGGCATCGGAGGAGGCGCCGGAGGAGGAGGCGCCGGAGGAGGACGCGCCGGAGAAGGAGGATCACGCTCCGGAGAAGGAGGCGCGAGAGGAGGATTCGCCGGAGAAGGACGCACGGCCGGAGAAGGAGGAGCACGAGCCGAGAGGAGGAGGAGCACGCGCCTGAGGAAAAGGCAACCGGCAAGAAGCGACGCCGCGCCGCGGATGACAATGGCGCGGAGGCAGGGCGTAAGCAGAACAAGTAGAGTAGATAGTTAGTTCAATTACTCTATCGATCCTTTGTAAGTAGGCCCAGTGTGTCAGTGAAGAAATTAGAGGAAACGGTTGTTTATCGCCTCCGTTTGCGATGTTATATGCTATAAATGTGCCACTGCGGCAACCCTAACGCTCTCGCTCTCGCTCTCACTCTCACTCTCACTCCACAGTCATAGTGTGGCGGCGGCTCCAGACCTAACCCTTATCTCGCAGATCTGAGCGGCGCGTCCGGCCGGCATCGCCGCCGTGCATCTTCCCCAGCGGCGCGTCGGCGCATCTTCCCCCAGCGGCGCGTCGTGAGCCGCCGCGCATCCCCCCCAGCGGCGCGTCGTGAGCCGCCGCGCATCCCCCCAGCCTCGTCGGCGAGCCGCCGCGCATCTTCCCCGAGTATGTCGCCGACGCGGATCTACTGGTCTATTGCCGTGCATCTTCCCCGGGTATGTAGCCGACTAGATCTTACATTTTGTTTAAAGTAGCACAGAAAACTTGTCTAGTATTTGAAGTCTAGTATTGTGTTCTGTCTAGTGCCGATGATGAATACACCCCTCGACACTAGATCTTACATTTTATTTAAAGTAGCATCTACCGATCTAGTATTGTAGTACTGTCTAGTATTGTAGTATTGTGTTCTGTCTAGTATTGTAGTACTGCCGATGATGAATACACCCCTCAACACTAGATCTTACATTTTTTTTAAAGTAGCATATAAAACTTGTCTAGTATTTGAAGTCTAGTATTGTGTTGTGTTTGTTTTTAGTACTGCCGATGATGAATACATTACCTTCAACTTGTCTAGTATTTGAAGTCTAGTATTGTGTTGTGTTTGTTTTTAGTATTTGAAGTCTAATAGATTAATTTCAACCCTTTGTCAATGTGCTAATCCTCGTTATGGTTTTGTGTAGCTAGTGTATGAAGTAATAGTATATTTCGGCGACAATGCATAAAAATGGTGAGGCAATTGAAGGTAACATCACCTTCAAGTTCTGCCTCCAAATCGTTTCGATCGGACAGCAAGCACACGGATATAGGCGCTTAAGGTGTAAACTGTTTTCATCTTAAATTGTATTTATGTCATGTAGCATCATATTTGGCTCTTTTCTAACTAGACATCCATGTATTTTATATGCAGAAGCGCCATGCAGATCCAAACAAGCTTTAAAAGAGCTAAATACAAAGTGGGATCATATCCGTGAACCGTCGCTGTTGTGACGTTTCGCTGCACTGTTCAAAACACTTTTTTAATTAAGAGTGTCTTGGACAGTGTGGCCGAAATGTCACAGCGGTGACGTTATTATATTTCGGCGACACCGTCCAAGATGGAGCAAGCCTCGCTACGAAGAATTTGGCAAGATTAATTTGCTAAGGAGGCTTGCGAGCTCGGTGTGGTTTCTTGTTTTTAGTTTCTCCATCTATTTTGTGTATGTGTGTAGCAATTTGGCTGCAGATGTGATTTGGAGAAGCATGAAACCGCTACTCGAGTCTTTTGCTAGGTCGAATTCCGTTTTCGGCGCTTCGGAACTGAGGAAGAAGGTGGAGCTGGAGAAGAGTGGAGTGTCATAAAAGTTAAGTTTAGGGAGGCATGAGAATGATAGGATTAGCGAGGCATGTGTAACTCATCTTTTGATGCTATGTAATGATGACAATTCTTATATACGTTATGAATGGATTTGGTAGCAACTTTGTGCTTCTGCTGTGAGATTTTGAATGTAATTTGGCAACCGAATTGCTCCTGTAGGCTTCTGAAAGAACCTCAATGCAAACGAGTAAAATAGAATCTCCGTTACTGATGCACCGATACATCGGAAACGGAGATGGGTCCGCAACCGTAGCCAACTTATGCCTCATCGGTGACGGTTTTTTGCCTCCGTTACCGATGAAGGCCTTCACATCAGTGACAGGGTCGGGGACACGGACCCTTTCTCCGTTGCCGAAGGGGTTTTTGGCCCGTTTCCGATGTGTCGTTCTGTACTAGTGGGCAAGGCCACTTCCCATGTGTACACCAGCCGCAGAACAAAGCACGCGCTGGTAAGTCATGCAGGGATGTGTAGTACCAGACATACATATCGAAGTGATCATTTGTTGAGGCGTCATATGTTCGGACCCCGCGACCATTCCAGCCAACAGCCAAGTCTTCCACCAGCGGTTCCAGGTACACGTTCATGTTCTTACCCGGGTATTTCGGTCCTAGGATTATCATCGACAATAACATGTTATGTGATCTCATGGACTCGCCGGGGGGGAGGTTCTGGGGGATGACAAACACGTGCCAACAGCTCTATGTTGACGCCGACATGCCATACGGATTGAACCCATCGGTTGATATAGCAACAGCTACGCTCCTTGGGTCGCCCGCTTTCAGTGGATACTTCGCTACAAACTTCTTCCATGCGGCACCATCCGACGGATGTATCATCTTGTCCGTGTATCTCTCCCCTAACGCGGTCCATCGCATCTGCTGGGCAGTGTCTTTGTTCATGTAAAGCCGCTGGATCCTCGGTATAAATGGAAGGTACCGGAGAATCTTTTGGGGAATCCCAGTCTGCCTCTTCTGTCCACCACCGAGGTAGACCTCGAAGTACCTAGAGGAATTGCAATGGATGCAATAATTTGTTCCAGCATGTTCTTTCCTGAATAGCATGCATCCCTTTGAACAGGCGTCTATCTTCTCATATGACATCTTAAGGTCACGGAGGAGTTTAGTCGCCTCGTAGAAGCTCTTCGCAAAGATGTGCCCTTTCGGTAGAAGGCTGCCAACGACGTCCAAAATATCATCGAAACCATCCCTGCATATCTTCCTCTGGCACTTCACGGCCATAAGGCGAGCGATGGCATCTAGAAGGGTAACATATGTATGTTGCTGAAGGGGTTTCTGCGAACCAAACATAGTCTCGTAGTACTTCTTCGTGTTTTCCTCCGGCTGCTCACTTCTCTCCGCCTCCTGAGGTGTCTCCACCTCTACATGAGAGCTTTCAGGCGCATTAGCATTGACAAAGTCGTCTAAGCAGTTGTTGAACCCAGTGTCAAAAACTGCCGATGGTTGAATCTGACGCGGCTCGGTCCTAGGACGTTTTGCTAACTGTTCACCATGGAAATTTCAAACATGGTAGAACGGTGTGAACCCAAACTTGACCAGGTGCGTACTCACATCAACCTTCGACTGTCGCTTTCGGTTATCGCATTTTTTACAGGGGCAAAACACTTTCATGGGTCTGCTGGTGATATCAAACGCCTTGTTCACAAACTTCTCGGCCTTATCTCTCCATTCTTCACTAAACTCCCACTGACTCTTTCTGCCAGCATACATCCACTCACGGTTCTGTCTCGGTAACATTTTCTTCTGCTCATTGGGTGACAACGGTGACGCAATTCATTATATGCAGGAAGTTATAATAAATTTATTCAATGTCACCAATTAATTACGGCCAAATTTTATCTTTTACAGCATGCAAGGGTTCACCTACACTTCTAATATGTAGGGGCCTATCCCGCCCGAGTACGTGTAGATCGAGTCGTGTCCCATGTTCTACCCCGACCCGAGAAGGAATTTCGGCAGCACCTCCCCGCTGTTCTTCAGAATACACGTCTCGAGCTTGTCAAGCCGAGAGGGTGTGCATCCGAAGAACAACGGAGAGGTGTTGCCGAAATTCCGTCTCAGGAAGGGGTAGAACATGGAACATGAACCAATCTACACGTACTCGGACTGTCCAACATGGACAATCCGGAAGTGTTACGGTTATAAATATGCAAAGATGGACAATCCAGCATATTTATAAATTTGTAACCCTTCCGGATGGGATCTGACTCGGGTTACGCGACTCGACTGACTTGGTGATCTAGACAAAAGAATACCTATGCAGTAAGATTACAAGAGAGGCGAAAGATGTATACCCTAGAAGCGTGGTCGATCACCGCAGAAAGTCGGGGATGCTCTCCGGAGGGGGGACGGAACAGGGGCACCGAGGCGGCCCTCCTCAGGTGGAGAAGCCCCGTAAACTACGACATCTGAAAAACCACAAAAACAACATATATATAAGAACAGATGTACAACATAAATATTCATGTAATGCTTAATGCTCCTAGGTAGAACAAAATGAACAAAGTTTAGCAATTAGTTCTTACAAAAATTCACAAGTGTGCCTAGTAGCTAAACAACCGAAAATTAATGCAAAACATGATTTTTTTTGCCTAATCTAACTATATTGCTTGACTAACATGATTTATTTTCCTAATCTAACTATATTGCTTGACTAACTATTCTGCAACAAATAGTAAATTAAAGAACAAAAAGAAAAGGAGAGAAAATGGAGCTTACCGAGCTGCATGGAGTAGCCATGGGGCACCCCTGCTAGGGGGAGCTGCTGCTCCGGCGGCTGGGCGTGCTCCTCGTCGAGCACAGGAGTCGGAGGGAGAAGAGGCGCGACCGGAGATGGGGGAAGTAAGGGAGAGGGAGGCGGAGTGGCCGGGGCCGGGGGCGTCGTGCGTGTGTGGAGTGGTGGTGGCCGGAGGCGGCGACGGCCGGAGGGGGTGGAGTGGGAGTGGGGGTGGCCGAAGGCGGCGGTGGGCGTCGAGCTAGCGTGTGGTACGTGTGAGTGCGAGTGGATCGAGTGAAGGAGAGTGGTTGGGCCGCGTGTGGTTGGTTAGGATAGGGTCTTTGCTGTGTGGGTTCTTTGCCGTGTGGGTGTTAGTGTCCAACACGGCAAATAAGTCCTTTGCCGTGATGGACTTAGAGGGCTGCACGGCAAAGATAGCCTTTGTTGTGTGCCTTTTTTTCTTTTCATTTTTTCTTTCTATTTTTTTTCTTTTAATTGTTTTTCTTCTTTACTATTTTTGTGGACTGTTTATTAGTATTAGTTAATACATTAATTATCTATATATTGTTTTATGGTATGGCACAACCTAGGTTTGGGTGAGTTTCCGACGCTCCGGGGTCCCGATTCGGCGAAACCCTAGATCCGCTGGAAATACCCTAACGTTTTCGTCTACCACCTTGAACGGCGTCGAAAGGGGGTAGGCCAGTGAACTTTTTTCCTTGGTTGTGTTAGTTTATGACATAGGAACATGGAAAACCAACTATTATCACAAGTTCTCACAAGATTACCCCCGGTTCCCCGAACGGGAATTTTCAGCTATAAGTCAAGAAACTTAGTAGAGAGAGAGTGCGGTCGGTGAAGACGGTCACACACCGGAGTAAAATCTTGGAAATTTACAACACCCAACACACTTGTATATATATGGTATGGCACAACCTAGATTTTGGTGGGTTTCCGACGCTCCGGGGCCCCGATTCGGCGAAACCCTAGATCCGGTGGAAAAACCCTAACGTTTTCGTCTACCACCTTGAACGGCGTCGAAAGGGGGTAGGCCAGTGGAATTTTTTCCTTGGTTGTGTTAGGTTAGGACATAGGAACATGGAAAACCAACTATTATCACAAGTTCTCACAAGATTGCCCCCGGTTCCCCCGAAACGGGAGTTTTCATCTATAAGTGCAGAAACTTAGTAGAGAGAGAGTGCGGTCGGTGAAGATGGTCATACCCCGGAGTAAAATATTGGACATTTACAACACCCAACACACTTGTATGTATATGGTATGGCACAACCTAGGTTTGGGTGGGTTTCCGACGCTCCGGGGCCCCGCTTCGGCGAAACCCTAGATCCGCTGAAAAAACCCTAACGTTTTCGTCTACCACCTTGAACGGCGTCGAAAGGGGGTAGGCCAGTGGACTTTTTTTCCTTGGTTGTGTTAGGTTAGAACATAGGAACATGTAAAACCAACTATTATCACAAGTTCTCACAAGATTGCCCCGGTTCCCCGAAACGGGAGTTTTCAGCTATAAGTCAAGAAACTTAGTAGAGAGAGAGTGCGGTCAGTGAAGACGGTCACACACCGGAGTAAAATCTTGGAAATTTACAACACCCAACACACTTGTACACACATGGTATGGCAAAACCTAGGTTTGGGTGGGTTTCCGACGCTCCGGGGCCCCGATTCGGCGAAACCCTAGATCCGCTGGAAAAAAGTCAAAGTTCCCATCTACCCCTTGACCGAAGTCGAAAGGGGGTAGGCCAATGGAATTTTTTCCTTGATTGTGTTAAGTTATGACATAGGAACATGGAAAACCAACTATTATCACAATTTCTCACAAGATTGCCCCTGGTTCCCCCGAAACGGGAGTTTTCAGCTATAAGTGCAGAAACTTAGTAGAGAGAGAGTGCGGTCGGTGAAGACGGTCATACCCCCGAGTAAAATCTTGGACATTTACAACACCCAACACACTTGTATACATATGGTATGGCACAACCTAGATTTGGGTGGGTTTCCGACGCTCCGAGGCCCCGATTCGGCGAAACCCTATATCCGCTGGAAAAACCCTAACGTTTTCGTCTACCACCTTGAACGACGTCGAAAGGGGGTAGGCCAGTGGACTTTTTTCCTTGGTTATGTTAGGTTAGGACATAGGAACATGGAAAACCAACTATTATCACAAGTTCTCACAAGATTGCCCCCGGTTCCCCCGAAACGGGAGTTTTCAGCTATAAGTGCAGAAACTTAGTAGAGAGAGAGTGCGGTCGGTGAAGACGGTCATACCCCGGAGTAAAATCTTGGACATTTACAACACCCAACACACTTGTATACATATGGTATGGCACAACCTAGGTTTCGGTGGGTTTCCGACGCTCCGGGGCCCCGATTCGGCGAAACCCTAGATCCGCTGGAAAAAAGTCAAAGTTCCCATCTACCCCCTTGGCCGAAGTCGAAAGGGGGTAGGCCAGTGGACTTTTTTCCTTGGTTGTGTTAGGTTAGGACATAGGAACATGGAAAACCAACTATTATCACAAGTTCTCACAAGATTGCCCCCGGTTCCCCCGAAACGGGAGTTTTCAGCTATAAGTGCAGAAACTTAGTAGAGAGAGAGTGCGGTCGGTGAAGACGGTCATACCCCGGAGTAAAATCTTGGACATTTACAACACCCAACACACTTGTATACATATGGTATGGCACAACCTAGGTTTCGGTGGGTTTCCGACGCTCCGGGGCCCCGATTCGGCGAAACCCTGGATCTGCTGGAAAAACCCTAACATTTTCATCTACCACCTTGAACGGCGTCGAAAGGGGGTAGGCCAGTGGACTTTTTCCTTGGTTGTGTTAGGTCATGACATAGGAACATGGAAAACCAACTATTATCATAAGTTCTCACAAGATTGCCCCCGGTTCCCCCGAAACGGGAGTTTTCAGCTATAAGTCAAGAAACTTAGTAGAGAGAGAGTGCGGTCGGTGAAGACGGTCACACACCGGAGTAAAATATTGCACTTCAAAAACACCCAACACACTTGTACACACATGGTATGGCAAAACCTAGGTCCACTTATTCGGGGTCCGGGAAGGGGTAGACGACGCTCCGGGAAGGGGTAGACGACGCCTCGCTTGTTAGGTCCACTTATTCGGGATTTCGACGCATGCAGCCCGCACCGGAGGGTTTATATATATTATCGAGAAACATAATTAAGTGAAGTAAATGAACGTACTAGAAGCCTTAACAAAGAAAATAAACAAAGCAAGCATATCAAAACAAAACAAACAAAGGGGCTCTTGCAAACACATGGTTTGCCGTGTAGGGCTCTAAAATGCATACGGCAAAGAAACTATGTGCCGTGTGAGGCCCAAAAGGCACACGGCAAAGAAAATATGTGCCGTGTAGGGCGCTGAAATGCACACGGCAAAGAAAATATGTGCCGTGCGCTTTTTTTATACACACGGTATAGATTTTCCCGCGAATTTATTTATAGCGCGGGAAATTTATTTAGATATTTCCCGCGAAATATTGGGGAGCGCAGCAAAGTTGCGGATCCTAGTCAACTGATTTGCCGTGCTGTTACGTAAAGGAGCACGGCAAAGATTTCTTTGCCGAGCGGTCTGTATTTGCCGTGTGTTTTGTGTCCATTTTGCTGTGACGTATTCTTTGCCGTGTGTTCGTGATTTCTGTGCCGTGCCTCAATTCTTTGTCGTGATCCTTTTATTCCCTGCACGGCAAAGTACGCTTTGCCGTGTTCCGAGAACATGGCGGCACACGGCAGAGACCGGTCCTCACGGCAAAGACAGATTTTCCGGTAGTGGGTACAGCAACTGTTCTAGAAACTAAACGCCAATTAATATTTCGTGGTTGACCTCAATGCCCCTTCCATCGAGCTAACGACCATCGCCGGATGATCCCAATGGCCCGCACGCTGCTCAGTACAAAATCTTTCCTCTGGCTGAGCACATCTGGAAGAACGGAGGCCCTCTCAAGCACAAAATCTACATGTGGCTTGCTGTCCAACATCGGCTATGGACCTCAGATCTGAGACATTGACATGGACTACAAGATCAGACTTCTGCTTGTTTTGTGTGTCTGCAGGAGGACAAGGTGGAGCACCTGATTTGCCAATGCGTCTTCTCTAGACAAGTTTGGCATGGAACCCTAAATCGTCTACACAATCGCCTGCAGGAGCCGTCGGTCATTTGTAACATCGGTGAGTGGTGGGGAGCAGGTCTAGACTGGGGCTAACCCCAAAAACTAGAAAGAACCTAGATGCTCTGATCATCTTAGGCTGCTGGTGTTTGTGGAAGAATAGAAATGCTTGGGTGTTCAACAATCCAGATCGACAACTATCTATGACAGCTTTGATTGACAAGATCTACGACGAGTTTGCAACCTGGACTGTTGCTAGGAGGGTATTTTCTGGAGTTTTCATCGCCATTACGTGAGATTAGGCTTTAGTTTGTTCTAGTGATGGTGCCTTTTTGCCCTGGTTGTTCTGTGACTTGGGCTTGTTCTTGTAAGTGTTTTCTGCCTTCTATAAAAGTAAAGTACGCCTTTGGCGTACTCTCGGAAAAAAAGTTGAATAGAAGCACTCAAATTAAGTACTCCCTCCGTTGTTGAATTAAAATGTTTTAGGTTACTCAAATGTTGACTAGGTGCAGAACCAAATAAGTGAACATACACAGTAAAACATGTCTAAATATGTAGACACATGTGAAATGTGGAAGCTAAAACATGTTATATTTAGAAACGGAGTGAGTATTTTCTATGATCTGCGTGACGAAACATCTAGGTTCCGTAAGTGCATGACACCATTGATCGTGACAGCAGACTCTGCATAACCAATATGCACACCGTCGTAACAAGTTCACATCATAGAAAAAATAAAAAAGGCGAAAAACAAGTAATCATGAGAAACTGTAGATCGCCTATGACTATGTAGGGCCAATCCGTAGATCACACATCTACCCATATCCCTGGATTATTGATTCTCGAAAGTATAACAGATAATGCGATCTTTCGGTGAACGAACCACCTTCAAATATACACGTGATCAAATTGGTTGATATTCCCTCATGGGTGATACCTCTAGTTCGATCAGCGGCCATTTTTTGGACTATATAGTATAACGGATTGAACAGAGTGAATGAAAACACATGAAATAGCTGATAAAAACAATGTTGCATAAAGTTTTTTGAAGTCGTCTTCCCATTCTTCCAAACACCCAACGAAAAATACATCACAAGACAAGGCGACATGTACAAGCAAAATAAATCACTTATAAAGAGGTAAAGCGAATTCAGTTGCCGCAACAACTGGCAAGATCTTACGTGAGACTAGACACTTGGCGCAGCAACGGCCGAGATCTTAGGTGAGACAAAACATTCCAAGTGCAAAATACGAAGACCAGCATTGCCAAAAAGATTGCTAGCAAACTTCATGAGGTGCGTGCATGTCCCAGTGAGTGGATCGTACAGTTGTAGTGTCGAAATTGTCATGGACTCAGTGTACGTAGAGAATAGCAATTTTCGACCACCACACATCACCTTTAAAGGCATCAGCAAATCAAAGGTTGAAGCCATTGGTAGCGTGTACAACTTGATCCAGGTGCCTTTGGCAGAATCTGTGAGGAGCCATATGAGCCACATGGTTATTGAGCTCCGTTGAACCATGCATAGGGCGTCATTGAGCTTGACCATGTTTCTCTTTGATTTCTCCTTCTCTACTTTGTTACCAGATGTCGTTGGGCCTTTGATCGCCACCTTCCATTCCTCACTTTCAAGATCAAATCGGAATACATAGTCCTCATCCACCTGTGGCGTTACAAACTTGTAAAGAAAGTGCATGACACCATTGACCGTGACCGGAGGACCCTCGTTACAGCCGGTAGTGGCTAGGAGTGTAGTTGGAGGATACTGCACCTCCCTCCACTTGGCGCCATCTTCTACTGTGAGAACCTTACAAGGCTGTTGAGCATATCCGCTCATGAGACCAACTGCCTTATATATGCGTGACGGGACGGCACAACCGATACTGAAGTTCCAGAACGAACTATTGTTCAACTCTTCAGAGGTCCTCATCACATTCCCTGTGGCCAGGTCAATCGTGTTGACTACAAAATCCCTGCCGGGGACACGAATACCGTAGTGGAACGTCCAAAGATTTGTGATCTTAATCACGCTTAGTATGTTGCCGTCAATGTCTATCAACTGCAGGACGGTTTCACTTGAGTCGGAATTGGAGTAGGTGATGGAAAGGAGCAGTGGCTCCGAGCGGGTCTTGTGCGTGGTGAGGAAAGCCGGGCCGGAGATGAGCGCGTGCCACCCCTTGGACACGCATCGGAACCTGCACGCTGGCCTCACCAGCACCCAGGAAAGTATTTCGGAAATCACATCGTCCGGCAGTAACACCCGCAAGTTTTTTAGACGGAGGGGAAGATAAGTATTGCTTTGGCATTGGACGAAAGCCTTCTGCTCAACATTTAAGCCTGGGTGCTGGTGAGGCCAGTCCTGGACACTGGGTGATACTATCAGACAAGAGAACAGCAAGCAGTAGGCCAAGACTGACCATCAGACATTATAACATAAGCGTAATCAGCAAGTTGTCACTTGAAATCATCATAATGTCATGGCTTCTTCTTATTGTGGTCTCTTTTCCTATGTACAACTACGCGTCCAATCCATATGGGTACAAAGAGAAAATACAACTATGTTTACGCTTTATAAGCAGGGTGTTGGATGAGAAGGTCCAACCACAGGTTTGGCCGCTGCTTCTTCAGATAGGAGGGATGTTGGAAAAAGAGAAGCCCTGGTACCCTTTGTAAGCATAGTATGCTATTCTTGTGTAGTAGAACCCAGGGATGAACATTACTACGCCCAGCACTGTAAAGAAAACTCCTGTTTCCAAACGGAAAACAGAGCCAATAAGCATCAGGAAGGGCAAAAGATATCGAGAAATTTCGCTATGTACTAATGATGCACGCAGAAGTGCTAGTACTCAAAACAAAATAGTAGGAGGTACTCTTAAAGAGGTTAACATTCACGCACAATGCAAAAGAATTTTCAATCCGATGACTGTACTAAACAGAGTATTTGTGCATGACTTCATACTCATTGCATCATGTAGAACACTCCATGATTCCATTTGCTCCGCAAATTTTCGTCTGTTTTCTCTAACAGCATAAGGTTCACACATCCCAACCAAATGGCTTGATACTTTCTATGACCGCAATTCTGGGCAATCGTATATCTGATACTACATAGAATGGCTTAAACTGACAGAGGAAGACAGTTAGTCAGTTTCTTCAGACAATCGGAGAAGTCCAGCATTTTCAACGTATTCGCGTAGCACTGGAACTGAACGAATTAATCGTCTCAGACATGCAAACAACAGGCACTGGTTACATCAACTATAATCTCCTCCCTCGCTTGCCATTCTCAGCTATCACGAACAAGCCGATCCCAAATTACCCAGTTCAGTTCAGCACCCACCTCTCACCAATGAATCAACTGAAACTTCGAGCACAATCGCGGGTAGGTAGACAGATAGATGGGTAGATTACTAGATATATTCGTCTCACCGTGGGAGCGGTCGCCGCCGACGCGGTGGGCAGCCATGACGAGGCCGGCGACGACGCCTAGCGCGCCGAACGCGAGGAGCGATGCGGCGAAGGCGATCTCCTTGACCGGCGCGCCGCGGGGCCGGGCCCCCGTCGCGCCGTCGACCAGGTCGTCCTCGTCGGTGAGGGAGAAGGCGTGGTCCACGTACGCCATCCCCGGTCGGTCGGGTTCCCGAGGATGGACGCGTTGTCGTGCGTTCTCGCGATCTGGGCGTACAGACGGAGGCGGCGGGGTTGGAGGTGGAGAGGCGGTGGCGTGGGACGGAGGGGATCGAGGGAGGGCGAAGCTTGCGAGGCGGACAAAGGAAGAGGAGGTGGCTTCTCCCGGCCGTTGCGGGGTCGCGCGTCTGCGGATTTTGTATATGCACCTTTTTGATCCTTCACTTCATCCCTACGCTTTGCCTAGTTTCATTACTTTCATTCACACAGCAATTTTTTTTTCTGAATATGTAGTATCAAGGATCAAAATATCGCAAGTGGAGTTATAAAATATCGAATGTATGTCGCTCGTGAACTGGAAGATGAACAAAGACAAGAGGTTTTGTGCTGCTCGAAATTCCGCAGCTTTTCTGGTTGTTCTATTCCACTTCTTATACCTCGATTACAAAGGGAAAACGTGCCCACGTTCCTGGCGTTCGTGCCATCCCACGAACAGAACGAGATCACGCAAGACTCGCTCCAATCCTAGCGACAGAATCGGAGCAACAACTCTATCCGAAAACGACTAAGTCCTAGTCTGACGAAACTGAAGAAATTGACACCTAAACACCTAACACTGAAACTCTGAAGAAATATCACAGCAGCTGGGTTTATCAACAATCACCCCCTAAACTCTGCTGCTTACTTTATTTTGATGATGCCAACCTTGTCGCGCAGCTCCAGGAATCGAACACGGCCAAGAGACTTGGTGAGGATGTCCGCGAGCTGCTCATTCGTCCCGGTGAACTCGACGACGATCTTCTTCTTATCGACGCACTGCCTGATGTAGTGGTACCGCACCTCGATGTGCTTGCTTCGATCGTGGTACACCGGGTTCTTGGTGAGTGAAATTGCGGACTTGTTGTCCACCCTCAGTGTCGCCGGAGCTTCTTCTTCTCCGGTGAGATCAGCAAGCAGCCGTGAGAGCCAGACGCCCTGACACGCTGCTGTAGTGGCCGCGATGTACTCGGCCTCGCAAGATGAAAGTGCCACCACCTTCTGCTTCGCGGATTGCCAGCTAACTGGACTTGTGCCGAGGAAGAACAGCACCCCCGTGGTGCTCTTGCGGTCGTCGATGTCGCCGGCCATGTCACTGTCGCTGTACCCGATCAGCTGCTCTCCTGCCATGTTCCACGAGCGAGGAAGCAGCCGTGCGTACGAGTCCCAGCGACGTACCTGAGAATCTGCTTCACCGCCGCCAGATGCTCGACGGTGGGCTTTTCCATGAATCTGCTCACATACCCCACGGAATACGCGAGGTCCGGGCGAGTGTGCACGAGGTACCGCAGTCCACCCACGATGCTACGGTATTCTGTGGCGTCCGTGGCCGCAGCGGTGCTTGCCTTGCTCAACTTCAGTCTCGCCTCCATTGGCGCCTTGCAGGCGTTGCAATCCACCAGGTTTGCCTGCTCCAGGAGCTTGTCAGCATAGGCCGTCTGCGCCACGATGATGCCGTTCTTGCTTTGCTGCACCTCAATGCCTAGGTAGAAGCTGAGCAACCCAAGTCGCTCATCTTGAATTCCTTCAGCATCTGGGCCTTGAACCTTGCGATCTCGCCGTCGTCAGTGCCGGTGATGATCAGGTCGTCGACGTACACCCCCACGAGTAGGCGAGCTGGTCCCTGTCCGCGAGTGTACACGGCGTGCTCGTGCTGGCTGCGACCAAACCCCAGCGTGCACAACGTCGCGTCCAGTTTGGCGTTCCACGCCCTCGGAGCCTGACGCAGCCCGTACAGCGCCTTGTGCAGACGCATCACCTTGTGTTCTTGCCCTTCGACGACGAATCCCGGCGGCTGCACCACGTACACCTCCTCCTGGAGATCGCCGTTCAAGAAGGCGGACTTCACGTCCATATGGTGCACAGCCCAGCCACAGTGAGCGGCGAGCGCGAGCATGAGCCGCACGGACTCCAGCCGCGCGACGGGGGCGAACACCTCCTCGAAGTCGATGCCCTGCTGCTGGCGTAGCCCTTGGCGACGAGGCGCGCCTTGTGCTTGACGACGGCGCCGCTCGAGTCCTTCTTGATCTTGAAGACCCACTTCATGCCAATCGGGCGGTGCCCCTGCACGGGATCGACGAGAGACCAGGTGTTGTTCTCCGCGATCGAGTCCATCTCCTCGCGCATCGCACGGCGCCACACCTGCTCCTTCTCTGCATCGACGTGGCTGCGTGGTTCCTCTCCAGTGGCCAGCAGCATCTCCTCGCCGTCCATGGCAAGGACGTAGTGAGAGCTGCGTGTTCGGCTTCACGATGCCGTCCTTGGCGCGCGTCACCATCGGGTGCGCCACCAGCGGTGGAGGAGCCGGCTCTGTCGCCGGTGTGCCCTATGGAGTGGAAGCAGCAGTTGCCGGAGTCGTGGGCTCGTCGTTGCGTGGAGCTGATGCCGGCGTTGCAGGTTCTGGAGTTGGCGCAGACACGGGTTCAGTGGCTTGGCCTGCACCCCCATCTGCTGCAGGCGCCGCTGACGCAGAGTACTGCTCCACCGTGAACACCGTGGACATCTGCGTGTCGCTCTCCTTGCTCCAGTCCCAGCTAGCTTCCTCGTCGAAGACGACGTCACGCGTGACGTGGACGCGCTTGGCAGCTGGGTCGTAGACGCGGTACGCCTTGGTGCCGCTCTCGTACCCGATGAACACCATGGGTGTGCTCCTGTCCTCGAGTTTCTTCAGGTGGGGGCGTGCCGTCTTCACGTGTGCGACACAGCCGAACGTGCGCAGGTACTGCACGTCAGGCTTCCTCCCGAACCATGCCTCGTACGGGGTCTTGCCGGAGACGCTGCGCGTGAAGGAGCGGTTCAGGACGTGCACCGCCGTGAGAACAGCTTCGCCCCAGAAGTAGTTCGGCATGCTCCTGGCCTTCAGCATGCTTCTTGCCGTGGCGACGACGGTCTGGTTCCGCCGCTCGACCACGCCGTTCTGCTGGGGAGAGTATGGCGCGGTGAGGTGGCGCCTCACCCCAGTGTCGATGCAGTGCGCGGCGAACGTGGCCGACGTGAACTCGCCGCCGCGGTCAGTGCGCAACGTGCGCAGTTTCTTCCCCGCCTCCGTCTCTGCCAGAGACTGGAACTCCATGATCGCCCTTGCGGCTTCATCCTTCGTGGCCAGGAGCTTCACCCACATGTACCGGCTGTGGTCGTCCACCAACAACAGGAAGTAGCGACGTCCGCGTGGCGTGGACGGCGCAATTGGCCCGCACAGATCGCCATGTACAAGCTCGAGCGGATCGGCTGCGCGGAACTTGGCCTGCTGCGGGAACGGAGCACGCCGCTGCTTGCCGGCGAGGCAGGCCTCGCACAGCTGGTCCACCTGCTCGATCTGGGGCATGCCGCGCACCAGTCCATCGCGGCCATCTTCTGCATCGCCTCGAAGTGGAGGTGCCCGAGCCGTGCGTGCCACCTCCACGCCGGCGAGTCGTGCTGTGCGGCGAGGCACACGGGCTGCACCGGGCGAAACGTGAGCTGGTACAGGCGATTGGGGAGACGAGGTACCTTGACGATCAGCCGATCGCGTGGGTCGCGGATGGAGAGGATGCCGCGCCTGATCTTCACCTCGTACCAGTGTTCGTCCAGCTGGCCGAGACTGATCACGCTGCTTTTCAGTGCAGGGATGTAGAAGACGTCGTGGAACGCGCGGTGCGCACCCCCGTCGATGGAGAACAGGACGGTGCCGCCCCCTGATCGTGACGACGGAGCCGTCCCCGAAGCGCACCTTGCCGGAGACCCTTTCATCGAGCTCGGCGAACGCGCTCCGGTCGCCGGTCATGTGGTTCGTGGCGCCGGAGTCCAGGAACCACGTGAATTCCGGCGCGTCGCCTGCGGCTGCAGGCTGGATCTTGGCCCGCTCCTCGTTGCACAGGAAGTGCGTGCCGATCTGGATCGGATCCTGGCCAGCAGCGGGGAATTCCTCCATCCCCTCTGCCGTGGCAGCAACGCTCGACAGGTTCTCCCCTGTGGCCGGCTCCGTCACCTCGATGACGTGCGCCATGTTCAGCTCGGGGTCGACGTCCTCCTCGACGACGAGGTGAGCCTGCTGGTCGCGCTTCTTCTTCCTGCACTCACGGACCCAGTGGCCCTTTTTGCCACAGTAACGACATTTTTCGCGATCGGGATCGTTACCGTCACTGGTGTTGCCGCGGCCTTGCTGCTGCGGCTGCCCGTTGCGGTGCGGCTGCTGCTTGCCGCCGCCGTCCTTGGGCTTCGGCTTGCTGCCGCTCCCCGACGCGCCGTTCCCGCGCGTCTGCTTCTTCCTTGCCTCCCACTCCTCCTCAGTGAGGAGCAGGCGGCCGCCGGCGTCCGCCTCCGCGTCGCCGCGTCCCTCCGAAGCCGAGAGGCGCCCGCACAGCTCCTCCACGGACATGCCGTTGAGGTCGAGGAGCGTCTCTATGGAACACGCCATCTGCGCGTACCGCGGCGGCACCACACGGAGGAACTTCTGTACGGCGGCCAGCTCGGTCACCGTGTCGCCGAGAGATTGAAGCTCGCCCACCACGCCGGAGAGGCGCAGAGCGAAATCCTCGATCGCCTCGCCGCTCTGGAACGCGAGGTTCTCGAAGTCCTTCCGCAGCTTCTGGCGCCGCGCCTCGCGGACACGATCGACGCCGACGCGCATCGTCTTGACGGTGTCCCACGCGGCCTTCGCGTTGTCCTTCGCCGCCAGCGCAGGAATCATCTCGGGCGGCACCGATCGGAGGATCGCGCCCAAGGCCAGCCGTTCCTGGCGCTCGTCGTCCGTTCCCGGATCGATCGCCTCCCACAGCACGCGCCCTGCAGCTGCACACGCATCAGGATCGCCCACTCGACGTAGTTCGTCCGAGTGAGCATCGGGAGATGCATCCCGCCACCGCCACCACCGCCGGATTCCCTCACCACCTCGCGACGATGATCTCGCGCGTGCCGCTGCCCCCGTCACTCCGTGACAGGCTGCGACCACGGCTGCGCTCACTCGGCTTCGCGCGTGGAGTCTTGGACTTGGACGGCGACTTGCTACTCATGGTGGCGTTCGATTGACAAAGGCTCTGATACCACTTGTCGCTCGTGAATGGAAGATGAACAAAGACAAGAGGTTTTGTGCTGCTCGAAATTCCGCAGCTTTTCTGGTTGTTCTATTCCACTTCTTATACCTCGATTACAAAGGGAAAACGTGCCCACGTTCCTGGCGTTCGTGCCATCCCACGAACAGAACGAGATCACGCAAGACTCGCTCCAATCCTAGCGACAGAATCGGAGCAACAACTCTATCCGAAAACGACTAAGTCCTAGTCTGACGAAACTGAAGAAATTGACACCTAAACACCTAACACTGAAACTCTGAAGAAATATCACAGCAGCTGGGTTTATCAACAATGTAGCATATCGGGAGATAAATCAGATAATTTATAGGAGAATATATGTATGTTTATTTTATTATTTTACTTGTTCAGAGCATGCCTTGTTAGTACAAGAAAATGAATAATGTAAGTGCTTGAGCATAAATAGTACCTTATTCAAAGTTTAATAACTACTCAATTGAGAAATAAAATGCTAAGTACTCATAAAATATCAAAATAATGTATATGTGCATGTACAAAATATTATGCATGATTTTGATAATTTGCTGAAATGTAAATCCCAAATGTTATTTCTAACAATTTTCTTGATAAAGAATCATTTCATCAACATATTTATATATATTGATGGACATGTCGGGTCAAATAGCAGCCATGTCGTAGATTTATCAGTTGATATGTATGAAAAACGATATTTACGAAATGATGTGATGCATCGCTATCAGTACACCCCCAAAACTGACATATCGTCTGATATGACCGAGATTTAAAAGACTAGTATATATCGGAAACCTCAAAAGGAGACCGAGCTCTATGGTCGTATTTTCTTTTGAAAACTCAAAATCGGCATTTGTAGATTTCAAAATTCAGAAAAAAAATCCTAGATGCATATAATGTCGAACTCTACCAGTGTGCAAAATCTCGATGCAAATTTCGTATTAATGAATACTACACAAAAATGTCAAATCTGACAAAAAATCAAGTTCTTGAAGATGTGCACTGTTCACCTACCAAGATACAACGATTTTCGGATTTGTTTTTTCACACTAGTATAGTATATCATTGTCTTGCATCTTAGGATTGTTAGAGCTCAGAGCTCGGCCTCCAGATTGCCACACTCAATATTAAAGCGCAATACAAAGTACATAACTCCGAAGAACGGACTAAGACAGTTTAGAGCTTTGCTACAAACAAAGAGATAGATCCAAGAAAGCTCAGAAAGAGAGAACGGAGAAGACTACGGAAGGAGCCCGATGGTGATTAGTCAAGGACACTGAAGCGAACTACAATTTGCAATCTCCGAAGGCCTCAGGTCATGTGCTCGTCAATGGTATCCCGGTGGCTCTCGCATCAATCTGATTGGACTGTGCACCTAATAAGGTTGAAAAGAACGGAGCTGAAGATTTGTTTTATGCTTCACTGAGATCAGCTCAAAGTGTCATCTCTCCAATGAACCACCTTCGAACCAATTGTTGGGGATTTGTGGACCTGGCGAAGCGAGACAAGTAATTGCTTGTCAGGCGATCGAGATCCGCCTCTAATTTTCCGCGTACAGGGTACCAGCGGGGTGCCGACGATCACCAGGGCCGAAGGAGGGGACTCCTCCTGGCCGCCAACGATCTGGACTGGACAGTCTCCTGGTTTTTCCTCTGTTTCAGGGGCGTTCCTGACAAAATGGTACAAAGTCTGTGTGTAACTAAATGCCACCTACAGGCACGGCATGAACCAGCTGCGTGTGGCTGTCGAGACACCGCTGCTGGACGGTTCTTCTACCACTACAGATGTCCTCTGGTTACAATACATCAAATACTTTCATCTCATGATTTCAGGCCCTTCCAATTCAAAACCAAGCGATAAGGTACAACATTTAGGACAAAATGCAATAAAATTTTAGTACACAGATTACAATAAGTCCGATATTACTTGCTCTGCTTCAGATACTCGAGATGGGGTTACAAGCTAGTGTGCTACTACACCAAAAGCATCCATCTAGGAAACATGCCACTACAAAAATAATATCTCAACCGTCCAACTACTATCCTCAGTAGCTCAAAATGTTCGAGGCAAAGCTCTGACCATGCTCCGCGTCTTCCTCGACTCGTCTTCATCTTTTCCTCAATCGGTCGAGTTCTCATGGAGCAACACGTACTCCCGGCTGGAAGCAAGGGAAACATTGACATCAATAAGTCTGAACATATGGAGGGCGGAAAATTGCGTATAGTCCCTGGCACTAGGCTTGAAATTTCTTAAGACAACATTTGCATTGTTAAACTTGGAATCGAAGTAATATACAGGAAAACATGTGTCAGACAGGTTAGAACCTAGGCATCGTGTTGAAGACTAGTCTTAAAGCAAACTCTAATCTAGCACAGGTTAAATTGAAGAGAAATTAAGGAAATATAAATGGATATGGTGTATTTTCCTTTGAGTTGTCTCCAATCGAAATATAAAGTGGGAACAAGAAAAGGCCGCTAAAAACTGGCCAGAGTAACTAAAAATACTAATACAGTTACACATACTTGACAGCTCAATGTCACAATCAAGTGATGGCTCGAAGAAATCAAGCAAAACATTTTAACGAAGCAAGGAAAATAATAAATTCTTAGACTGTCATGACCGTACCTGCTATTGCCAAACTTAATGTTGTCCCTTTCAAAGAGTTCATAGTAACGGTGAGGCTCAACACGATTCTCCTGTAGCAATACAAGCATATTTAAGAAAAATATTTGCATAAAGCAAAGTATTGAAGTGATTAAACGTGAAAAACATGTATCTAGAAAGCTTACATTAATGAAAGTCCCATTGGTACTACCAAGGTCCATCAGGTAAGGGCTATTAAAAAAGCAGAAAGGTAAAAAAACATCATTAACATACGATGTACTGAAGAAGTAGGATAAGAATGCAGATTAATTATGACATATTGATGTATACAATAGCTAAGTACCTCACTTTCTTTGACATCATGCCATCTGGTTGCTCCTTCTCTACAAGTCTGAATAGGGAAAGATTAGTTAATCACAGTATGATTTCTCAACATACGGAAATAAGAGTGTTAAACTTACCTATACTGAAGAACCGCATGTTGCTTGCTGCATGAGGGATGATCTGTGGGGATGTCTGCAATCCTCCTTTCCCTTCCAAAAAGGTAGTGGCTCATACGATGAACATACAATGGTTCTGTACAATTAGATAGCATCATTAGAAACACTCACGCACTAGAAACTGAAATATTATATCAAGAAAAGCATGCCAGTTTGACGGCATCCTACATATCGTATAATCACCAAAATAAATTTTTGTTCCTTGCTGGGTCAGGCAATCCTTGCTAAGGAAACCTTCTGTCTGACAAGGGAGCTAAACATCCGTCCCGATTTCCCATTAACCTTGCTAACCAAAAAGAAACAAGGTCGAACAAAAGAACCAAACATGCCCTAATATTTTTATTAATCCTTGCTGCTTATTGCCGTTGACTTCAGTGCATTCAATTCAATTCAACACCAGATCTAGTGAACTATTTATTAAGCATCAGCATAAGTGGGACCGGGTCTTCTACCACGACAGTAACCGATCCCACATAACATAGTGTGTGGACGCCCATCGTTGTACACTGCAAATATGAGGGCTTTCTGGTCGACTCGTTCGGCCCACATCTTAGCCCAGTTATAACTCATGGTCTGCCTGGACAGACAAATTAAGCAGCCGCTGGCCTGCTGCAGTGATTCTTCTCTTTTCCACAGTAAGCTCAAACCTCAGCATATACATGAATGCAACGATTTTTCTCTACGCATGCCGCATGCTGTGAACTGATCTGTTGATCATGCGTGTCACTGATTACTTCATGTTCAGATGCAGCGGGGAGATTGATCATAAAATGTATTGCTAATAATTCATAGCTAAATGAGCCAGAGAATCTTTTGAATTCTGAGATTATGGTGTTAACTATGTTTTCCACTACTAGTTGACAGACAGAGGCAGCATGTACTACCAGTTACAAATAGCTACTACAAAGATGGACAGCATGACATGAAGAGTAATAAGTCAGAAATAAGTACCATTCAGTGCTTCACCACCCTTGAATACATAGAGTCTCCATCTAATATCAGATTTGCGAGCCTCCGGAGGTTCTGAATACAACAGAGCTATACCTGAAGAGGAAAATAAACTGTCAGCTCTGGAGATCATGCATAACAATGCACAATAGAAAACTTGCTTTAGCTTCTTCTAATTGAACTGTGGGCGTCTATAATGAATTAATGATGCAAAAAGTTATTATTGAAGATACACATGCTTGTGATTAGCACCTCCAACTTTGTTAGTCTCCTCAGCAAGCTTTCCAGACAGCTCAAATGATGGTTTTTGCTGCAAAACAAATGCAGTTGCTAAAAGTAAGAATGTGTCAGTGTAAAGTAAGATAAAGAAAAAAATGTTTTACAGTAAGTATTACCAGAAAACAAAAGGCAGCGCATATACAAAAAACAATATTCTACAGATAATTAAAATTGATATTAATGTAACATCCATTATGGTGTATGGACTACCTTTTCCTTCACCTCAAGAGCTTCCGCAGCACTTTCCATCATTGCTAATGAATCAGGACCACCACTCCTGACCAAAACAATAAAACGCATAGCAGTGAGAACATTTGCTTAAAGCAAATAGCATGCTCCAAAGACATAAGAACAACAAAATACTCTGGTACCATAGCACCCTCGAGTAAAACATAGAATGATTTCAGGAAAACGGCATTTATAACATAGCGACCTAGCATGTTACAAAAAAGAGTTAATCGACCAATTCTAAAGGAACGGTACTGATCCAGAAACAGCAGCATATTAATTACCTCAATTATTAATATGTTTCCTAGTGTCATTTCACTTGAGAGGGGATGCCATTTGATAAACAAACCAGTGCCTAAGGGAGATCCTCTTTTTGCCATATAAAGGCCCAAATTTGTATATGCCACCATAAATGGGCATAAATCTTTACCACTTGACATCATATTAGAATTTTGTGTTAGGAGTAATCAACTATAATGGAGACAGGAAATGATCTTCATGTCCCCACCCTGCTGTAGCATGACTCTCCAACTCGAGAGTTTGGAAAGTAAAACTTTTTCAAAAGCCACCACAAAACATCCCAACTTCTGCATACCTTGGCTAAGCAGAGGCATCAAGATCATTTTCGTATCTCCATTACACATTACTGTCATCAAACTGCCAATGGCAACTGACCCCACTATTTCAGGTGGCAACAAAGACATGCCCTTAACTTAGCATGAAACTATATTGAACATCATCTAACAAAAAAAAATTCAGGTACAACACCAACATAATACATATTAAACTGATCATTACAAAGATAAGATTTCCTTAAAGTATGTACCTATATCAATAAACTTAATATTGTAGCAACCAACGCTTCTATTAAGAATTTGAAATGTATATCAATCAAGAGTTTTGAACACTCACCGGGATGCAGCATCAGCTCTGGAGCTTGTGTCCTGAAACAAATCAAAAGGAACTTTGAGACTGAAATCTACAGGCCATGATATAATAGCAACATGAAAGTTACCACCATAGTTTAAACTGAAAAGGTAAATGGTTACTAATTATGTCCTATAGACTGGAAGGGTTGAAATGTATCAAGTTTAGTGTATGGTACGTATAGTGAAGTGAGCTACTGGCTACACAGGTTGCACAGCGTCCAATTGATATTCCAAGGTATGAAATGATTTTCTGACATCCTGTTCATTTGGGTGGAGCATATTAGATATTGAGCAGTACGGAGGAACATACATGCAATAAAAGAAGACAAGGCCCAGTAACATATGGAAATTATGAGAGATATAAGGAAAAGGGTTGCGTGTCAACACACACCTCAAGACCTACGGCACTTCTGGATGTCCTTGGTGATGAGTGAGATTCATGCCTGCCCCTATGCCTATTTTCTTCTGGAGACACTGACCGGCCATGCCTAGATGATCTTCCTGATCCAGCATTGTTCTCATGCCGATCTGCCATTCTCTGTCGTGCGGAATCCCTTCTGTCATCCTGGTCTGTCCTTTGCTCCCTGGAAGCACCTTTTCTGTCATACGAATCTGACCTTTTCCCTCTTGAATCATGCCTTTCATCACCCCGGCCTGACCGTGCCTCTCTCAAAGAACCTGACCGGTCATCCTTGTCAGACCGTCTATCTCTTGAGTGAGAGTGATCCCTTCCGTCACTATTATCCAGTCTTCCATCCACCTTCCTATCCCTCGACACATCCCTCCCCTCATCACGCTCCCTATGCTTCCGTGTGCTCCGCTCTTCCCTGCTGGGAACCTTCGGACGGTCGCCGTCAATTACTTCTGCCCCATCCTGCTTATCCTGAGCTCTCCTTAATCGTTTTGAACGTGGTGAGGGCGACCGAGACTCCCGTTTCCGAGCAGGTGATGGCGACCTCTCCCTGTGTGAAAGGCTAGACTTAATAGGAGATCGCCTCCTAGGTGAGCGACTCTTCTCAGCCTGTGACCTCTCCCTCCGAGCTGACGGGCTCTGCTTGCGTGGAGGCGATACACGCTCCCTCGCCGGCGAACGGGATCTTGTGTGCCCCGACCTCCGGGAGGATTGATCCCTCGGTCCACAGTAGAAGTCATTCCTGACCTGAAGAGTCACAGAATGAATTCAGAAGGAGAAAACGCGGGTTTCGTGAATCATGCATGGAGGGTGCTAACTGGCATGCTATATGCCACTTCAAAATAGGCCTTAAAAAGTGTACTACAACAGATAAAATGATAAATACTCTTTTGGATTATATATTTCCATCGCAAACTGAAATCCTTTCAGGTTCAAAATTAGCTAATTAGACTTAGAGACGCAGCAAAGGAAGTGAATAATGGACCGTGTCAGGCTCAGGATTGTTTTTCGCCAACCACTTGACTACTTGAGACCCAAATTTTCAAAAAATTAGTGACACCTGACAATGTTGCGAGCTAGTTCTCCAACAGAATGAACTAGTGGTGATATGCTTTCCAAGTTGTATGATAATTTTTTTAATAAAACTAGTTCACCTTGGGCGAAACACACCAAAGAATATCCTCAAAACATTACCAGATCTGCAAGCCCTAAAGAGCTCGTGCTCAAACCAAGCGAATCGACCTAGAAAAAGATGAAGCACGTACCGTGAGCCGCGGTGGGGCTAGGGTTTCGACGTGGGGCTTATGGGCGGTGGCGAGGATCGCGGAAGCGTGCTGGGACAGCGAAGGGATTGCTCCCGGCGGCGGCGAGGATCCTTAGCCTAGCCGGCCTCGATTCTCCACGTACGGGTGAAAAAGCACCTCGATGGCTTGGGCGCCCCTGAAGACCAACAGTCCTTGCCGGAGGGAGGACGCGCCTGGGAGGAGGTAGGAGACGGCTAGGCAGGGCGGCGGCGGCGGCGGCTTGGGCTCGCGATGGTGGGCGGTGTCGGAGGATAGATTGACGACGAGGAGCCGATTTGGCTGGGCTTCCATTCTTTTCTCGTGGCGGTGCCTACCTGGGCCGTGAGAGGAGAAAATAGCAAGCAGGCCTCAGGTTCTCGTGTTGTTGTGGTGGACTAATTGGGCCGGATTGGTGATGGTGGCGTGAGTGTTTTAGAGTTCATAAGGGCATGTACAATGGCAGCAGCTTGTGTAGGCGCTTAAGGTAAAAAAAATAAAGTTCACGAAATTGTTTATCGCCTAAGCGTCGTAGCCACAACGGTGGACGCTTATTCGGTCGCTACCCAGGTTAAAGAAAAAAAGAAAATAGACGCTAGCGTCTTGACTTCTCCAACGCCAAACGCTTGAGACGGCTGCTTACGCGTACTGACGGCCGCTGAACATAGCGAGCTCGCTGCTCAATCCCCTCTTTTCTCTTTCTCCCGTGACTAGCCTCCTCCCATCGTGCTGCCCCAATCCATCGACCACCGGTAGCCGGCTTCCATCCACTGCCGTCATTTCCTCCGGCTAGCGGCGCCGCCCCTAACCGTCCCTGGAACAGCTCGCGCCGGCGTGGATCTCTTATACTCTGCTGCCATCATCGTCCATGCGTGGTACTGCCCGCTGTTGGCCTCTGTCCTGCCGGAGCTGGAGCTGGAGCTGGGCTCCCCCGATGCCATGTTGATTTCGAGATGTATTCCCCTTTTTTCTGATATGTACTTTGCCTATCTTTTTCTGATCTTTGGTAGATATCTGGGGTTGCTGTGCCTGGCACATGGATTTGAGATTGGATTTGCTTGATGCTTCCGTCAGATGATCTATTATTTGATGATTCGGTAATTATGCAGCTAGCTTGATGGATATGTGTCTGCAGCTAGCTATGGGATTTCTTTTTGCCTAGCGTCCGGCGCTTGGTCAATCTCGGGTTCGCGGAAAAATAGCGCCATCGCGCCCGACGCTCGATCTTGCGTCGACGCAACGAAAAATCCCAGCCTCGGAGGAGAATCGATTGTAACTGCTGGGATTTTCTTCCTAGCGTCGGCCTAAGCGTCGAGCGTTGTACGTGCCCTAAGGTCTACTGTTTTTAGCAGCATGGCACGCCTAATATTCACGTTTGTAAGGGTGAGGAACATTTCCATGCCACGGCCATGGCCTTCTTTGCCCGAGCTACCCTGATCAAATATATAAATAAAATATTAATATATACAATACTGTACAAAAAGACTCAACATATTCTATAGTTGATCTATTGTTATTAAATTGGTGTTGTAGATATATTTATTTTCTCTGTAAGCGTGGTGGACTAAGTTTATACGTTTTATATTTTGAAACTACGAGAGTAATAATATCCACATTATGTAACTTGCCCCAAATGATGAGATGTGCATGTCTATAGTTCAGTCTCTCCCATGAAGATGGCAGCAATGAAGTCCGCCAGAGAGTGAGTACGTAAACGTTATACTTTTGTAGATTACATTGGCTATACTTAGATAAAAATGATTTTTTTTGACTAAATATACAGTATTATGCAATGGAATGGAGTGAGTATTTTTTGTATGCAGGTTAGAAATAATTGATCATTGCATGACTCTGAAATAAAAATCCCTTTGAAAGAGCATTTATGAAGAAACAACGTTGTTATGGTCGATCGTGTAAATATGGCTATGATGTACTGCTTTGTAATAATTGAAGATCGCATATATATTACTTCTGTGTTAACAATTGCGTACAATAGAGCACCATGACACATTTGCAGTACAAATAAACTAAGTATCGACATATCTTCGCTCATTTGGATCACTAGTTTTCGATCACTCGCATGGGAAAAACCATTCCGACATTGCACCATCCATTCCGTGACCTCCACCTAGTGTAACCAGACTAACAGTACGGGTCATCATGTCGTACACGCAGTAGCTGGGAATTCCGCCAACGGCATGGGCACGACAGTCACGGCACTTGCACGTGCCGAAACCGGCCTTGGTCCGCTTCTGGTGCCAGTCGATGCCCAAGATGTACACACAGTTCCCTCGTGAGAATCTCGGGTCCATCGAACCAAACGCCTTGCAACAACTCCTGCTGAGAAACAGGCTCTGGCCTCCTATCTTCTTCACCACCGACCACTTGCCCCTGGACAAGTCCGCCTCAAACACATGTAGATCCATCGCCCGATGGTGATCATCAACCTCGGGACGACCCGTGGGCTTTCGAGGAGGGATGCTCCACCTTACCATGAGCAGCTTCCGTGTGTCAGCTGACACGACCAAGTGGCAGACGGTGTTGTCCACCAGTTGTTGAGCCCATGCCGCCATGGATGACTTCACAATGGTGTCACGGCGGCGAAGAGGGAACAACTCATGGGAGATGAGCTCCCCCAAGCGTGTAACGGTGAAGATCCTTCCACGGTAAAAGGCCATGTCTACGACATCACCGATGAGTGGCAACCATGGATGTTGTGTCGACGGCGGCCTGTTCATGTCCGACGGCCAGAAAGGTGCAACTGTGCAGATTCCTCGATGGAGAATCGCCGCAAGGGACAGTGGAGAACAAAAGAGATGGCTCCCTGCAGGGCCACACGATCTCGATGGAGACAGACGACGCGTGGAAAGGGTTGCGAAGGAATAAGCATCGGCCGCCATTAATACTACCGCGGGGTGCAGGTGCAGGTCGTGGTAGTAGAAGAGCAAGCAGCCAGAAGAGCCGTGGCAGCGGAAGCGGTGCACCTCGCCGTCGAGGCTCTGGTAGACGCCGGGGCCGATGTTGAGCCATGGCGTGGTGCCCCGCAGCGCGCGCGCAGCCTTGCGCCAGTCGCGGCAGACGGCCCCGAAGCGGAGGCGGTCAGAGTCGGAAGTGAGGCGGCAGAGGACGAGGCCTGCTACATCCGGCGGGAGGTCCGGCCAGCTGGGCATGCCCGGCATGCAAGAAGGATCATGAGCTGCCTCTGCGACGCAGAGAGCCATAGTTGATGGGGGCAGCCGGTTGCGAGCGCATGAAGATGAATGAGGAGCCGCCTTTGGGAGGCAGAGACCTGTGGTCAATGGGGGCGGCCGGTTGCCAGCGCTGGAAGATGGATGAGGAGCCGCCTTTCCGAAGCAGACACCCATGGTGGATGCTGGATGGGGTCGGCGGCGGCCGGTTGCGAGGGTAACAGATGGGGACGGGATCCATGGAGAGCTGATATATATGGATATGGCTAGCTTTTTTTTTTTTTGCGAAACACAGTACAACGCAGACGCTCACATACACGCGCATACACTCACCCTATGAACGCACACACGCACACCCTACCCCTATGAGCACCTCCGAGAGACTGAGCCGGCGGTTGAGTCTTGAGATTGACGAAGTCACCACGGGCGCCTCGCTGTCGACGGGAACGTCGCCTCCCACTGAAGAATATTCCGCCTAAATGAGAAACACCAGCGTCAAACCTGGGGTTTGAACTCTGGTGGGCTGGGGGTACGACCACCCTCCTAACCATCTTGCCACAGGCAAGTTCTCCTATGGATATGGCTAGCTAGATCGGAAAACAAGGCCCTCAATGTGCATGGCAGCGTGATAGATTGCGATCTCTTTTATCGATCCTAACTGATAGTATCGGCATTACTTTTTTTTGCACGAATATCAGCATTACTTTGGAATATACTTTATTAAAAAAATTGTGAAACACAGTACAACGCAGACGCTCACATACACGCGCATACACTTACCCCTATGAACACACGCACGCACACCCTACCGCTATGAGCACCTCCGAGAGACTGAGCCGGCGGATCAGGTCTTGAGATTGACGAAGTCACCACGGACGCCTCGCTATCGACGGGAACGTCGCCTACAACTGAAGAATATTCCACCTAACCATCGTAAAAAATTGTTGCTAAAATAAACCTTTTCACAAGACTTTTTTTTTTATCTTTTTACAAAAGCCACAAAAATCGATTTTTCGTGAAATTACTTTATGAACACATGGATTGTGAAGTTATCTATGAAATTTTATTTCGAATTATTTTGACATTTCGAATATGTTTCTTAAATACCACGTGCATATGCACCCGAGTTCCAAATTGGGTTTCACCCGATATTTCTCTATACTTTTGCAAAAAAGAAAGGTAAATACTAAACAAAGCGGCTAGAGGTACACTCCCCCATCGGTCCGGATGCGGGTACGGATTCGCTGTCCAGACGCCCCAAAATAGACATAATATGGGAATGTCCGTACATATCTTGCCACCGCCCGCTAGATATGCTCATGGACGGAGCTAGGATGGTGCGGGCAGGGGCCATGGCCCTCCCCATGATATTATTTTTTGCTAAAAGATCCCTATATACTATGCAGATTGGTCCCAAATTTAGCAGAGATTATCAATATGGCCCCCTTCAACTAACCTTATGTTCAATTGCCCCCCTACAAGTTATTTGCCTGGCTCCGTCCCTGGATATGCTCTTAGTAACCAAACATGCGTGTTATACTCTATGATGTCATGTACTCCTAACCAAAAGCGGGGGGGATTATGTAGCTGCAATGGCGTTTGACGACTCAGTAATCCTGCATGTGAAGATACCTTAGCGGCGGCGGCCAATGTTGGCAAGAGGGCTGGTCCTGTCGTGCTCGAGAGCATCTGCTGCTTGAGCATGTTCTTTCTCCAGTGTAGGATCTTTCTCAACCTCGGAGCAACTGATCTTCAAGCTCGAGCTCCTCCAAGTGGCCGCGTCCCCGACGGAAGGAGTGGCTGTGCCTCGAGGCCCAAGGACCTGATCATGTTTCTGCGATCTTTCTTAGGGTACTATGTGTAAATGTTATGGGCCTAGTGTGAGGTCCTTATTGTAATTGTGACCGACCGCCGAAGTAATGCAGCTTTCAGATCCTTCAGGCCTTCTCCAGTTGAAAAAAAATCAGTCCGGCGCGTCCAAACGCCCCAAAACAGGCAGAATATGGGAATTTCCCCACACATTCCGCCCACTGAAGATGCTCTTAGTGACCAAACATATGTGTTATACTCTTTATATAATGTCATGTACAATTATGCCAGAGCCCAGATAAATGATGAATTAGTACCACACCAGAAAAGCGGAGGGTGATGCTGTTAAGTATATCATATCACCTCTTCCAATCAGATCGGTCTGGTGGGACAGTTGGTTGGTAGAGGTGTTCTAACACTCATAACCTGAGGTCTTGAGTTCAAGTCTCAGTCCCCACACCATTTAATCCCCAATTTCTATGAGCGCCCGGGTCGGGGTCTTGAATTCAAGTCTGATAGTTGGTTGGTAGAACTATTCTAACAGATGCAGCTGCAATGGCGTCTGATGACTCCGTAGTCCTGCCATGTGATCGTGATGCGGCAGATCATGTCCAACCAAGTCTCCTTCCGGTGCACAAACCGACTATGGCGACGAAATGGAGACAATATTCAGTCCAGAGCAGCTTTCATCCTACGAACCGGTGCGGGTTTCGGTGGGCCGTCGAGCAACGGCCGGGTGAAGGAGTCGTGGTTGAAGGTCCACCGGGAACTCGACCACATGGAGACCCCGCTGTTCTCCGTGCCAACAAAGCTTGGCGCGCTCGGTGACTTCCGGACGGCGGATTTAAACCCGTCAAGAAATGACCCGTTGCTCTTCGCGGAAGGATCAGGGCTGCTCGTGTCTGTATTTAGACGGATACTAGAAATCGTCCTTGGCAGGAAACTCTTGATCATCTTGATTGAGTCTGACAGAAGGTCGTCCGGTGAATCAGCTTCCACTTTCTGTCGTCGGCGTATGGAACCGTCTTGCTTTTCTTTGGTCACACCATTTGTTGGCGAAAAAACATTTGCTGTGCCTTCCGAATTCTGGTTTCTGCCTGTGCTTTGCCTACTGCCCGGTGGAGAAGAGGAATCGAGCAATGTTTGGCGTTGGGAGCTTCCCTTGCTGTACAAGGACAGTTCAGTACTGCAATCCATGTCACCACTTGTTTCAGAACTCAGGCCGTAGTAGCTCTGCAAGGTGCTCATTGCAAGCGAGGACCGCTGGTTACTAGAATTGGACGAATCTAATGAGTCCACAACATCCCTGTTCAGCTGATGGTTCGGAGCCCACGCTCTGGAAAAATAAAGAGCACAGAGAGAATAAGCTTAACAAGTGTGCTCAAGTACAACTGTAGTCATAAAAACGCCTTTGGTATGAAGAACAAAGACTATCATATTAATATTTATGTATCATCTACCAACCTAAATGGTCAAAATGCGGGTGAAAATGTCCTGATGTAACAGCAAGAAACTCGAGGCACAAAAAAAGTGTGAAAACCAATGTAATTGTGTTTCACTAAAATGAACGCTATCACTACATGACAGTAGTTTGATGCTAGAAAATCAGCAGCAATTATAAAACAGGTTATGTAACCAAAGTTAACAACAGTTGAACTTATGGACTGTATGTTATAGTAGCATGGAACAAAACTCAAGGAACAGACATGAGGAAATATTTACCTCTTTGGTCGCTGGCTGGAGCCGTTCAGCCTGACGGACGATGGCATGGGCGTTCCTGGCAGAGGTATGAGCAATGTCTTGTGTGCGTACATTTGGCTGTCGCTGACAAGACCATTCGCCCTCTTAATGTCAGGTATCTACACGCAAATTGGAGGTATTAACACGGCAATCAGACTAACAAAGTTCATAGTACAACTCTCAGAAGATAGCTAACAACTCCAGCTAGCAGCTACTACTTTAGATCAATATGATCTCCAGATATGCAACAAAATACAGTAGCGCTTCAGCTCGTCACTGGTTGCACTCGTGAACTCCCAAGGAAAGCACGGTGCATGATGTTAAAGCTCAGTGCTTTGCATCGCATTACACGATAACAATCAGGAATAGAGCATGAACGGCGGAGCATTATGGAGTGGACAGTGGAGCAAGAAATAGGCCATAGCTAGCACTACCAGCACCAGGCAGCCGCAATCTAGGTAAGACATTGGTCAATTCTGGATCTTTGTGCAGAGTATGGCCACACAGTACTGCCTCGAGAGACAAGACAAGCTTCATATCCTATTTTCCCTGCTAACTTTTTTGACCTTTGCTGGTCTGAATAATTAGCTCATCGTCCCTAAACTATTCCACACAGATCACAAAAATCGGCAGCCATCAGGGGGAGAGAGAGAGTGTGTGTGTTATTACCTCGACGCCGTACTTGATGGCGATGCCGGCGAGCGTGTCCATCCTGGACACCTCGTGCTCGAGGAAGCCCTCGTCCACCTCCGAGCAGTACGACGCCGGCGGCGGCGGCGAGGACGGCGGCGACACCAGCATCATCCCACCGCCCCCGCTGAACTCGTCGGACAGAGGGTGCGAGATCCCCATCGCGACCGGCAAAAATCCCCTACCGCCGGTGGCGCCAAATCGCACGCAGGATGCAGATCCCGGCGTACGGCGCGCGATTCCCGGACCTATCTCTGCGCCGCCGCCGGGAGGGCTTCGCGCCTTCCGGGGGAATGCGGAGCGGTTGGTCAGGTCGGTGTAGGTAGGGTGGGTGGCCTTTGACATCTGGGGTGGGTGGCCTTTGCTTGTCGGCTGTCGCCAGAGGAGGAGGAAGAAGAACGCAAAGGCGCACACCGGCCGGTCGACGCAAAGATTCGATTTTTATTTTCCTGTTTCGTTTCAGTTAGGCAGTGGAGCCAGCCACGTGGCCGTCGTGTTCAACACTTCCGCGGTCCACACTTCTCACCAGCTCCCTTCCTCTCCACACGTACGGCTGTCACTAGAAACAAAGAAAAATAATCAATTTTTCTGTGAAATAAAAATCAAGAACAATGGCGATGTCGGCAGGGTCAACAAGAGAAGCGCCGACGCAGCCACATAAATGATTGATTAATCTCTTGCAGAATTAATGGTTAGTACAACCATGCATGCATGTGTTTTCTGGCGGTGCTTGCTTAAGGTGAAGATGTCAACTCACCAAGAATAATATATCTACTCAAATGAGTCCAGCACCGTTTAAACATTATCAAGCAACTAGCAGCTTCTAATTAAAGTCTAAATTAACCGTGTACAGCCGTGCAATGTTCACTTCGGTAATATAAGCCCCAAATTATAATTGACTGCTTCGGTTAAGTGTAATCTTTGGGCCAAGTTTGCATGGAGTGTCTTGGGCGAATTGCTTGGGTGCACTTAGTGCCCGGCTAATTTTGCCCAGTTCTTTGCCATTTTCGAGTCCTTGTCTGGCCAACATCGCCGAGTAGTGTGGACCATGTTTACTGCACAATCATCGGCATTATGGAATATTCCTAAAAAAATAGATATTGAGCGCAAAGTCATTAACCATCATGATGTATTCATCTTCAAATTGCTCATTTTCTAGCAGTTGTGGTCCTTAAGCGCCAAGATGACCAACAAGCCAAAACTAAGGGGCATTTAAGAAGGATGGTGGACAAGCTAAGACTAGTCACAATGGGGAGTATCATAAATCGGTACCATGCATATGATACTAGTGTATGATATTATCCTTGCCACGGAGCACATCGAGTTTCTCCTTCTGTGAGCTCACATGCTATGTGTAACGAACCCATAAGACCCTGCCACCACCGCGCATGGGTGGACGCGTGTGGACGCAGCCTCCGATCCCCATACTTGCAAGCTCCCTATAGAAGAAGGAACAAAGAGGGATTGGTGGAATAGTTGATTGTATTGCTGAGTCTCGTGGGCACATATATAGGAGTACATTATCTACTTGGAGTACAAGTCAAGATAGAACAAATCCTACGCTATCCTATGTTTCCTAAATAGTCACGATACTCAACATCCCCGCAGTCACAACGGTAATGACACAGACAGTGAGACGGGAGAAGAATCCGAAGGTGGAGCCGACGGACATCCCCACCACACTCGTAACGGACGACGAGTCGCGGAAGTTGTGGCTGGAGCAGAAAGCTGACGAGGTTGCTCAAGCAAGGCGGTAGCCCTTTGTGTCGATGTCGAGGAAGCCGAGAGCGTAGGGTGGTGTAGCCGTAGTCGAGGTAGCCGTGCGAGGGGCGACGAGGTCGATGTCGAGTCGGGTTTGCCGGTGACGAGTGGTCAGGGCGCAAGGGAGCACTGAGTAGTCAGGGCGCATTAGTGCTCCAGGTAGAAGGTGATGTGGACGAGGCGTCGCGCCAGGTTTGCCAAGCCTGGGGACACGTCGTGGACGAAGGCACGCGTCGGTATTGCCAGCACCGGGCATGCGTAGATAAAGGTTAGTCGGTGTTGACGAGGCGCCGCACCAGGATTGCCAAGCCCGGGGACACGTCGTGGACGAAGGCACACGTCGGTGTTGCCAGCACCGGGCATGCGTAGACGGGAATAGTACAAGCTGTACGCCATGTCGGAGGGGTCAGCAGAGGAGGACTCGACGACGGTTGCGTCGCCAATCGGCGTGGGGTAGAAAGTGCCGATGTCGCCTGCGGTTGCCGGAGTAGATGAAGTGGTCGGGGAAGATGACGGTGACGCTGGCGATGAGCTGGTACTGGACGGAGACGAAGTTATGGTTGGCGGCAGCGACGGTAGCCCGTAAAGGGTCACGACAGTTGCCTGGAGAGGCGCGACGGCGGCGGTAGCCTGAGAAGGGCCACGACGGGGACGACTTCAGGCGGTGGCGTGGACCGCGTGCCACGGCGCTACGGCCCAAAGGGACGATGCAGCGGCGACGCGCGTGTCGGTGCAACCGCGGGGATGGCCTCGGGGCGGCGGCGTGGACCGCGTGCCGCGGCGCTATGGCCGGAAGGGGCGACGCAGCGGTGACGTGCGTGTCGGTGCAACCGTGGGGAGAACCACAGGGCGGCGACGCAGCGGCAGCCCGTTGCTCGATCGGTGGATAGGCGCACAAACTCGGGGATGATCTTCACGGGAACCTGCGAAGGCGCACGCAGACGATTGTACGGGTCGCCGCACGGCGCGGATGGAGTGGATCACGGGCGGGCGGGTGATCAATCCGATCGCTCGTAAGGTGGAGGAGGCGCCGCTCGGCGTGAGGTGGGACGGCGAAGAGGCTGAGCGATGAACGTAGCACCGACGTGAGGCTGCCGGAACGTGGCGGAGGCGCCCGAGCGGCCGCTGCGGCGCCGTGGTTGAGGCGGCCACGGTGGAGGCGGGGTGGTGATGGAGGTGTCCCGATCGGAGCATGGCGACGACGGCCGGCACAAAACGACGGGCGGGCAGACACGCGGAGGGCGGCCGTTTCGGGCCAACGTGTCGCGCGAAGCCGCCTAGTCGGTGAAGAGCCCACGCAGACGGCGGCTATGATGGGCCGCCACGCATCGCGAGAGGCCGCTGTGTCGGAGTAGAGGCGCGCGAGGGTCGATGGCGGCGGTGGGCGACGCAAACCGATCTTAGATCGGAAAACCAAAAAGAAACGCCGATCAAAACGACCGGCGAGAAAGAAAACCCCGGATCGAAGGATCGGGAAAAAGACTCTCTAGGGCAGCCGATCGACACGACCGGCGGATGAACCCTAGGTACGGGCGGCGTGGCCCCCGGCGGAGATCATGGAGAGCGACCTCCCCGGGGGGCGGCGCGGCGCGGAAGCGGCGGTTAGGGTTTAGGATCGAGGTAAGGCTTATACCATGTAGAAGGAATAGAGAGGGATTGGTGGAATAGTTGATTGTATTGCTGAGCCTCGTGGGCATATATATATGAGTACATGATTTACTTGGAGTACAAGTCAAGGTAGAACAAATCCTACGCTATCCTATGTTTCCTAAATAGTCACAATACTCAACACTCCCCCTCCAACTAGGACTGCTACGAGGAAGAACAACGAAGGTCAGTCGCGGAATAAACTAGCGAGGTGGCGCCGCGCGGAAGGTCATCGACTTCGCCTTCTTGCTGTGCCACCGAAGCTCTACGATGCGTTGATCAGAAAAAAACGTGAGGTGGATTGGTGGTCAAAGATAGATAGTTTGTTATTCGTATGAACAAAACTACTTTTGTGCAATGTGTGTGCGGTGTGCCTTTGTGAACGTGTCTTTTTTGTGACAAAAAAACAATTTGAGTTAAAGATCATGTGTGTCTGTCATTATAGCACCAAATCATATCATCAACTGTTATCTGCCATCTAGGATAAAGGGCATTAGCACTGCCACAATTTCGACAACAAATACAGACAACATCTGAACCACATCCATACAAGTTTTGAGATACATAGCAGACGGAAAGCTGAACTCCAACCAAGTGCAGCTCTGTAAATGTGTAGAGTTCTTATTTGGAAAGAAGGAGAACTAAAAGTTCCAGATGATAGGCAGGCACATCGCTGACAAGGCCTCTCAAAGGCCGAAGCTCGCAACCAACCAGATTTAGCAAAGATAAAATAAGATACACGATGAGACTGGTGTACCTGTAGTTGTTGCCGAAGGAATGGAAAAGAAACAAGGATATGTCACCCTTGCAAATCTGTAAATGTGCAGAGTTCTTATTATTAACAGATGAACATGCGCAAACAAACGGATGGATCACACGTGCCAAAACACGGAGATCAATAATAACCATATGGAGCAGACAAGATCTGTAGGTGCTGAATTTTGACAGGCTCGAATGGTTGAAACATGATGTCTCATGAAACTATAGGGTGCAAATGAAAATGGCAAAAGTATGTACAGTGGCAACAATATGGAACAGTTTGATAAAAAACAGAGATTAATATACATTATAAATCTATGAGGGCATCCAGTGATATCAATAATCAATATTGATCAAGAGTCGATAAAATGCCTCCACTAACATAAGCACGCTCATCTCACATATTCTAACTAGCAGTAATAATTGATATACAGCTCAGATGCAATCTTGTCATGCATACTTACTTATGCTCTGAACCATGTTCAAATGTCATACATGAATGCTCGCGTTTACAAAATTATTCTTATTAGTTATATGAGACAGAAGCAAAATAAAAAATCTCTCCAAATAGAATTGGATTATTTAGTCCTGAGAAGTAATCTTCTCATGCGAGTCTGAAACATTTCCAAATGTCATACATGAATGCTCGCGTGTAAAGAAGTTATTCTTATCAAAACTCTGGTTTGCAATTTGCATAGCATGTAAATGTAATGCATGGGGTCAATCTAGGTAGACTGGTTACCACGCTAAAACAGAGGATAAATACTCTAACTGATGGGAATAAATCATGATATATAACAACATAACTTTAATTTTTTAGAAATAAAGGGTCTCCCCCAGGTTCCATTCACATGCAACCAAGTTTACACTGTTAAGTTCAGGCTCACCCAGCAGCCAACGCTTGCAACCCCAGGTTTAAACTCTAAAGCGATTACAGGTAGAGACAGAGAACGAACTAAAAGCCCAACAGAGATTTATTCTTGATCAGCATCGCTCCACCAAGTCGATCCTGCCGCCACCTCCTCATCAACATAACTTTATTCATACCTGTTAGCTTTGTAGGCAAAAAGAACAGATGCCCTTTGAATGGTGTAATCCTGAGAAGGCTTGGTTTCTACTAGCCATAGACCATAGTATCTTGAGGAGATGGTAGGCGGTGTACAAAAATTGTACTACTGCATTATTCAGATTAGAAACCAGTTGTCCCTAGAACTGAAAGTATCAGCCCGCAGCCCATTGAGAAATACCGGAGAAATATACAGGAAAAAACAGACACAAATAAGTAAAACATGAATTTACTTTCACACCATTTAATCTCTTCAGACAACGATACTGCAGAAAGAACAAATATGTGCAGCTTACAAGAAGCAGAGCAAGCAACCAACAGACTAAATCGAAACTGCAGCCTCGGCAGTGATCAATATATTGAGGTTATTTCAGATGAAACTCTCATCTCCAAGGCTAAACTGAGAAACTTCTTTCACGGAAATTAGATTAGAGAACGCACTGGAAACTGTAAGGACCATTTCAGAGCGCTCCGCTGCTTCCGTATCAGTATCCACACAGATATCAATAGTGCGGACATGTTACTACTCATTGCCCATTCAATGCACTTGCAGAATGGCCTGGGCTCACACTCAGTTAGTTCAACATGAGGATTAACAAGTTGACAAGAATACCATGATTTCTTCTCTACTGATTAATGTAATGGACATAACAGGACTCACGAATCAAATATCAACTTTCAGTTAGCAACGGCCAAACCAGCATATAACACACACTTATAAGCACAACGAAAATTCATCTACCAGATCTTGTGCCAATGACGTCGAGGATTCCGCATTGACTGCACCGCTTCCCATCCCAATACCCCACTTATAAGCACAACGAAAATTCATCTTATATCCGGACACCAAGCCGGCCAGTCATCATTCTGCTCACTCAAGGAGACATTCAGGATAAATTCAGCAACTTCCCGGCAGAAGGTACCTTCCGCAGGCTGCAAACATCAGTACTCCACTGTCCTGTGATCGGATAAATTGGCTCCTCTACTTTCCGCCAAACATCTACCAAGATACGGGCTAAGTGTCTTCTGGTTGATCAGGGAGGATCCGTCTCCTGCATGCCATACTAGCCATTAGTTGTTGATGTTGCATAGCTCTCTATGGTTTATCTCAATTCTCATATCACAAGTGTGAGCCAAAATGGATACCTAGTGTGCAATAGTAAAAAAAAAATCAGCTACAATGTCTACACATCTAGTTCTTACTTACCACAAAAATTCAGATGTACACAGAAATATGGAAGAGTACCTACGAATGTACACATTCTCAATACCCATCCAGGCGAGGAAACATAATTGTAAAAAAATTGTCAACCTAATACACAATATTCTCAATACCCTTCAGGAATTGTCAGCCTAATACACTAGAGTAATTTTTTTGTTCTGCCATAGAACAGTTGCCATGCAATTCTTGGTTCATGCAAATCTGAATCTATTCATTACTTCTCCTCTACAAGCTGTCGCATAGTCTTCAGCAAGGTGCGGTGCAGCTGCCTTGTGATCGTCTCCTCGGTGCGGAATGCGACAGCATGCAACATGATCTTGAACATCCTGGAACCACGGGGCACACCAAGACCTTGGGCACACACCACCATCGCCTGGACGCGCTCCGGTTTGGCGCTGAGCAACCATGGCAAATGGAGGAACAACTTGGCGATATCGCAATCATCTAGCCCGCACTCGTGCAGGAGGGCGACATTGGGCTTGACCACCTTCTCGAGGCTGCATCCGAGGAGACCGGAGCACTTCCTTAGAAACCGGACCCGGTTCTCGATGGAGCCGAAGAGCGACATGCAGTATGATAAATTGGAGACGACGGACTTATTACGGAAGATGGGGAGGCCGAGCGAGAGGCTGCCCGCGATCTCGGCGTGTGAGAGTCCATTGCCAGTGAGCCCGACGACGACGGGGGCCAGGGTTCTCTCTACGCTGGCGCAGAGGAACTGCGGGTCTTTGGCGACGAGGGCAGCAACGTCGGCGCTGGAGAGGCCGAGGCCGGCGAGGAAGGCGAGGACGGCGTCGGGGTTGGTGGGGGACTTGAGATGGGAGAGCTTCGCGGATGCGTTGAGGGCCTGGGCTCGGGTGAGGCCGCAGGTGCCGACGAGGTAGTCATCCACGGCGAAGCTAGGGTTTGGGGAAATGCGGGGGGCGGCGGCGGAGAGGAGGCGATAAAGAGGGAACGGGATGGGAGATGAAATGGAGGGAGGACAGAGGAGGTGGGTCAGGATGCGGCTGCGGAGGCGGAGCATGGCTCAGGCAACAGCTTTGGTGCGCCGGCGGCGAGGGGAACGGCCGCCGATGGTTGGTGCGAGAGAAGACTCGTGAAGAAGAAGATGGTTGTGGGCTGGTCGAGCAGTAAGAAAGCACAGGTAAAAAAAAAAAGCGTTTACACCTTGCGGTGGGCCTTCAAGCCTTGGCCCATACACCTTGCCGTATTCCTCAAATAGAAGAAGAAAAATGCAACCCTATATATAGCCTTCTGGTTGGTTAAAAGGAGGACTCCGCGGGATTCGAACTTCGCAAGTGCAGAGACGACCCCAGCGCACTCAGCCACTAGGCTATGCACGTGCATGTGCTAATAATTCTTTATTCTTCCTTGTATTCTTTCCGCTTTTCTGTTTTACTTTTTTCCGTCTTTTTTTGTTTTCCGTTTTTTCTGTTTTATACTTCCTTTTTCCTTTTATTGTTTTCCGTTTTTTTTCTGTTTTACTTTCTTTTTCCTTCTTTTCGTTTTTCGTTTTTTTTTTTTTCTGTTTTACTTTCTTTTTCCTTTTTTTTTGTTTTTTCTGTTCTTTTTCCTTCTTTTTTGTTTTCTGTTTTACTTCTTTCCTTTTCTGTTTTTTAAATCCGTTTACTTTGAAAATGGTCCATATTTTGGAAAATGTTTATTTTTTAAAAAATATTCATTTTGAAAATAGCTCAGATTTTTGAAATGTTCCCTTTTCTAAATGAACCCAATTTTAAAAAAAAAATTAAAATACTTCTAATTTTACAAATGGTTCCGATTTTAAAAGTGGTTCTTTTTGAAAACGATTATTTTTTGAAAATGGTTTTGATTTTTAGAATTGGTTCGGTTTATTGTAAATGGTTCTGATTTTTTAATATGGTTATTTTTCGAAATGGTTCTTTTTTGAAAATGGTTCTTTTAAAAATGGTATTGAATTTCAAAATTGGTTCCGATTTTTGTAAATGGTTCCGATTTTTTAAAATGGTTCTTTTTAAAAATGATTTTGATTTTCAAATTGGTTCCATTTTTGTAAATGGTTCTGATTTTCTAGTATGTTCCTTTTTTTGAAAATGGGTTCTTTTTTAAAAATGGTTTTATTAAATGGTTCTTTTTCGAAAAATGCATGTTTTAGTTTTGGTTCACCGGCATTTTTGGTTCACTATTATTTCCAATATAGCCAATTTAGTTCATTTTCGGTTCACTATTTTTTTTCACTAGCATTTTTGTATCACCCACATTTTTGGTGCAATATAATTTTTGGTTCACCGACATTTTTGGTTCAATATTATTTTTGGTTCAGCCAATTTTAGTTCCTTTTCGGCTCACTATTATTTTCGGTTCACCGTCATTTTTGGTTCACTATTGTTTTGGTTCATCGACATTAAATATTTTTTTTGGTTCTCCGGCATTTTTGGTTCACCGAAATTTTCGGTTCACCGTCATTTTCCCTTACTATTATTTTTGGCTCACTATTATTTTCGGTTTTATCGTCATTTTTTTGTTCACTGTTATTTTTTTGTTCACCGGCAGTTTTGGTTTGATATTATTTTTGGTTCTGCGATATTTTTGGTTCACCCAAATTGTAGTGCCTTTTCGGCTCACTATTGTTTTCTGTTCACCGTCATTTTTGGTTCACTATTATTTTTGGTTCACTATTATTTTTGGTTCACAGACATCAAATATTATTTTTGGTTCTCCAGCATTTTTGGTTCACCGGAATTTTCGGTTCACCGTCATTTTGGCTCACTATTATTTTTGGCTCAATATTATTTTCGGTTCATCATCATTTTTGGTTCACTATTATTTTTGGTTCGCCCGCAGTTTTGGTTTAATATTATTTTTGGTTCTCCGGCATTTTTGGTTCACCTGAATTTTCGGTTCACCGTCATTTTGGCTCACTATTATTTTTGGCTCACTATTATTTTTGGTTCATCGTCATTTTTGGTTCATAATTATTTTTGGTTCACCGGTAGTTTTGGTTTAATATTATTTTTGGTTTTCCGGTATTTTTGGTTCACCCAAATTTTAGTGCCTTTTTGGCTCACTATTATTTTCGTTTCACCGTCATTTTGGCTCACTATTATTTCTGGCTCACTATTTTTTTCGGTTCATCGTCATTTTTGGTTCACTATTATTTTTGGTTCATCGGTAGTTTTTGTTTAATATTATTTTTGGTTCTCCTGTATTTTTGGTTCACCCAAATTTTAGTGCCTTTTCGGCTAACTATTATTTTTGGTTCACCGACATTAAATATTATTTTTGGTTCTCCAGCATTTTTGGTTCACCGGAATTGTTTGGTTCACCCGAATTTTAGTTCCTTTTCGGTTCACCGGTATTTTTTGGTTCACCGATTTTTTCAGTTCACTATTATTTTTGGTTCACCAGTAATTTCGGTTGACTATTATATTTGGTTCACCCGAATTTAAATTTTTGAAAAATATTTTCAAATTTGAATATATATATTTCGAAATATCTTCATATTTTAAAAACAAAAAGAAAAAAAATGCAAACGTGCACTTCCAAGTTCAAAAAGAAATATTTTGTAAGAAAATACAAACGTGCACTTGTAACGCGTGCAGATTTGCTTTAGGGGATGACGTGCACTTTTTTTTTTTGGGAATGACGTGCACGTATTTTATTTTTTTTGAGCTAACTACGAATCTTTTATTCAATAGAAATATGGTTCGGGATACAGACTCCAACCGGTGGAGCTAAAAGCCAAACATGGCGTCCAAATACATCTCTTAGAGAGCTTCTAGCAAGAGCATGAGCCTCTTTATTCGAATTCCTTTTTTCATGACAGAAAAGTATCTCGTCGAAATTCAGAGACCGTGCTTTGATCTCTCGAACTATCTGGCTATATTCACCCATCGAAGAGCCGTGGAGTGTGTTGATGACTCCCAGGCAATCCGAAGCAATCCGAGCACGTCGAATAGAGAGGTCAGTCGCCAATGAGAGCGCCTCCCTGCACGCAATTGCTTCTAAAGTTTTGGCATTTGTGATTCCTGCAAGAACAAGTGACGATGCTCCCAGGAATCTCCTATCATGTGTCCGAGCTACTGCAGCCACAGCTCCCTTGTTGCTTGCTTTCCCGACTGCAGCATCAACATTAATCTTAGCCCACCCCTCCGGTGAAGGGATCCACCCTTGAACCGAATTGGTGGTATGAACTGGTCTCGATGTTTTTGGTTTCTCCAAAACCTCCAGCTCTGTAATGAACTTCTCTACAAAACATTTAGTAGATAAAGGGCTCTGAAAAATACTCTCATGAATTGCCTTCCTTCGAGCATACCAGATCGCCCACAAGGTGACAAGCAGCTCTGTCAACTCCTTTCTCTTGAGCCTCTCAATAAGAGCAAAAATCCAATCTCTAGCTTTTTCCTCCTGTGTAATTGCCACATATTCCGCCACTTCTGGTGACGCCAAAGCCCACACACATCGCGCCATGGTACACTCTATCAACGAGTGTCTCCATGAGTCTTGCTGACCACAGATCGCGCATGTGTCAGTCGTTGCCATGTTCCTGGACTTCAGAAGATCTGCCGTTGGAATGGAGTGTTTAGCTAGACGCCACACAAAGTTCTTGATCTTCGAAGGTACTGGAACCCGCCAAAGGGATGTCCATTGCTTCTCTTCCTTCTTTTGATCAGAAGAAGACGCCCTTCCATCCAGCCAAGCCTCTCGCTTAGCTTTAGTGCTTACCAGCATTTTGTACGCTGATCTCACAGTGAACATACCCGTCCGATCATAATGCCAACCCCAGAAATCCGGTTGTCTCCTTTGTACATATCGGGATGTTCCTGATCACCTCAACATCCATAGGAAGGAACCATTTCTGAAGCTTGTTCACATCCCATGTAACATCCGCATGTGATATAAGATCACACACCCGCATTGGAGGTTCTGCAGCTCAGCATGCCACCGGTCTCAGCGATCCATCGCGTGGCAGCCAATTATCATTCCATGGATTTGTATCCTCCCCTGTACCAATGCGCTTGATTAAACCTTGCGACAAAGTGTCTTTGCCATCAAGTATTGATCTCCAAATCTGAGACGGGTTTGATCCCAACTCAGCATCCAAAAAACCGGTGTTTGGGAAATACCAAGCTTTTAAAATCCTCGCACTAAGACTTTCCGGGTGCTGAAGGACTCTCGGTGCAGTTTTGATTCCTCCATGTTGTTTCATGATCAGATCCGTTCATAGCATCACCAAATGGGTTTTTTCTGAAATGGGCCTTCTCACGATCGCTGGCGCGCGCATGATTCCTGCGGGCGAGTCGGACAATATAGCTCGCAAAGAGCGATGTATAGGGGCACCCGAAGAAAAAGGCTTCTCATATATACTACTATTAAAAGAGCAAACTTGATCGGATATATTAAATTTATGCCGTACGATCTCTGATCAACGAATCAGATTGTTCGGTCCGTGTTGAGCAACTCAACACATTGTGAATGAAACGTTATTTTTGTTTTTTGGCTGAGTTACGCCGACCGAATAAACTCTGCTCAACGAGCAGCATCTAGAAGATCGTGGGCGGAGTCGGAGCGCCAATACACCCCGGTCCATCGCCGCCAGCGCGTTCTCCTTCCCAAGCTCGGCTTGTGATCCCGGCCTCTTCTGATTGGAGACACGGCTGTGTCGAATCGCATGTGTGTAGGCGCCAGCGCTGGAGCCTCCATGCCGTCGGGCCGTCGGACCTAGCCGTTCGTCGCCTCCTCCTCCAGCGAGGTCCGTCCCCGCGCGCCCCGGCGACCTCCGTCCCCGCGTGCCTCCCGGAAAGGACGCCACCCCCGTGCTCATCCCGGCGAGGAAGCTGCCCCCGCGCGCCTCCCGGCAAGGACGCCGCCCCCGTGCGCCCCGACGAGCTTGAGGTGCGTCGCGAACGGGAGGGGAGAAGGACGACTGATTCAGGCAGAGGAGGGGAGCACGAGAGCAGCTGCTCGAGCACGGGCGGCAAGGAGATCTGCTCTGGCGGCGGTGGACTGCGAGGACAGAGGCGAGCGGCTCACCTGACTCCATCTCCATGGGCTCCGTTTGGTACTATACTAGGCACAATTTATACAGCGAAGGAATAGCCAAGACGTTGATTCAGTGTCCAGTCGATCTGTGATACCTTCTATGATACCTTCGTGATCAAGGAGATTAATTAAGAACCTATCGCAGCTAGGCCAGTCCTGTCGCTCCCGCGAGCGACGGGCGAACCCTAGCCGCCGCCGCTTCCCAGCCCCTCCTCCTCTCTCCCTCCTCCCCCGCCGCCGTCGGAGGGCGTCGCCGGGCTAAGCCCGGGCGGCGTCGGCGGCGGCGGGCTCCTTCTCCCTCGCGTGGCCGGGGCGGCGCGGGCCGCAGCGGTCGGTGGGGGCGCCGCGCTGGGCGAGTGGGCGCGGCTGCTCTGCGGCGGCGTGGGGGCTTCGCGGTGGTGGTGGGTGTGGGGTGCGTGTGTGCGTTGTGTGTGTCCTTCCTTGGTGCGCCGGGGTTCCCTCGCATCTCTCCTCGCTGAGCACGGCGCCGTCGCCTTCTGTGGGCGTGCGCCACCTATACGGCGACTGGCCGGTTGCGCCGCCGCCGGCGGTCGGCCGTGCCTGCCGGTGGTGCCCTGCTGGGTGCCGCCGTGTCGATGCCAGATCCAGAGCCCGTTGGGCCGGATCTGGGTCGGGCTGGGCCGCCCCTTTTTGTGTCCCTGCTCGGTGCAGTGGATGCAGGGGTGTGCCTCTCCGAGGTCTGTCCTCTGTGGACTTGCCGGAGTTGCCCGGTTCGATCTGCCGGAGTTGCCCCGGTCTCCGTGGTGTTTACCATGAAGCTCCAGATTCCGATCTGGGCTGGGGCGGTCTGGGCTACCCGTGGGCTGGGTTTCGGTCCGTCGTGCTCTTTCCGGTGCTCTTAGCACCGTGTCCCGAGGTTCAGAGGCCGGTGGATGCGTCTTTTGTCCTCTTCGCGTCCTCTTGGCGGCGGCCGTCGTTTGGTTTGGGAGGGTCTCGGTGAAAACCGTGAAATGGTTGCGACCATTGCTGGCGATGACAACACCTCCGGTGTCGTTCCCTTGTTGAAGGCATCGCTGTGAAGACAACTCCTCTTTCCAAACGGCCGGACTCCGCCTCCCCGACCCAGTTTGCTCTCCCTGGCGTGTCCGTTCGATGAAGACTTCCCTTGGTATCTTGGGGCTTGGGCGAAAGCTCGGCCAGACTTGTATCTGCCGGCAACGACGACGTTTTGAGCGCCGTTCACCTTCTTGGAGGCGTTGCTGCAAGCCCTCGCCTTTGGATTGCCCCTTCCCCATTGGCATGCCATGACGGAGGCGATGATGGTGCGGTGGAGGTTTCGTTGGGGTGGACATCTCCGACGTCGTCTCCGTGCAACAGAAGACATGGTGACGCCTTCGGATCTAGCATGCTTAGTTTAGCTTAGCTTAGCTTGGTTTTACACCATGTTTGTATTCTCTGTTGTTGTGAGGTGTGAGTGTGTGGTGTGAGTGGTTGGTGTTGTTGTAAGTCTGTTAGCCGGTTGTTGGCTTTGTTAATTCAAAGCTGGGCTCTGCTCGAGCCTTCCGTCTAAAGCTAGGCCAGTCCTGGAATTTTGGTACAGGCAAACTTATGGTTAGCAGAGATCTCTCAAAGACGAGATCCCAGTCGTGGGAAGCTAAAGGAGAACTTATAGTCAGCAGAAGTCTTCCCATGATTTGACCCTCTATGTTTTCTTTGCTCATATTCTAGCATAGAGTCTTATATAAGAGTACTTGCTGCTATTTAGTAGGTATCAGCTAGAAGTGATCAAACATTCACACTAGGCTGGATATTCAGGAGAGACAAAAGTAACTTCAGGAAAATCACAAATTTATTTGCGAGTATTAAATTGTTTAGAGCTGCATCTGTCAGATCTTGTCATTGATTCATTTTGTTGTCCACGAAGTACCTTGGTGTCGTACCATAAAAAAATCGTCTGCATGTTTCACTGTAAAATCTGATGTTTCCAAACCAAACTACCACTGCCTGTAAGATGTTCATGAGATTGGCGCTAAGAGTGTTCTCAGGAAGGGTATTTGCAACGTGATCCGCTGCTTTTTGACAACTGTGAGGACTGAGGACTATGGCTGCATTTGGGGTTCGAGAGGGGCACAAGATGCATAGTTCAATATTCAATAAAAAATGTCCTGTTGCAACGCACAGTCATATGAGCTTGACTGCCGTTGGAACCGCGAGCGTCGGTACCCTTCCCTGTGCAGCCGGCTGAACTAAAATAGATAGATAACAGCAAGCACGAACCAAAACAGATCGATGTCTAGCTCTATTCTTTTGTTTAGTTGCCGGTGACAATTGTGCGTGAGGTGAGAGTAGGGAAGTCGACGGCGGATGCGCGCAATGTTGAACATGAGACCGACGGTGGCATCGCCCGATGTGGATTTGGGTGATTTTTTTAGAGATCTTGATGCAAAATCTACCACCGAAGGTCTGATCAAAGGTTAGGTCGTACGCAGTCATGGAGATTTTGCGATGAGTAGTCAACGACCCTACACTCCGACATTCATGCGGCGACGTGATGCCGCTCCAGCTAACCGCAATCACTCCTCCTTCCTTACCCGCGATTTTAGCTTCGGCGAGGGCCAAGTGAATACCCCTTGGATGAGGGCATATTCCGCAATAGTGATGAGGATGGCGACAACCTTCATGTTCACTGCCTGCTCCCTGCGCTTTTCCTCTTCCCCTCTACACGCAAGTGATGATGCTCGAGGCGTGGTGCACCGAAGGTCGTGCGGAACGATACGGGCGTGACATAATTTGTCCCGAGAATCCGCCCAAGGAGCACGCCTTCATCGCGGGGCACCAGTTCGGTTGGCTTCGGTGTGAGTTTTATGTGCTCTATGATGCTTACATAAGCATCGTTTTCTTTCCTATATAAAATCCATAACCGATACAAAAGTTTTAAAAAATAATACATGTAGGCCATGGTACAGTCTTCCTACTTGTAAATTATCTCTTTAATTGTAAAGACGTGCGTTGCACGTACATGCCAACTAGTGCCTACAAAATAGAGAACATCTAAAGGTCAAAATGCGAAACCAAAAATTGGGCCCTCAATGAAACCATTCCAGGAAGATAGCTACGTACTACTGCCGCCGTAGTAGGTCTCGCTACTCTAGCGGCGATCATGATCGGCGGGAGGATTTCTCGCCCACCGCTCTCATTCCCTCGCTCTCCTTCCGATCGACTGCCTCGGGCTGACCACGGGGCCGGCTCTGTCTGGCTACCCGGCCTTGGGTGGTTGTTTCTTGGTTGGAAACTAGGGTTTGTATGGCAGCTGGTTGTCAAGATCGCCATGGACGAGGGCTCCAGGGCGAAGGAAAGGAAAACAAGAAAGGCAGTGGAATACGACCTAGACTCATCTAGGGGTTGGCAATCTTGGAGGATATTTCTTCTCCGACGAGGGATTCAGGCCGGATCCTCCATGAGATCGATCTGTATGGCTCTGCTCCGGCTGACTACAGCCCAGCATGAGCAGAACTGCGAGACGTTGTTGAAGATGCTGGACCCTCATGGGACAGACACGGAGGTGCTCCAGGGGGTGGCCCCGAATGCTAGAAGGAGTCTGGATGATGCGCTGCAGAACGAAGGAGAGGAGACGGTGGCGACAGTTTCACCTGTGAAGCCGCTGGTACAGAAGATGCAGAGGAAGACGGGTGAAGACAATGCTGAGGCGGGCTCTGACCAGGAGTGCCGCCGGGAACAACGAGTGCCTTAAGTTATAACTGTCGCGGGGCGGGAGGCGACGCGACAGTTAGAGAGCTTAGCGATCTCGCTAAGCGGTTTAAACCTACCGTTCTTTGTGTTTTAGGGACTCAACTACATAAAGATCGGGTTGAAGGACTAGCTAGAAGGCTAGGTTTTGACAGGAGTTTTGCCGTAAGCAGTACGGGCCGCAGTGGCGGTATAGGAATTTTCTGGAACAATGAAATAAAGATGGAGATTTTGCCGTATTCTCAGTATCACCTAGATGCGATTATAACTGAGAGGGGTTGTGATCCCTGGAGGTTCACGTGTGTCTATGGCGAGGCTAGAGCATCAGAGAGGTATAAGACTTGGGATATGCTCAAGTATGTCAAATCATCGTCGGACTTATCGTGGATGTGCATCGGCGATTTCAACGAAGTTCTACACCAACACGAGCATGAGGGTGTAGCAGACCGTAGCCTGGCTCACATAGCAGGTTTCCGGGATGCAGTGGATGTTTGCGAGCTAGCCGACCTGGGTTATGAAGGCAACAGCTGGATATTTGAGCGGCGTGTTGCGGGAGGGACGTTCTGTCGAGTTCGCTTGGACAGGGCCGTTGCGACAGCAGCCTGGAGTGAGAGGTTCCCGTTGGCCACCGTGAGACATTTAACTGGAGTGGCGTCGGACCACTATCCGATACTTCTAAGCTGGCGGGAGTTAGCGCGCCAACGAAGAATTACCGAGGAGCGAATCTTCAGATACGAGATCATGTTGGAATCACATGAGCGTTTCAAGCCTCACCTTTACGATGCGTGGCAAGAGCAGGGGAGGGCAGCTTCGATGCATCAGTTACAAGAGAAGCTGAACCGTGTGTCAAGCTCCCTTGATGAGTGGGGACGGGGCACGTTCGGGAATGTCAGGAAGGAAATACGACAGTTAACCGATCGTCTTGCGCTTTTGAGAGCAGATACCATGAGGCAAGGCCCGCCATACGAGGAAACCAAAGTTTGCCAAAGACTTGTTGACCTCTACGCGCGGGAGGAGGTAATGTGGCGCCAGCGGTCCAGAGTGCAGTGACTCGCGGAGGGCGACAAGAACACTCGGTTCTTCCATCTTAGAGCCAGCCAGAGAAAAAAGAGAAATCGTATAACCAAGCTAAAGAAACTAGATGGAAAGTTCACCGAGGATGACCGGGAGATGGTTGACCTGACGAGCAACTTCTATGAAAATCTGTACAGCTCAGAAGGGGTTACTAACATGCAAGAAGTCATTGATGTGATTCCAGTCAGGGTCACGGATAAAATGAATAATGGCCTGCTCAAGCCATTTAAGGAGAAGGAGGTGAAAGAAGCCCTCTTCCAAATGTTCCCGACGAAGGCGCCGGGGCCAGATGGTTTTCCTGCACATTTGTTCCAAACCCATTGGGATCTATGTGGCGAGGAGGTGACAACGGCAGTGATCAGGGTTCTAAAGGGGGAGGACAACGTGGGAGATATAAATCAGACTTTCATTGTCCTCATTCCTAAGGTGGCAAGCCCAGAAGAGTTGGGCCAGTTTAGACAAATCAGCTTATGCAATGTGATATACAAGATTGCGTCTAAAGTTTTGGCTAATAGGTTGAAGGTATGTCTTCCGGAGATCATTTCGGAAGAATAGTCGGCGTTTGTTCCAGGCAGGCTGATCACGGACAACATCATCACCGCCTACGAGTGTCTCCACTTCATGAAGCGGAACCGAGCTAAAAAGAATAGGTTTTGTGCTCTAAAGTTGGACATGAGAAAGGCGTATGACCGGCTTGAATGGCGCTATCTGGAAGCAGCCACGATCAAGTTGGGTTTCCACCGGTTGTGGGTGAAGATGGTGATGCGACTCGTCACTATGGTGTCCTTCCAGGTCTTGTTTAATGGAGGGAAGTTGCGACAGTTTACCCCTTCTCGGGGGGTGCGGCAGGGTGATCCAGTCTCACCATATCTCTTCTTGATAGCAGCAGAGGGCCTCTCGTGCCTTCTAAAACATCATAGTTTTTCATCAGAGCTCCAGGGTTTAAAGGTGGCACCGTCGGCGCCGGCGGTGAGTCACCTCCTCTTTGCAGATGACAGCCTGTTGCTATTCAAGGCGGAGACAGTGAGTGCGGAGAAAGTACAGGTCCTTCTGGACAAATATTGTTTGGCTTCTAGTCAAAGGATTAATCGGGATAAATCTTCGATTTTCTTCAGCAAGAGATGCCCGAGTGGGATCAAGGAGGGAGTCAAGACCGTCCTTGATGTTCATTCCGAGACCCTCAGCGAGAAGTACTTGGGGATGCCGTCAGATGTCAGGCGTGCCAAGGGGAGCGTGTTCAAATACATCAAGGATCGAATCTGGAGCAGGATCCAAGGATGGATGGAGCGGCTACTATCCGCGGGAGGCAAGGATATACTGATCAAATCGGTTGCACAGGCAATACCGATTTTCTCTATGGCTTGTTTCAGGTTACCAGAGGGACTATGCGCACATATCAACTCTTTGCTGCGGAAATTCTGGTGGGGAAGCAAGAATGGCGAGCGAAGAACTTGTTGGGTGTCCTGGAAGGACATGTGCAAACCCAAATCTATGGGGGGCTTGGGGTTCAGTGTGACACCCCTCCCTGGCACATCTTGCCAGAGAGGCAGTCGTCCCATGCGCCAGCCCAGGATAACTGGCCGCACGTCACAACAGTGTAACATAATAGAAATCATTACACAATCAGGCACAAAAAGTGCTACAAAGGTTTACAAGGCCATCAAGGCATGACAAAACATCAAGCCAAGCATGGCACGATACAGAGGTTTAACTGGCAGCGGAAGACATATGAGAGGCTACGGCTTGGAGCGGCTCCACCCCACAGGTTCTAGCTGGGCTACTGATTCTAGCACGCTCTTGCTTCAAATCCTTACTAAGGTGGAAGATGAATCCTCGATAAAACCTGGCCACAATCACAAGGCCCGTGAGTACATTAATATGCACTCAGCAAGAATCGCCACTCACCACAAACAATCCAACAATCATGCAACAAGATATACATTGGAAATAAAATCCTACAACATGGCAAGAGTCTACTCAACATAGACCAATATGATAACATAAAGGTAGCATGGCATCACAAGCAAAACATGGCATAAGCAAACAACAAGAGTATCACCAGTACAGAGTCCAAGCCAGGTGGGGTTGGATCGTATACCGGCAATCAAACAAAGAGGTTACATGTGACGAGTAGACGAGTGTACCAGTGGGTACCAAATCTTATAATTACTCCTGTCAACACAATCAGGCTTCCAAGCCTCTAGCCAACTCTGGCTATCAATCCAGCCAACTCTGGCTATCTCCCGGGGCATGCACAGTTGATGTTGGCTCTGGCCTAACTATAGGCTTCCAACGCATCACACCGCCATCCCATTCACCTCACAAGTAACGTTCCCTGCATCATCTTATTGTTCATTTAGTGAAATCAGGTTGTTCATCTTTCTTTCAAACAAGCCTTAGGTTTAACCTCCTGATATGACACGGACACACAGTGTGACCGACACTGAACTGTTGTTCCATAACCTTGGAACGAGGCTACACATCCAGATTTGACACTCTCGAGAGGTTGCAATTACCACCCACCTGAGGGCACCACACTGAGCCGGTACTTTAGGATATCATCCTTAAGGCGAACTCAGCAAGATACACTCACCCGACCGTTCACGCTACCAAGACACTCCCTGTATAGCCACCGACATAACTCTATGCCTTATGCAGAAGTGAATCCGGCACGTCCCCAACCCATGAGCGACGCCTAGCTCCGGAACCTTCGCAAGACTAGCCCCGACCAACTATGGTACCGACTAGACTTGCCAAAATGGTAGCATCAAAGGAGGCTCAATAGGTCACGTAGGTCAAGGCCCGCCCATATGAGCGACAGTGGCAGTGCTTTCGATGTTCAGATTAGTGGCACCGTGGACTGACCCTATCGTTGTTTGGAGGGGTGTTTCATTTAATCAAGTTCCATCATTCACAAGTCCAAACAAAGAGGATTAGTCCAACACAACAATCACAATAACATAATAATATTAGCAGTAAATAAATCGTAACAACCGGCATGTATCAAATCCAAACTTAGCACCATAAAAACGTCAACCGGAAGACTACGGCGGCGATCCCGCCGACCAGCGCCTTCTCGTTTGTCAAGGAAAAAGAAACGTCAACCGGAAGACTGTGGCAGCGATTCCGCTGGCAAGCGCCTTCTCGTTCGACAAAATAAAATAAACGTCAACCGGATGACTGTGGCAGCGATTCCGCTAGCAAGCGCCTTCTCGTTCGACAAGAAAAGAAAGAAACGTCAACCGGATGACTGTGGCAGTGATTCCGCTGGCAAGCGCCTTCTCGTTCGACAAGAAAAGAAAGAAACGTCAACCGGAAGACTGTGGCAGCGATTCCGCTGGCAAGCGCCTTCACAGATCGACTATAAAAGACAGCACAGTTGGTTTGCGTCGACCGGGTGACTATGGCGGAGCTACCTCCGACCAGCGCCATCACATATCAACGTTAATGTTTTAGTGAGACGGTGGCGGTTTCCCCAGTCCATTGTCTCAAGAAGGGTGTGCGTTTGATAAGTATTAACAATACACAGTATAACCAAGCAAATACGATAAATAAATATGCAACATGGCAGGAGCAATATTACAAGTTTCATACCAAACAAGAACAACAAACAGACATGCATAAATATAACGGTAGACAGACAACACACAAACACCCGGCATGGTAATAAGCAAATAAACAAACAAACACTGTTAGGCTGCTCATAGCAAGGGGTTAGCTTGCCTGAAGGCGGGGATCCACCGGGTTTGGAAAGGTCGGGGTGATTCCGCGGCGTAGGGCAGCGATAGCCCCGTTCCACGGACCCCGGAATGCACGTACAAAAGGGCACCCCATAGAACTATTTTGGAATGAGATGAAATCAGTACCACCGGAAAGAGCTCGTCGAGACGAAGATTTAGAAATTTGAATCGGTTAAAACGGAGCTACGGTTCAAAAACTGTGGCCGTTCGAAGTTGCTCACCAGGGAAAAAAAAACAAACTGAGCAGAGAGAAAAAACAGAACGGGCCGTGGCCACGCGCAACTGGGCCGTGACTGGCCGCTGTGCGCCACGCGCTGCGCGCTGGCCGCTGCTCGCGGATGGGCCGCTGGTGGGCTGCACTGGGCTGGGCTGTTGCTGGGCTGCCTGGAAAACGAAGAAAGAAAAAGAAAAAAAAACCGGATCGAATCGATCCACTGGATCGTCTTCCTCCTCCGTGCTTGCACGCACTGGAACGGCGAGTGGCCGGCCGAGGTTGGCGGGGGGACGCCGGGAGGACCAGCCGGAGGCGGGGACGGCACGACGGCGGCTCGCCGCGGTCATGGGAGGTGGGCCGGCGGCGGGGTCGTGGTCAACGACTCCCTCCTCGTGAGCATGCACGGGAGCGCACGGGGAGGCACGGCCAGCGGCCGCCGGCGGCGACGGGCGGCCCGGCTGAGGACGGAGGCGAGGTCGCGGTGCAGCACCGCGCCCGGGGGAGGGTCCGAGGTGGCTGGGGAGAGGCTCCGCGGGAGGGGTGCGACGAGCGCGTGCTCGGCCGTGCGGCCATGGGGGGGTCGATCACGGAACTCGAACCCCTACTGCTCTCTTGCTCTTCTCGCAGCACCGGGAGATAGAGGAGGTAGTCAGCAGGCAGAGGGGAGTGTGGTGCAGCGAGAGAGGAGAGGCTCGAGGTGCTTATGGGCTAGAGGGCGGGGGGGGAAGAGACACGGGAGGAGCTACACAAAAGCTCTCCCCTCGTTCTGTGCTGTCGGTGGAAGGGATGAGAAGAGGAGCTGGATGCACAGGGGAGGCACGAGGTGCACTGTAGCAGAGGATTAGGCACCGACCAAACAGTAAACAGAAATTAGTTCTTGCCAAAGCGCGCGTCCCGGATGTCCAGAGCGCGACGCGGGTGATATCGACGCGTTCCCGATGACTCGGAGCTCCAAACTAAAAAATGGTGGTACCACTGGGTTCATAACGATGAGAGGAACACAACCAAACAAAAATCCCACAGGGATTCCAAACTTTGTAAAATAAATTTTCCAGAAAACCAAAAACACCGAAGGTGCTCGATGAAACGACAGGGGCCTTGCACATCTCAGAAAAATCCCCAAAAATTACCACTGAGTACTTGTGGCATAGGAGGGTGTCTATGGAGTTTTAGCTCAATTGGATGTTTAGAAATAGGGTTTTGGCAAGATGCCCAAAAATGGACACAATGGCATGGTTATAGAAATGTGAATTTACACACTTCACCTTGGGGTGATCTCTTGGATTTGGGTGTCTATGGGCCATTTGGTCAATGTGACCAAGTCCCATGGCCATAGGATTTGTCTAGGTGTAGGTTTGTTTGAAGAACTCAAAATGGCATCAATTTGGGCTTACAAAGGAAGTAGTCTAAATATTGCCCAAATGGGTTTACCTCCAAAAGATGAAATGCAGGAAATGCCAAAATATTCCTCCCCTGAATTTATCAGAATTATTGGAGGTGCCTAGCTTGGTTAAAACATTTCTAGACTAGAAATGGCAGTTTTGAAAATATTGTCTAACTTGGAAATATTGCATTGGAGTATGCAATATTTTTGCATGGATGGTCTCTATATGGACATGGGGTCCTCTGGTATTTTTGGTGGAATTTTTAGAGCTATGGAAAAAGGCTTTCCTTTGGTAGGTGAAGAAAAGGGTTTAAAAGGTTCGATAATTAGGACTAGGGTTTTCGAGAGAGAAAACCTAAGCATCAAAATTATCACGGTTGTTGGAGTGGTTCGTGGATCACCGGGAAATTTTGAGAGAGCAATTCCCAAGTCAAATCATCCTCAAAAGATTTGAAGAAACATTTAGGAAAAGAGAAAAAGTTTTTCAGGTGTCAGAAAACACCACTAAAATTAGGTTTGAATTTTCGGGGTGTTACATTCAGGGACATTGGGCTCTTCAACCTCGCACTCCTAGCAAGACAAGGATGGCGGATGCTTCAACACCCAGACACGCTGAGTGCTAGGGTTTTGAAGGCGGTATATTTCCCGGAGATGAGCCTTCTTGACGCAAGACTGAGCCCGACACCATCGCAAGTCTGGCGAGGAATTTTTGAAGGAATACAAGTACTCAAGCAAGGCCTCATCTGGCGGATTGGCATGGGCGAGAGCACAGATCCATGGAACGACCAATGGATCCTAAGGGATGGAATGCTTCGGCCTATGGCATGCCTCACGAGCGAGCCACCAGCCCGAGTAGCGGATTTCATCGAAGCTGCAACAACGACGTGGAAGGAAGAGAAATTGCGTCAATGCTTCTTGTCGATGTATGTGGATTTGATCACCTCGATACCACTTAGCCACCGGAGGCAGGAAGATTTCTGGGCCTGGCACTACGACAGGAAAGGGTTGTTCTCTGTCAGGTCAGCGTACATGATGCTGGTCAATACGAGGGAGAAACGAGAGGCATGGCTGGAGAACAGGGCAGGGAGTTCGAATAGAAAGGAAGTTGAGGGAGAGTGGACTTCGCTTTAGCGGATTCAAGTACCGTCGAAGGTGAGGGTTTTTCTGTGGAGGCTGGCTAAGCAATCCTTGCCAACAAACTCAGTAAGGAAACATCAGCACATGGCGGACGATGATAGCTGTAAGCTATGCGGGGCAACAGACTCGTGGCGACATGCCCTTCTGGATTGCACAATGTCGCGTTGTGTGTGGGCATTGGTCGATGAAGAAATTACCGAGCACATGAGTGCTTCGGGTGAGGGGATGCGCGGCAATGGCTAGCGAATATGATGGAGACCCTAAAGCATGATGACCAGATCAGGGTTTTCGTGACCCTCTGGGCCATCTGGCATGCACGCCGCAAGGCAATACACGAGGATGTCTATCAGAACCCTTTATCGACACATCTGTTTGTCGAGAGATTCATCCAGGACCTTGGGGAGAGCAGTGACAAGGGCCAGAAGGCACCGCCGGCGACTCAGGTCCGACCTGCTACGGGAGGTTGGCTCGCTCCGCCGAGTGGGATGGTGAAAATCAACGTTGACGCGATAGTGGGGAAGGCCACGGGGTGTGGTTCAGTTGCGGCCGTGGCACGATCAGACACCGGAGTGTACATGGGAGCTTCGGCTATGATCTACCCAGGGAAGACAGACCTAGAGACTTTGGAGGCGTTGGCGTGTAGGGAGGCGATCGCGCTAGCATGTGATATCAACGCCCGCAAGATCATGGTGGAAAGTGACTGCAAGAATGCGGTACAGAGCATGGAGGAGGGCTCCATGGGAGTTTACGCACACATTGTGCGGGAGATTGCAGAGGCGAGACAGACGATGGACTTGTTGTCATTTCACTATGAGCGTCGTATCCACAACACGGAAGCTCACAATCTAGCAAGAAGCGTAGTGCTAGATGTTGAAAGTGCATGTGCCCTCATGTGTGGTCTTGGTAATTAATGACAATCTTTATGGACTAATGTTTGCATTGAGATATCTTTATAGATCTTGTTCACGAAGAAGATTGGAGTTCATGTGTTGGACTCTAGAAGATTATATGATGACCAAGGTTCTATCCAATGGGTTCATATGAAGAATGGTCATCTAGAGTTAAGCTTATTGCAAGCATGGCTTGGAAAAGTAGATTGAGTGAACATTCATGTTTATCTCCAAGCCATCATCTATATCAAGAGAAGAATATAAAGCGCAAGTGGATACATGAAGATGGAGCTAAGCGAGGCCCTCCCATAATGGTGTATGGGGAGTATTTGGAGAAGTCTTCATCAAGCATGTGCTAGCAAGCGCAATCAAGAAAGGTGGTCCACTTGAAGAGATCACGATCGTCATCATCTTAAATCAAGTGGAATACGCAAGGCAAAGGTATGATCTTGATAGGGTTTCTATTTCACCGGTCTCATGGTGTTAGTGGGAGACCGGGTTATAGGGATAGACGGCGTACTATTAAGAGGGGCTCTCAAGTGAGTAACTTGATCGCATTTTTGAGGAGAGCTCAAACCTTTGCATACTTGGCATCATCATCTTTCTTGGTTCTTATTTGGCCTTTATCCATGTGAGAATTTAGAGCTTATGTTCATCTCCATACCAAGCTCTAGTTCATCAAAAACGGATTTCATATGCATATATCTTGTTGCGTTTTTTATTTTGGAGGTTTTACCGGCTTATCTTTTCTAGAGAGATCAAACTCTCTCCTTGTGGTTTCCTCCTCACATGATGGACTATGATGTGTATATGCATGATCTTGTAGGGCTTGTGATTATCTTCGAAACAAGCCCAAGATCATAGAAAACGGAGTCTTGATGAATATCTTGTTGAGTTTTGATGTTGAAGGATTTACCGGTTGTTCTTTTATAGAGAAGGTTTAACTTCCTACATTTGGTTTAATCCTCCCTTGTTGGACTATGATGTTTCTCTACATAATCTTGAAGAGCTCTTCGTTGCGATTCCAACAAGCCAAAGTTCATCGAAAACGGAGTCCGGATGCGAAAGATATTGTCGTTTTGGTATTTGGTGTTTCTTCAATTTTACCTGTGGCGGTAGTACCGCCGCGGTACCGCCGGAGCCACCCGAGGCCCATTTTCGGCGGTACCGGAAGTGGTAGTACCGCCGCGGGGGGGGGGGGGGGGGATAGTACCGCTGCCCGAAGCGGTAGTACCGCTACCTGGAGCCCGTTTTTAGCCTGTTTTCCCTGTTTGACTTCCTAGGGGGCGGTAGTACCGCTGGGGCCAGCGGTAGTACCGTCCCGGCGCGTTTCTGCTCATAACGGTTGGATTTTGGAGGACCTATTTAAGGGGCCAGCTTGTTGGCGTGACAACACACGTTCGATGGGATACCCCAAGAGGAAGGTATGATGTAGTGTAGCAGCAGTTTTCCCTTGTAATCTACCAAGGTTATCGAATCCAGGAGGATACGGAGGTTCTTCAGGAGGTTGTCAGCGGCGCAACTGACGTGGAACCTGCACACAACACAAACAAACTATTTTGCCCCAACGAAACAGGAAGGTTGTCAATCTCCCCGGCTTGCTGAAAACAAAGGATTAAACGTATAGTGTGGAAAACAATATTAAATTACAGAAAGTAATAGTAACAGATGATTGCAGTTGGTGGTTTTATCAGTATGAGGGAATGGACCGGGGTCCACAGTTCACTAGTGGTGTCTCTCCATAAAAGATAATTAACATGCTGGGTAAACAAATTACAGCTGGGCAATTGACAAATAGAGAGCGCATGACAATGCAATATATGACAAGATGAATACTATGAGATTTAATAGGGCATTACAACATAATACACAGACCGCTATCCAGCTGTATCTATGACTAAAAATCCACCGCCAGGTTAACATCCGTGTCCCCCGTTGGTATTAAGTTGTAAGCAACAAATAATTGCATTAAGTAAAGTGTGTAATATAAACAATGCAAATGACACGTAGACATAGCATCATTGTTTTATCCCTAGTGGCAACAGCACATCCACAACCTTAGACGTTTCTGTCACTCGAGCCCAGATTACTGGAGGCATGAACCCACTATCTAGCATAAATACTCCCTCTTGGAGTCACAAGCATCTACTTGGCCAAAGCATCTACTAGCAACGGAGAGCATGCAAGATCATAAACAACATATATTGATAGATTGATAAACAACTTGCTCATAGTATCTCTATTCATCGGATCCCAGCAAACACAATATGTAGCATTACAATTAGATGATCTTGATCATGATAGGCAGCTCACAAGATCTAAACATGGTAGCACAAGGTGGAGAGACAACCATCTAGCTACTGCTATGGACCCGTAGTCCAAGGATGAACTACTCACGCATCTCTCCAGAGGCAGGCATGGCGATGTAGAGCCCTCCGGTGATGATCTCCCCTCCGGCAGGGTGCCGGGAAGAGCTTCAGAACCCTCCCGATCTAGGGTTAACAACGGCGGCAGCGACGGAACTTTTCGTGGAATAATGATCGGGTACTTAGGGTTTTCGGTAGATCGGGAATATATAGGCGAAAGGGCGGCGTCGGGAGATGCCCAAGGGGCCCACACCACCCCCCGGCGCGCCAGGCATGGGCCCGCGCCCAGGGGTGGCGTGGCGGCTCCCTGGCGCCTCTCCGTTCCCCCTTTGGACATCGTGATCGTGTCGGTGTAAAACTGGCGTACGTTGATTTTCGTCCAATTCCGAGGATATTTCCTGACTAGCTTTTCTGAAACGGAAAAATAGTAGAAAAACAAGAACTGGCACTGTGGCATCTTGTTAATAGGTTAGTCCCAGAAAATGCATAAAAATGCTATGAACTGTAATCAAAACATGTAGCAATTGATATAATAACAGCATGGAACATAAAAAATTATAGATACGTTTGAGACGTATCAAGCATCCCCATGCTTAGTTCCTGCTCGTCCTCGAGTAGGTAAACGATAAAAACAACATAATTTTTGAAGTGACATGCTACCAACACAATCTTGATCAAATAATAGTGTAAAGCACATGAACTGAGTGAATTGATCCAAGTCAATGGTCTATAGTTTGCTAACAAGTAAACAAGGAGTAAACAAACTGAATCATACAAGTAAAAACTTTCATGAATAGTACTTTGGAGACATTTGAGCTATAAGAATTTGCATAAGAGTTAGCTCACCCAGCAATAGATTCAAAGTAAAAGTGTTTGACCAACACAAAGGAAGATTTAAGTTTCAGCAATTGCTTCAACTTCAACATAATTATCTCATGGATATTGTCAAGGCAAAGCAGTATAATAAGTCAAACATATCAGCATATAACAATTGTTGTACCAAAGTTGACACTAGTGTTTGCTTGTGGAGATAGAAAGAAGTAGGAAAACTGACTCAACATAAAAGTAAAAGAAAGACCCTTCGCAGAGGGAAGCAGGGATTAAATCATGTGCTAGAGCTTTTTAAGTTTTTGAAAGCATATAGAGAGCATACAAAATATATTTTGAGAGGTGTGTGTTAATGGTCAACGAATCAGTAAATAAATAGTGCATTAAGTCACAAGCCAACCAGACCTTACAAGAGCGGCTCCCATGAAGGACGTTATTTCTACCAAGCTGGCAGATCATCCATCTTTCTCTTTTGTTTACACACTTGTGAACATTGCTTGACTGATTTCTCAGGGGCAAAAATATGTGAAGAGAATTTTTGGTTAATGTTGTAATTAATTGGGACTGGGCACCCCGTTGCCAGCTCTTTTTGCAAAATTATTGGATAAGCGGATGTATATGCCACTAGTCCAGGTGTAAAGTCTTATCAACAAGTGAAATAAAGACCATCTACCACATCCTCATGAGCTTGTAAACAGTGACACAAAAAGGAGTAGTAACAATTTTGAATATTTAAAGGTAGCACATGAAAAAATTACTTGGAGTGGCAGGAAAATACCACATAATAGGCAGTTATGGTGGACACAGATGGCATGGATTTTGGCTCAAGGATTTGGATTCACAAGCAGCATTCCCGCTTAGTACAGAGTTTAGGCTAGCAAGGTTATTTAAGCAAACACAGACTTTCAACTCGTACATCAAGAACTTATATGACAAAACATACTTGAAAAATTATAAGACTCCACATTGTCTCCCTTGTTAACCAAAACCTTTTACTAGAAAATATCTGGACCTTCGGAACTACCAATGATACAAACCGAACATCAACAAGCTTTACGGTAGTTCTTCACTAATAGCCTTTACTTACATAATGCACAAGTTTAAACATTACGTACTTGGTAACTCAAAACAATTGACAAGTATCAAATTACTCAAGACAGTGATCTATAAAACTATGTAAGCATTTTTCTTATACCATTACCACATGCATAGCATTTTCTGTTCCAACCAAACACCAATCAACTTATTTAAACAACTCTCAAACAAATATAAGTGAAGCAAGCGAGTACTTTCTACAAAACAACTAATAGCTCTGAACAAGAGATACATGAAAACAAAGAGCTAGAAGGTTTAGCAGTGCTAGACAGGAATACTCAACAAATATAAGTGAAGAATAGGAGTATTCTAATGAAAAAACGGAGCGTGTCTCTCTCCCAAACAAGAATGCTAGGATCCAACTAGTTATTACCAGGGAACAAAACTAAAACAAACTGAAAGTAAAACACACAGACGCTCTAAGAAAAGCACATATAATGTGAAGAAATAAAAATATAGTCTCACTAGAGATGACCTGATAGTTTGTTGATGAAGAAGGGGATGCCTCCAAGGCATCCCCAATCTTAGATGCTTGATTCTTCTTGAAATATGTTGGGGAGATCTAGGGGAGCCTCCCTAAGCATAAGCTCTTCACTCTTCTTGATCTTATAATATCATCCTCCTCTCTTAACACTTGAAAACTTCCTTCACATTAAAACTCAACATAATTCTCATTAGCAGGTTAGTGCATCAAAACAATAAACTCACTTGGTTCTGTAAAGATACAATCATAAGCAATCATTTTAAACATTATCTACTATTACTAGCCTTAAGGGAAACTCTTCCACCTTTAAATAATCCCACTTAACAGTTGCAAAAGAGAGAATGCAAAACAAAGACAGAATCTGTCAAAACCAGAACAGTCCGTAAAGACGATTTTTTCCGAGAAACTTACGTTGCTCAAATAGAAAAACGCTAGTCGAATGAAAGATGCGTACATATCTCAGGAACACGTACAAAAAATTGCCGATCAAAATCACATTCCGTTGATTTTATGAATTTCGTACAGTGAACAACAGAAATCTGTTCCTCTGCAGTAATCCAAATTTAAGCACCATCTTGTCATAAGAGACTTTTCTTCGCACAACAAAATAGCAAATAAAAGATACAAAGGAGTTGTTACAGAAGTAAACATGCTCCTTGACTCAATAAAGAAAAATAATAGAAAGTAAAAACAATGGATTGCCTCCCATAAGCGCTTCTCTTTAACGCCTTTTAGCTAGGCACAAAGCATGAATCAAGTATTATCAAGACCAGAAACATTAACATCATAATTTGTCCTAACAATAGTATCAAAAGGTTGCTTCATCCTCTTGCTAGGGAAGTGTTCCATACCTTTCTTGAGTGGGAATTGAAATTTTATATTCCCCTCTCTCATATCAATAATAGCACCAGCAGTTCTAAGAAAAGGTCTTCCCAGCACAATAGGACAAGAAGGATTGCATTCAATATCCAAAACAACAAAATCAACAGGGACATAATTGTTGTTAACAACAATAAGAACATTATCAACTCTCCCCAAAGGTTTCTTCATAGTAAAATCAGCAAATTCCTTAAGCAAAGTTTCTAGCACAAAATCTTTCTTTTCACCCTCTTCCATATCTTAAAGTTTAAGAAACATTTGTTGTAGTATGGGGTTAAGGCTAACAAACCTTGCTTCTATCATGTGTACTAAAGAGGATATAGCAATTTTATAGTTATAAGCAAGCTTAACCAGGGGTCTATCTTCAAAATCATCATACCTCCTTACAAAATTAAAGAACTCTTCTATATTATTTCTCCCAATGACAGATCCACTTCCTACCTTTATTTCCTTAGTAGTAAATTCAGGCGAAAGCATGATGAATAAACAAGTAATCAAAATAAACTGGATGCAGGAATTTTTTTTTGTGTTTTTGAATTTTAACAGCAAACAAGATAAAATAAAATAAACTAAGCAAGACAAAAACAAAGTAATGAGATTGGAAATGTGAGACTCCCCTATCTGGAGATTCCAGTATACCCGGCAACATCGCCAGAAAAAAGGCTGCTTGTTGGCGTGACAACACACGTTCGTTGGGAGACCCCAAGAGGAAGGTATGATGTAGTGTAGCAGCAGTTTTCCCTTGTAATCTACCAAGGTTATCGAATCCAGGAGGATACGGAGGTTCTTCAGGAGGTTGTCAGCGGCGCAACTGACGTGGAACCTGCACACAACACAAACAAACTATTTTGCCCCAACGAAACAGGAAGGTTGTCAATCTCCCCGGCTTGCTGAAAACAAAGTATTAAACGTATAGTGTGGAAAACAATATTAAATTACAGAAAGTAATAGTAACAGATGATTGCAGTTGGTGGTTTTATCAGTATGTGACTGGGTTAAAATATTAAGATTGTCTTGGCTTTTCAGTGATGGTTGTTAGAACTGGATGTCCGACATTCTCTATGCCTCAGACATAGATTCTATCATACTGAAAGCTCGACTTGGTGTGACCCAAGTTCTTGATTGAAGAACGGGTTCTAGAGTGATCCCTGGATGGATCAATGAACAAATGTTAAGTAGATCCTTCAGTGTCTAAAGAGAACCGAGGATATGTTTTCTGGTATGGGGTAAGAGTGAAGAGATAACTTGCCGTAAAAGGTTTACAATGATGCAAGTTATGGCACTAACCCATACGGCTAGAAATCTCATACAGGAGAAGTCCTTTGTTTTGAAGAAAGGGTTAGATTGCGGAGTTGCATTTGAATGCACTATCATAGAAGGGTTAGCTTGCGAAATTGCATATGAATGCACTTGTCGCATGATCTATATAGGTATAGAAATATATGGCTATTACGGAAATAGCAAGTGTGATTGGACTGTGCTATTTTCCCGAGCATGACTGGTTTCCCTTAATAGAAGGCTCATGCTGCGTGAAATTTAGAGTCTCACTCCATCGACAAAACATATATTTCACCGTTATCATAAGATACAGGATGATGTCAAACTAGGTGACATAGAAGTGTTGCAAAGCAAACACAGATCTCAATGCGGGAAGATCTGATGACTCAACCTCTTCCACGAGACGAGCATGCACCATAATGCTATAGGTGTCAAGTTTTTACCAAGTTGTAAACTAGATTAATTGGTACTCTAGTGCAAGTGGGAGACTGTTGGAGATATGCCCTAGAGGCAATTAATAAATAGATTTTATTGTCATATCTCAATAGTTCATAATAAGTTTTAATTCCATGCTATAAATGTATTACTCGGAAACATAATACACGTGTGGTATAGAAATAACCAGGTCCCTAGTAGCCTCTACTTGACTAGTCTGTTGTGTAACAGATGATCAAGGTTTCCTGATCATGGGCATTAACCGGTTAATGACGGAGTCATATCATTGGGTGAATGATTTGATGGACATACCCAAAATATAGAAACGTAGTTCATACCTTGGACCGTGAGATTATATCAAGTCGCTGCTTCTGAAAGATACGGCTGATCGCACCTAACGTCATGTCTCATACGCACGACAATAAGGGTGACACTTTCGGGTATTGGAAGGAAGTAGTCGGGGAGAGTGATCAATAGCGGGAATTGCCAATCCACATAGCAGGATAGATACTCTGGGCCCACTCGGTGAGATTACATCAAAGAGCTTGCAAGCATATGACTAGTCCGACTAGATCACATGGATGTAATGTCATAGACGAGTAAAGATAGATTGTCAAGGATGAGGTCAAGCTCGGTAATCGTGATACCGGAGAATGACGCTCGACAATCTAAGTATCGCCAGGCAAGAGGATGAAACTGGATGTCTAAAGGTTCAAACGAATAAAGAGACATTCGTGGACACACAGGGGCTATCACGGATATCCAGATCCCGCTGTTAGTCATTGATCGGAGAGAGAGAATTCCGATCATGTCTGGAGTGATCCCGAACCGCGGGGTAACACACTTAAGGGTGGGTGACGATTAGATTGGATTTAGAGAGAACAGGAAACAAGAACTCCGGAAGTGTTACGGAGCTCCGGAAGTGTTCCGGTAATTGTCCGATGATTGATCGGAGGCCACGAAATATGTTTCGGGGTCCGAATGAATTATATAAAGTGTATTTAATATTAATAAGTGTTATTAATGATTAAACATATTTTGATTATAATTTAATTCGAATTTTAAAGGCATTAAATCATAAATGGGCCTTAGAGGCCCATTAGGGGATTTTTCTTATTTAAGAAATAAAGAAAAAGGTGCTGCCACCCTAGGTTGGCCGAATGGGGCCCACCTAGGGCAGCAGCCGGCGCACCCCCCCATGTGGGGTTTAGTTCCACATGGGGGAGCTAAGGAGGTTGGCACACCTCCTCCTATTATAAATAGGGACCCCCCCATGCCTTTGAAAGACACACAATTTCCTCCTTCCTTCTCTCCTACCTTGAACGGGGTTCTGATTCTGGAACTTCGTACGGGGAGAGAAGTCTCTCTATAGTTTGCACACCGCCGTGCTGCTAGATCCACTCTTCCACTTCCGCTGCTCTGCTGGATCTGGAGCCCGGAGGTCGTCATCCACACCGAACGTGTGTGGAATTGCGAGGCGCCATCGTTTGGCGCTGGGAGCTGTCTACTTCCTCTACACGACCCTGAGGTCGGCTTCGTCGTCTCCATCGACAATGTTTGTGCGGGAACGTAATCCCGCTTCCGGTCTACAAGGGTATGTATTCTGATCTCCTTCTGTATAGTATATCTGCATAGAATAGATCTTGGCTAGTTTATGGTTATCGTTGCTAGGATTTTTTTTTGTTTCCTGCCTACGATTCCCAACACCTAGGTCATAGAGAGATAAGCCTGAGAAGATAGAAAAAATAGAAAGAGCTCCCACGCCGGAGTCATCTAAACTCTGGCGACCATCGCCATCGGCGCATCATGTAATCTGTTATCATATAGTGATTTATAACAGGACGTAGCGATCCTCCATCGAGGGGACCTGAACCTAGGTAAAAAACCTTCTCCCTCGTAGAGCTAGACCAACTCCTGAACACCAGAGTCGCCTTGCCCCCAACTCAAGTTACCCCCTGGTAACATCTGCCGTGATAACCCCACGACATGCATGGTTTTGGGTGACGACCTGGTGCTATGTGGACATCGAGTTTGTCGACTAGTCTGGAGCGTCATCGGGCAATGCGAAGGTCGTTATGGTTGCTACGCCGGGGCGGCGGCCCCGGAGCAGGTGGGATTGGGTGGCATCCAGGTGTTGTGCGGACAGAAGACTCGTCGACCCTGACTGATTCAATTTCGGTCAATACGGAGCTTCGTCCTGGTTGCTACGCCGGGGCGGCGGCCCGGAGCAGGTGGTGTATGTTTGTGGCGTTTTGTCGACTTGCGTCGTGTGGGCGGCGGTTCGCCTCGTCAGTGTGGTTTTTGGCCATGTTTTCCTCATAAACAAGGCATTGTACAGTTTGTATGGTTTTTGGACCCGATTTTTCTCATAAACTAGGTAATCTCTTCTATCTATTCGGGCGGTGGATACTACCACTTTGAGCACAAAACAAAATGAAAGGTTATGCCAGATATTTCATGTCTTGCAAACCCTAGACACCACATATTTCCAAGTTGTGTGATTGGGTATAGCAATCCGCTGCCCAACGTTCCACCCAGAATGTGTGGATACCGTACGGGTATTGCCCGTGTGACTCTCGGACGAAGTGTTCCTGATCTGCAAGGAGCTGTTCATGAGATCAAACAAGTTGAAGTGCATTGCGCTGATGCGCTGATGCATGTAAAATGCATACATGAACTTTGCACTTTAATTGCTTATATTCCAATCATATTTGCATCATATAAGGGTTATATCAATGTTTTATAATGATTTTTGGGAATATTCATTTATTTCCTATTTTTTATGGAATTAACCCTGCACAGGCAGAAAACCCCGTTTTCTTATTTTAATGTTTCAGGGACCCAAACGTCAACGAAATCACCTGGAAATTTACGGGCGTCAATATTTGGAAGGAAGAAGACCTGTGGACGAAGGAAGCGAGCAAACGGAGGCTCGAGGGCCAAACGAGGGGGGCCCACGTGGCCTGGTACTGTAGCCGCGTGGGACCCACCCATTTGGGCCTCGTGGCTCCGTTGCCGTCGATCTTTCCTCCACCGACTAGGTTTTGACCTAAAAACGACTATAAAAATAGTCCCCCGAGGAGTTTCGCGAGAAGGCGGTGGAGAAACACAGAACCACGAAACAGAGAGACAGAAGGCTGCCGCCGGAGAAGATCCGAGGGGGGAAACGCCGCCGGAATCGCCTCCGGAGGGCTCCACCCCCCTCCGGCGTGTTCATCATCAACATCTACAGCAAGAACTTCTTCACCGTCATCACTATGATGAAGGGAGAGTAGTCCACCCCCTGGACTAGGGTTTGTGGTGGTAACTTTTGTATCTCTCCTCTCTCTTGAGCTTCACTAATTAGTACCGTATGAGCTACTGAACATGATTACGGTCATCTATGTAATACCTTTGTGGTGAATATTGTGGTGTGAGATGATTTGTTATGCATTTACCGTTGTGTTGGAGCTTTTGTGATTTGTCATACTTTGAAGTATGATGTATGTGGGTACGGGATGGCCGATGTGACACGGCATAGGTATTGAGTGACACAGTACCGCCCAACGTCCTTTATCTAGGGGTAAAAAGAAAGAGTATGATGTGGGAGTGACAACAACCACGCTAGCCTTACGAGGGAGACCTAGCAACACAAATGAGTACTTCTTTCAACTATGTGTTTAGGACATATAGCCGTCATAAAAAGCTACCATTAAAACATGACAATTGTGTGTACTTTATCTATAACATGATGATCACCGTAGATGAGAGAGAGAGGATTAAGTGAACCCATGAACCATGTCCATTGTTCCTATAAGAAACACACACTTGAGCTTGTCCTCTTGCTACATAGAGGATTGAGCTTTCTCTCTTTGAGAGCTTTCACTTGCTACTACCTTTGTCTTGTCCTCTTGCAAAGAAGAGGATTGGGACACTTTTACATCCATCAAACCAACCATCTTGTTCTCTAAACCTGTTTAGTGCATAATCAACTAAAACTTGTGACACTTTAGTTGTAGGGAATAGATAACTTTTCCTTCTTGCTCCTGCGGATCGATACCTTACTTCCACATTGAGAGGTGCTACAGTGATCCCTTGCTCTTGGGGGTTATCAAGTACTTTTCTGGCGCTGTTGCCGGGGAGCGTAGCGCTTAAGTTTCTATTCTTGTGTGCACTAGACTAAGCTTGGGGAGGTTTCTTTATCTTGCAATCATCTAAGCTTGGGGAGGTTCTTTGACTTGTTTGATGATACTATGTCTCCCATTTATGATGATGAATATGATATTTTCAGTCCACCCACTATTGAGGATATAGTTTATGTTGATTATGATATGCCTCCTATATATGATGTTTACAATGATGAATATGATATTTTCAGTCCATCTACTATTGAGGATAAAAATCATTTTGATTATTCTATGCCTCCTATTTATGATGATTACATTGATGGATGTGATATTTTTACTCCCACTATTACTAATGAAACTATTTATGCTTATGTGGAGAGTAATGATACTTTTATGCATGTGGATCATGATAAGAATGCTCTATGTGATGGTTATATTGTGGGTTTTATCAATGATGCTACTGAAAGTTTTTATGAGAGAGGGAGACATGACTTCATATACCACAATAATATTAAGTCTCCTCTCTTTTTGTTGAAATTTTTGAAGTTGCACTTGCTTTGCCTTCCTATGCTAGTCACTTTGTGCTTTATTGATTTATTTTCTTACAAGATCCCAATGCATAGGAAGTGGGTTAGACTTAAATGTGTTTGATATTTGCTTCTTGATGCTCTTTTATATTCAACTCTTATTCCTATGGGAGCATCATTAAAACTATCAAGCCTAGCTATATGGCTATAAAGAAAGCGCTTTGCGGGAGGCAACCCGGTTATTTTTGTGTGTGATTTTTCTTTGTGTCCTCTTGCTGTAATAAGAGATTTTGTGTCTAGTTAGTTTCTGGAGTTTTTAATAAAGTGCCAAGTTTTACCCATTTTGGTCTTGAAAAGTTGCTTATTGAGTTCGGAGATTTTATTCCTGCACGAATCTGTGCACGGTATGATTTTTAATTCTTATTTTGTAACTCCGAATGAGCTCATATTTGAACTGTAGTTGCAACTTTTCATCCTCTGTATGCATGAATTGTTTCGGAATTTTTCGAGAAAGTTTGGTAGGGTAGAAAAATACGTTTTGCTGCTGCTGTTTTTCTGGACAGATTCTGTCCCATTTTGTTTGATGCATGCTTTGAGCTTTTAAGTTGAATCTTTTTGATCCAATTGAGTTTATGAGTAGGCATACAACATTATACACTTTCTGGACATCTCATATGAATTTTTGTTCAAGAATTATATGCAGCAAGTAACCTATTTGTTTATCACTATTAATGCACCCCACAGAAAAGAAATGGGAGAAACGGTGTTTTGAAGTTTTTTCACAGGGATTGGAGGAGATGCACCAAGAGCTATCCAAGGATGGTGAAGACCATAAGCTTGGGGATGTGAAGACAACCCCGCTGGACCTACACACTCTCGGTTTGCACACGTCCAACTTCTGTTTTTCGATCGAAACACTTTATCGCATAAACTTGGAGCGTCGTTTTTTTTGTCTTTGTTTGAGTCTTGAGAGACCACCACACTATCATTTATATATGAGAGAGCTACTGGAAATATGGGTTGAAATATGTTGGATGCTTTTATAAGATTGGGAAAAGGGATGTTTGATTTGATTTTTAATGATACATATAGTTGCATGATTCATGAGCTTGTTTATGAGTAATAGTTTGCAAATTCTTTTTGTAGAGCTATCACTTATTCATGTTTTGGTGCTGATTGTTATTTCACTTGGTTTAACATGGATTAGTTAGTTCTATGGACACTCATGCATGCATCTAGATGATCAACTTTCTCCCTTTTGCTAGCCCAAAAACTCCAACAAGCAAAAACTTGTTTCCAACACCTTCAACCAAAGTTATTCCAGTGAGTCCACCATATCTACCTATTGGCTTTATGCTATTCCGAGTATGTTTAACATGTTGTTTGTGTTATCTTACCTCTGAATGAAAATGTTTATGTTATTGATTGCAATGGAAAAAAAGTTGGTTATATAGCTCTCACGAACTTGATGCACAATGTTCTTTTATTTGCATAATAAAACTTGACCCATTGTGATTAAGATTATGATGTTTGTGGCTTGACGAATGTTTTGGGTTGGAAGTTAACCCATATGTGCTGTCACATGGCAAGCTTTCAACACGCTCTTCATCTCATTTAGTTGATATCATGTGCTTTTGTCTATGGATGCTTATCATGTTGAAATAAATGTGGAAATAGAGTGAGTTTAAATGAGTTTGTGTAAATGGTTAGAGAGACGCCTGGGCCGCTAATCTAAGCCATGCATCATTCATGGTGGAAATTTACTTACATACTATGGTGAACCTTCTGTGATACACCTTGCAATAAAAAACTATTCCAAATGGTAAATAAAAAGGGTGTTGAGATTGTTCATTTTGTTTGTTTGTCTTGTCATTTTGATATGGGCTTGTTCCATATCTTGGGACAAGAGGTACCCCAGTTGACGCTCTTGATGATACTATTATGCTTACAATGATATTTAATTGAACTTGCTTTGTTTCCCAAGTTGAGTAACACATGGTGTAAGTACTTGTATTCAAGGGGCATGAGACATTCAACCCATTCTTTATCAAGCACACTACTCATATTTGCTTTCACTTTAACCTTAATCATTCAAGATGCTATGATAGGGGCAATGAGAGCTTGACACAAATGAATACCTTATTGCAATCATTAACTTAAGTAGAAGAGTTTGGAAGTTGGATGAAACTTATGCATGCTTTACATCTACTCACATATACATCTTTCCAAAGTGTACACCTATCATATTCAGATTTTCATCTACACTCTATGACCATTGTAGGATGTTCTACTTATCATTATGCATACATGTGTTCCATATTACTTGCTACCATGTTACACTTTGTGAACTATCAATGAACATCCTTGTCTTGAATACTTGATATCACTTCATAAACTATTTGCATATTGCTACTCCTTTTAAGAATGAATCATTTGACTATATGTAGCAATAGTAATCATCTTTGATATTCATTGTTAAGTATTAAATTGCAAAGTCCATGTTAGTTTTATCATCTTCATACTCGAGGACGAGCATGGATTAAGCTTGGGGATGTTGATGCATGTAAAATGCATACATGAACTTTGCACTTTAATTGCTTATATTCCAATCATATTTGCATCATATAAGGGTTATATCAATGTTTTATAATGATTTTTGGGAATATTCATTTATTTCCTATTTTTATGGAATTAACCCTGCACAGGCAGAAAACCCCGTTTTCTTATTTTAATGTTTAAGGGACCCAAACATCAACGAAATCACCTGGAAATTTACGGGCGTCAACATTTGGAAGGAAGAAGATCTGTGGGCGAAGGAAGCGAGCAAACGGAGGCTCGAGGGCCAAACGAGGGGGGCCCACGCGGCCTGGTACTGTAGCCGCGTGGGACCCACCCATTTGGGCCTCGTGGCTCCGTTGCCGTCGATCTTTCTCCACCGACTAGGTTTTGACCTAAAAACGCCTATAAAAATAGTCCCCCGAGGAGTTTCGCGAGGAGGCGGCGGAGAAACACAGAACCACGAAACAGAGAGACAAAAGGCAGCCGCCGGAGAAGATCCGAGGGGGGAAACGCCGCCGGAATCGCCTCCGGAGGGCTCCACCCCCCTCCGGCGTGTTCATCATCAACATCTACAGCAAGAACTTCTTCACCGTCATCACTATGATGAAGGGGGAGTAGTCCACCCCTGGACTAGGGTTTGTGGTGGTAACTTTTGTATCTCTCCTCTCTCTTGAGCTTCACTAATTAGTACCGTATGAGCTGCTGAACATGATTACGGTCATCTATGTAATACCTTTGTGGTGAATATTGTGGTGTGAGATGATTTGTTATGCATTTACCATTGTGTTGGAGCTTTTGTGATTTGTCATACTTTGAAGTATGATGTATGTGGGTACGGGATGGCCGATGTGACACGGCATAGGTATTGAGTGACACAGTACCGCCCAACGTCCTTTATCTAGGGGTAAAAAGAAAGAGTATGATGTGGGAGTGACAGCAACCACGCTAGCCTTACGAGGGTGACCTAGCATCACAAATGAGTACTTCTTTCAACTATGTGTTTTAGGACATATAGCCGTCATAAAAAGCTACCATTAAAACATGACAATTGTGTGTACTTTATTTATAACATGATGATCACCGTAGATGAGAGAGAGAGGATTAAGTGAACCCATGAACCATGTCCATTGTTCCTATAAGAAACACACACTTGAGCTTGTCCTCTTGCTACATAGAGGATTGGGCTTTCTCTCTTTGAGAGCTTTCACTTGCTGTCGTGGGTTTGTCACGTCAGGTGTCATAGATGACTTCGTAGGTGTGGGATTACGCGAGTCAAGCATCTCCGAGCTTGGGATCGCAGGAACAAAGATCAACACAGATTTACCAGGTTCGGCCCCCTCAATGTGAGGTAAAAGACCTACTTCCTGCCTACCCTAGATTGGTATTGATATGATAATCGAGGTGTTACAATGGAGGCGATCCGATCTGGTACTCGCCGTATGAGCTAGGGTTTAGGGCTTGATAGCTTGACCCTGTCTAAGTCCTGCGAGTCCTCTTTATATACACAGAGGCTCGCTAGGTTACAAAGGAAACTTCCCCATAAGGAATACGTCCACAGAGGCCTACTCGGAGACTACTTGGTCTTCACGTCCTCCGGGATATGTCTTCTAGATCTTTCTCCTTATGGCGGTTCAATACTGGGCTTGCTCCCAAGTGGGCCTTTGTCCGTGCGAGTAAAGTAAGTCGCACTGGGCCGCGGGTTAATCCAGAAAGTATTCCCCCGACATTAGCCCCCAAGTTTAGCTTGGATTTCGAGTGAAGGCTCTTCTTTTTTGTCTTAACAAACCCTGAGCCACGCACGTGAATTATCCCAGCTGAACTCCAATTTTCATATTTCCAATCTGCGGCTTATAACTCTCTTGGCGGCTCAAGAACGCGACTTAACCTGCCTTGACGGTTGATTTTCAGATCTAAACGTCTTCCGCATCTGGGCTATTTATCTTGGCTCATCGTTTTTCCCAGCGTTCTGCATCACGCATCCGCTGCTCCTTTCCGCCGCCTCCAATCTCGCTTCTCGTACTCACAATCCTTCGGTGGAGATCTCCATCAATCTGAGAAAATGTCTCGCCGCAAGTGCAACTGGGAAGGCTCGTGGGTCGACGAAGATTTCCTGGAATCCCTATCTGCACGGGGCCTTCTTCCGCCAAAAGATCAATGCGAATGGCGGGCGCCGGTGAGGAGGTAATTCCCAACCCTCAACCAGGAGAAGTAGTGATATTTGCGGAGCATGTTGAGCGGGTTCAAGCCCCCAGGCTCTCTCTTCTTCCGCTCCTTGATGCAGCGGTTAGGTCTCCGCTTCCATGATATTGGCCCTAATTCGATGTTGCAAGTGAGCAACTTCCACGTCCTCTGCGAAGATTATCTGGGTATCCCGCCTTCAATAGATTTCTGGCTTGCTCTTTTCAATTGCAATAGTCAAAGGGAAACCACAGATGGTCCTTTTCTCCAATGCGGCGCCATTTCCTTCCAACGCCGTAGGGGTAGTATTTTCCCAAAACTAACCTTGCCAAGAAAATCAAGGATTGGCAAAGGACATTCTTCTATTGTAAAAACACTTCTCCTGAGGGTGAAATTCCTCTTCCTCTTTGGTCTCCTCTTCCCTTCGAGGCTACCGATGCTCTGTCTTCTAAACCTGATCCTTCTTCGTTGCCCTTTATCGAATCCCTTCTAGACAAGGTGAGGGCGCTGACACTCCATGGTCTCACTGGATTAGATCTCATATCTTGCTGGACTAAGTGGCGAATTCAGCCTGTGAGTCGCCGCTCGCGACTTATGGTGGATTTCACTTGTCATGCAAACGACGTCGACCGTACTTGCCCTGAAGATTGGGACAAAGGGGAATGGATAAATTTCATTCGCCGAGTGACGGACGAGGATATCGACTCGTATGATAACGTCGGGCTTGCTCCCTTCTGGGCTGAGCACAAGCCTTTTGTGGTAATGTTTACTTGTCACCTGTTTCCTCGAAAATTCCTTCTCCAAAATTAATTATTTCTGACCTGAGCTCCTTTTCAGATCGATCCCTATTTCTGGGTTCTTCCTCAGAGGATGCCGACTTGAACCAAGAAACGGCTGAGTCGTCAAAGCAAGCCGCAGCCTTTGGCGAAGATACAGTTATGCACGATATTGTCTCGAGCCCGAGGGCAGTGCTTCTGAAAGAGCAACAAATGGCCGACGCTCTTCTGTCCTCGACTCCAAATACACCTTTCTTGGAACTTCCTGAGGTGCCTCGCAGGTCCTCGAAGCGTATTTTATGCAAGAGCTCAGAAGACCCCGCAGCCTGAGAAACGCCGCAAAGCCTTGGCGCTACTGGTAGAAACAAGAACTGCCAAATCTTTAAAACTTGCTGATCCCAACAAGGCTGCTTTCTCTTCCGAGGCTGTTGCAAAGGACTGCTTCTCAATAAGCTCGGGTAATTGTTTGCGACTCTCTCCTTTTCCTTTTGTGCTTGCATTTTGCTGATCACCATACTCTGTAGGTTCAGATTTGCAAGGTTTATCTTCTCCTTCCTCTGGTTGCCTGATGAAGAGTATCCGTGTCGCCTCTGGGTATGGTTCGCCTTCTTTTCAATGTTGCGGCTCTGCTAGGTCAGCTTATTAACCCATCAATGTTTTGCAGGGCCATGCCTGAAGAGGATACCAAGTCTAATTCTCATCCCACTTCTTCTCAGCCAGCTATGAGCGAGGATGATGCTGCTGATGAAAACGTGGGAAACAGTAATGGTGCGACTCATCCAAGGCCCTCCCTGGAGGAAGGTATTGCTGATGCGGCTCCTGCCACGACTCCAGTCGCAGCTCCATCCGCAACTCCCTGTTGGTAGGGTATCCACTGAAGATAGAATTCCAGCTCCAGGAAATAGTTCCAAGTCAATTGCGGATGCCATAATTGCTGCTGGAGATAAGCATGCTGCTCTGCTGCGCGGCTAGTTGAGCAATTTTCTTCAAGTCGCCAGGTACATATACCGTAGCCCCCAAGGATCAAAACCTTGTGTCATCGCACGGGTGTTGATTCTTTTCCTGGCTCCAAATCTCGAGCCCCCAAGTTCCTGGATAGTTTACCCATGCATTTTGCTCTGTTTATTTTCAGCTTGAACTGTCCTTGCTTGATGCTTCTGGCTCAATAAAGGGTAAAGGCATTTCCATAGATCATCCTGAAATGATGCAGTCTCCCTGGAGCAGCATAATGAGGTCATTAGGGACCAAGATCAGGAAATAAAATCTCTCAAAGGTCAACTCGACTCCTGTGAAGAGCAATTTAAAGAACTTGAAGCCGATATGCAGCAGCGACTCATGGAGAAAGACGAAGTCATTAGATCTTTGCGAGAAGGGCTGACTCTTAAATCTGAATTGATTGATCGTCTGAAGGGAGACCACGCAAAGGAACTCGCCGCGCGAGATGAAAAATATAACTCGCTGTTCAAAGCCTTTGAGGGTTTTGGCTCCATGGTCAAATCAGCCGTCCTGCAGCTTGCTGGTTCGTCTTTTATTCCTTTAATCATACATATTTTGGGTAACCAACGTTAGTCTCTGACTTGTTTCTTGCCTTTTCTTTCTTGACATAGGACCTGAGGCCCCAGTGTCCCGCTCCAACTTGAAGGATCAACTGGTATATCTGTCTGACTTCAGCCAGCGCTTCTTAAAGGTTACCAAGGAAGTTATGACGGTAATCTCTCCTGCGACTGATGGCCCAACATCTTGCGAGTATTGGATAAATAAACTGCTCAAGGCTCCGCATTATGTCTCTGATTGGAAACGATCCTCTGCTCGCCGGAGCCGCGCATGTCTTGACATTGCTCGAGCATATTATCCAGAATAGATGTTGGCAAGGTTGCTCGCCACGGCCTGGCGATGAGCGCGGATGATACTGAACTGCCAATAAGCGAGTACTTCGATATCTGGAAAGGGATGCGCGGTATGCCACAAAATTTGTTGATAACTTAGACTTGGGCACTTATCTCGAAAAATTCAATCTTGATGGGAGCAAGGTGCCAAAGGAAAAGTCCCAGGAGCTGAGTCCTCGGGCTACTCCAGCAACAGTATCTGGTGGCCCTTCTGCCTCGTCTGGCGGCGCCCTGATTATTAGGCACCTGCGACTGCAACTGCGAGACAAGCCGCGCCAATTCCCACTCCTGTAGCTCGGAAGAAAAAAAATAATGTGGGACATGCCCGTTAGTCTGTAAGACATTCATGTATTATAAACAGTATTTTGGTGACCTATAAGCAGGTTCTTTTTGATAATTCCATTAAGTAGACGCTCGCGCGGCTCAGTATTTCCTAGGAACATGTGTGTTCAGGGTCGAGAGCGGCCATGATAGGCAATCAAGCTCGATTGACGCCACACCCCAGTACTTTGGCCGCATAATGCAAGACGCTTCTAGCTTAAGGATTGCCACTAGTTTGGCAAAATTTGAGGTGCGATTGGTACTCGCGATGCTCGTAAGGAGCCCTCAAGGGTCAGTGATATATGAAATTCAAAAGACTCAGCGACTCAATGATAGTTGAGGCGAAACGACAACCCTTGAATGTCAAGGGTGCCGGCTTTATTTCATAATCACTCGATGTTTTACAGGGTGTTACAGGATGATGCAGGCCCTTTAATGCGGGTTTTCTATTCCCCGCAGGCCATGCATACTTGATACTCATCGCACTTAGTTGCGAATTAATACTCCTAACGGAGTGGGTTGAACACCTGATTGGTTCAATTTTGAGTCGCTAAAAGCGACTCGGGTCGAGCATGATAGCTCCGATGTATGTCTCATGTTGAAGCAGAGAGCAAGTTGTTAGGCGATTAGCCGCACTGAGCTGCGACTTATGTTGAGTTGAGTTTGCTTTGTAAGGACTCACGATAACTGACCCTTTGGCTGGGGTTGTTGATCGAGGCTGGGTCTATGCACATGCGCCATTCTTGTCTTCTTTTTGTATCAAAGCGACCTCTGGGGCATTATCTTGCTGATGCGCGACTTCTCGGTGGGTATTTACCATCCGGTGGCTGCATCCTGTTGGCCGCTTCCGCGGTACCTCCAACGCGACTCGTTTTGAGCTGCGATTACCGATCTGCGACTGATATCCATGTGAGGAGTTGGCGATGCAAGCTTCTTCTGCGAGTACTGAGCCTGCGTTCTCGCATTCTAACGCTCTCTGCCTGTCTCCATATATTGTAATAACACCGTTTGGTCCTGGTATCTTTAACTGTAGGTAGACGTAGCAGGGGCGGCGGTAAATTTGACATAGGCTTCTCTTCCAAAGATCGCATGATATGAGCTTTTGACTGCTACAACCTCAAAGTCTAGGAGCTCTGTGCGGAAGTTCCGCTCTGTTCCAAAGCTAACTTCAAGTGTTATCTTTCCGATTGGTCGCGTAACAGCTCCTGGGATTATGCCTTGAATTTCTTTCCTGGATGGTCGCAGCCTCGTCTCGGGTATATTCATTCTTCGGAGCGTGTCTTGATATAGGATGTTTACTCTTCCTCCTCCGTCCATTAGGACCTTACTTAACTTGTATCCCGCGACTTCAGGCGTGACCACAAGAGCTGGCTGTCCTGGATCTCTTACTTCTGGGGGGTGATCGCCGCGACTCCAAATAACCGATTGCTCTGTCCAGCGACGATACCTTTCTGGCGTTGAAATCTGACCGCTCTTCCGGCTTCCATCCGTTGTTTGTACTTCCACTGTATGAAACTGTCCTATGTTTCTTCTAGGTAAAACGTCAGGCCCTTGATGAGAGCTAGATTTATTCTTGTGCTTGATCCGCTGCGAGCCGCATCTGGCGTGTCGCCTTCTTTCCACCTCCGGTAATAATGACATTGCGCCTTTGTGTGACCGCTGGCCTGCCATCTCTCCTGCGATGTAAGTCGCAAGGCACGTCGAAGATCCCCTTGCAGTTATTAGGGAGTAAGGCCTTATCACTCCCTTGCTCCTTCATCTGGTGTGCGCGATGTTCAGTTTGCGCGACTTGCAATTTCCCTGTTGGGTTCTGTGATAAGCCGCCTGTCCCTTTATCTGTCTTTGCGTACTTGTCAGCTGTTGCCAAAAGCTGGTCGAAACTATCAATCTTGTGCTCAGCGCGACTTAATTTGTGCACCAGCGGCTCAAATCTACAGTTCTTCTCATAGCTTGTATTGCAGCTGTACTGTTAAGTTTTTGGCGGAGCCAAGGATCTCCGCGATTCTCTTGATCCAGTCGCCGCTTGATTCGTCCTCTTTTTGAATGCATTGTCTAAGGTTTTTCATGTCTTCTGTTTGGAATCTGTTGATGAACTTGTCCTTCAAGTCTTCCCATGTGCTTATTGATTTTGATGGCAGCCTTAACAGCCAATCCCTAGCTTCTCCCTGTATTGCCAAGTGGAATATTTCGCACGTACTTCTGAGTTACATCAGCCCTGTCATGCTTGCCTCGTAATCTTCTATCCATAAGGCAGGGTCTTGGTCACTGCGATAGGTGGTGACTCGCTGCGACTCCGAAGTTCGGGGGGAAACGAGTGAGCCGTATTTCCTCTCCAAAACATGCTGGTCCTTTCAATAATGAATAGGAGTTTACTGGCGCTGAATCTTCATCTGAATCAGTTTCAATCTGGGATGGCTGAGTCGCTCCGGACGTCTGCGACTCGCCTTCTATCTTCTTTTCTTTTTCCAATGATACCTGCAAACCTGCTAGCTGGTTGACCACTTCTTCGACGCTGCACTTTTCTCCTCCCCATGATACCTCGTTTTGCGGCTCATTGGGCGTGACTCCATACATATTTGCTTGTTGTAAAGCAGCGGTTTGCAGTAGGTCGATCGCAGCGAGCTTCCTTATCAGCTCGCGTGTCTCCAACCGGTATCTTTGACAATATTCCTATCGCGGTGCACGTTGCTCTCTGGGTCGCCGTGGAACTGTGATTTCATCTCTCCTCGTCCATCTTGATCTGATGTTTTTGCTGCCAACGACGGAGTCGCCATCTTCTTCTTGGAGTTTCTTGCGCTCAGATGTCGTCTTGGTTCGGACCGCCTGGTGCTTTGGCTGCAGCGACGGAGTCGTCGACCTTCTTCTTGGAGTTTTTCGCGCTCAGCCGCGAGTCTTTGTGCCTCTTCACAGAGTTCCGTCCTGATAGCTTCAATCTCTTCAATCTTGAGGTCTCCTTCCTGATTTGGTAGAGATCCCCAAACAGGTCTTGACGGGACGGGGATGGGTAGTTTGCTGTAGCTTGTTGTAGCTCCTCCAACACGCGGACCCTGACCGGCCGCAGTTCCTCCACCGATTCGCTTCCTTGAGTCGCATCTATAGATCTGCGACTGACGGATCCGACGAAAACTTTTACTGATCCGATGGGAACAATGTATCCAAACTCGATGCGATCTGCCTCGGGTCCCCACTCTGAGTCGTCGATGAAGGGGACCCCATTGATGTCTTCAACTTGGCCGATGGCGATGTCCTTGAAGCCTGATTTCGATCCTGCGCGGAACGTGACGCTTTTGACCGCAGGCCCCACGGTGGGCGCCAACTGTCGTGGGTTTGTCACGTCAGGTGTCATAGATGACTTCGTAGGTGTGGGATTACGCGAGTCAAGCATCTCCGAGCTTGGGATCGCAGGAACAAAGATCAACACAGATTTACCCAGGTTCGGCCCCCTCAATGTGAGGTAAAAGACCTACTTCCTGCCTACCCTAGATTGGTATTGATATGATAATCGAGGTGTTACAATGGAGGCGATCCGATCTGGTACTCGCCGTATGAGCTAGGGTTTAGGGCTTGATAGCTTGACCCGCTCTAAGTCCTGCGAGTCCTCTTTATATACACAGAGGCTCGCTAGGTTACAAAGGAAACTTCCCCATAAGGAATACGTCCACAGAGGCCTACTCGGAGACTACTTGGTCTTCACGTCCTCCGGGATATGTCTTCTAGATCTTTCCCTTATGGCGGTTCAATATTGGGCTTGCTCCCAAGTGGGCCTTTGTCCGTGCGAGTAAAGTAAGTCGCACTGGGCCGCGGGTTAATCCAGAAAGTATTCCCCGACACTTGCTACTACCTTTGTCTTGTCCTCTTACAAAGAAGAGGATTGGGACACTTTTACATCCATCAAACCAACCATCTTGTTCTCTAAACTTGTTTAGTGCATAATCAACTAAAACTTGTGACACTTTAGTTGTAGGGAATAGATAACTTTTCCTTCTTGCTCCTGCGGATCGATACCTTACTTCCACATTGAGAGGTGCTACAGTGATCCCTTGCTCTTGGGGGTTATCACGCGCTACATCGAACTCCCACATGCACGTCTAGACTGTCTGGTGGTACACCTGTGGCCTGCACCCTGAACATTGTTCCAGCTGTTTCGCGGTGAAAAAGATTGTGCTAGCGTATCATGCTCGTGTTCCCCAAGAGTTCTGCCACGGTCAAGCACGTGGGTCTCACGTGCTCCTTCTCCCTGCTATTTGAGCTACATCAGTCTCCATCGCTCGATTCGTCTGGCATGTTGGATGTTCGACGAAATACTCAAAGGTCCGCTAGCAGCCAAATCATCAATTTTAGTCTATGCAAATTTTGCTTGTCGTGAACGACAGTGAACTTGCAAATCATGTATATATATGGGTGAGCCAACCATGTTGCATTCAGACTGTACATCATGTTTAAATTTGACTTTTAACATTTGAAATTTATGGATTTGAGTTATTTTCTATTCTGTCAAGTTGAAACATGAAAAGTTCGAATTATATTAATGTCAAATTAGTGTATATATGCATGTTCATATGAGAAATAGAGGACAAGAATAGAAAATAACTCAAATCTTTTGATCGCGGGGAGTTCTTTGTGAGCATTCCGTGATCCATATCCTGTACCTCAAAGTTTTCAGTAACAATCTTTTGATTGTCCTTAGAGCTGCTCTAAGGGATCCAATCTTTGGGAGTTTGTTTTATCTCACTACAGCACTGATGCAGTCTATATGAGACCCACTTTCAGGAAAATTCCATGCTGCTATTCAGCTTATAGATGTCCGCTGTCATATTCTGTTTCCCACTCTTCCAGGGTGCCATGAATTCAGTTGCTTTTCTCTTCATGTGTCTCATCTTCTTGTGTGGGTGATTCTTCTTCTTCATTATTATTGTTATCTTCAGTCTCAAGAAATAGAGGTATTATTATCTTGTTCTTCAGAGTCATCAATGTCCTTGTTTTCATTGGGAGATTTTCCTGTAGAAGATTTCTCCTTGAGAGTCTCTTGCTCTTTCCTCTTGGGATGGTCTTCAGGATAGTCAGGATCCTGAGTACTTGCACCTCCCCTAGTATTAACTCCACAAACCTGTTCCTTAACAATAAGACTTTCTTACAATTGATTTTGAAGAGATATCATTTGTTCAACTTGATTATTCATCATCTCACAATGTTTAACAATTCTTTTTACCTCTCCCACATTAGCATGTAAACTTTCGCGAAGAGATTTAATTTTGTGACAGTTCTCCATAATCATCATTCTAATATTATGCTCCTCAGGATTGTGGCGATAAGCAAAATCGTTCATATAAGATACCTCAATAGGAGATGTTACCTTTTCATTACCTTTAGTGGAGCTGATAGCATTGACTTGAATTGGAAAGCATGGTTGATCATCAGGAAGTTTAACACCCATTTCAGATAATTCCTTAAGATGAGAGGTTTTAATTCCCTTCTCTTTAATAGCCTTGGAAGCTTCTTTCATTGTTTCGTTGTCCAATTTAAGCATGCCTCCTTTCTTCTCGGAAATATTTCTTCAATATTCCAGTCTTCATAATTCCTAGAGATAGTCTCCAATAGCTCAGTTGCTTCCTCAACAGTCCTTCCCTGAAAACATTACCTGCAATACTATGAAGATAGCCTCTAGTGTTTTCAGTTAGTCCATTGTAGAATATATCAAGTATTTCATTACTCTTTAAGCCATGGGTAGGACATTTCCTAACCATCTTACTATACCTCCCCCAAGCTTGGGGTAAATACTCCTTCTCTTTCTGTGAAAAGTTGCTAATCTCAATAGTTAGACCATGAATCTTATCAGCAGGGAAATATTTATTATAGAATACATGCAAACATTCTTCCTTGCTAGTAATACATCCAGGTTCTAAACGATTATACCAAGTTTTAGCACTTCCTCCCAAAGTAAAAGGAAATAGCTTTAAGAAATAATAGCGTTGATGGATTTCATCTTTACCAAATAGCACAGATAAGTCATGCAAGACAGCAATGTGTTCAAAAGGAAACTCATCCTCTCTACCATAAAACTTATACTTCTCAGCTTTTTCAATTATTTCAGGATCAACACTAAACTCATAATCTTTATCTTTAATTTTAATAGCAGGAGCATTCATTTTCTCAGTAACAGGGAACTAACCATCAAGAGGAGAATTTTTATAGCTTTCAAGTTTATCCAATTTATCAAAACCCGAACCCATAAAGCCATAACAAAAGCATCCTCTTCCTCAGAAGAAGTTTCCATATCATCACAATATTCATTACCTTCTAACTCAGATTCCACATTTTCAATAATAGAAGATTCTAGATTTTCAGGTGTTTCAGTTATCTCAGATGTTTCAAGTGTTTCAGGTATTTCAGGAGTCACTTCTTTGTCTATGCTACCACATATTAAATAATTTTCATTACTAGTAGACATTTTAGACAAAGGTGAGCTAGACAAAACTTTTCCCTTTTCTTAGGAGCAACAGCAGAAACAACATTAGGAGAAAAGTTTGGCCTACTTGGCAAATCCGTACCTCTGCGAGTGGTCGAAGGCCTCACTTCCTTCGGAGTAGTCTTTTCCTTACCCATGGTTAGGAACAAGCAAGTGCAGCAAATAATATGATAACAAGTTGTCTTACCGATAAAGCTAGGTTCCCCGGCAACGGCGCCAGAAAACGTCTTGATACCCACAAGTATAGGGGATCGCTGAAATCTTCGTTGGGAAGTATTACCCAAATTTATAGTTCGACACGATGGGAACACAAGAATATCAATAAGACTTTGGCAATCGAGGCGTCACTCTCAACCACACCTGTATATCAATAACTTGCAGCAGTAATAGTGATGGCAGTAGTATGATTCAAGTAACAAGCAGAACAGCAGCAGTGAACAAGTGTTTTCCAGTTTTCACTGGATAAGTGAAGGTGTAACTCAGAGATCTAAAATGTAGGCATGAGGTGACAGCGGGGTGTTGCATGAATAAGATTGATCATATAATAATATATAGCTAGCCAAGGGACGTATCTGTAACTCCGATATGTAGTTATGTGTTCCATAATTAGTTGTGCGTACTAACCAAGAGAATTTGCACAACATCTATTGTCCTACCCGCCCATTTTACCGGGGCCAACTTGGAACTACGGGTAATTAAGGTCTACCCTTTCGAATAGACCGGAACAATGCATTAACACTTCATGAACACATAGAATCCTCAAACTAAAACATCTCTCCCTTGTTTTCCCTATATGTCACTTTTAGGGTTCGCAGGTTCAACATAATAGCAGGTAATACACTTTGCAGATAAATACCAAACTCAAATATATGATGAGGCAATATAAGTTCAGTACTGAAATCATGCCACTCGGACCCTAGTAGCAAGCATTAAACATAGCAAGAGTGCATCAACACAATACAAAAGTATCCTCAAGATAAACCCCTAAAATCCCGGACACCGGGTAGCATTACATGATCAATCTCATCCAATCCCCATCCACCTCACATGCCTACAGCGAACTACTCACACATGGTGATGGAGAGGGAGCTCATGGTCGATGGAGATGAAGGCGGTGACGATGGCGGTGAAGACGGCCTCCGGATCCCTCCACCGGAGGAGAAATCCTGGATCAATCTGACCCCGAAACGAAGAACATGGTGGCGGCGGCGGTGTGTTTTGCGAAAACTCCTCTCCTCCTAGGGCACGCAGTTTTTCCACTATATGAAGGGTACGTCGAAGACCAGAGGCGAGGCGGCGCCCGGGGGCCAAACGGGGTGGGCCCACGCGGCCTGGTACTGTGGCCGCGTGGGGCCCCTCTTTTGGGCCTCCGGTGCTCCCTCGTGTCCATCCTTTGCACGTTGTCCTCCTTTTCCATAAAAAATGACGTGGTATTTTTTCCCGATTTTATTTCCTGCAAAAATAGCCAGAAACGAGACTTTGCTAAAAACAGCGTCAGATTCAGCAGTTTTATTCAAATATGGGAAGATTCCGGAGCAAATCATGAAGCAAAGTGCTTGGAAAAGTAGATGCATTTTGGATGCATCACCCTCCCGCCGCCCTCCTCCGCCCCTCCCGCCCCTTCTCTTCCATGGCGACGAGCTCGCACCGCTGCTGCGCCTGGCCTCTCCATCCTCCTCTAGTGCTCCACCAACTTGCCATTCACCATTGCCGCTCACGCCGGTGCTCAGCTGCCGCCGCTACAAAGATGGTGACGAGGACGACCTGCTGAGGTACGTCGCCGCCAATTAACCTGCTGCTAGCCCCCATATTTCTCCTATTCTCTGCACTCTCTCATCTTCATCCCTAACAGAAGGAGGACCACCGAGCAGCACAGCCCGCGGCTCGCACGGCGGCCGCATTCTATCGCCGGGAGAAGTGGCTGGTCGAGCTGTGGGGTGCCTCTAAGCAGCGGTGCTTGGCTCAGATTCATCGTGGAGGGTGACGGCTAGAAGCACAACTACCTGGCCAGGCCTCCCCCACTTCTTCCTGTTCCACCCCACGCAGCAGCACCAAGCGTTTTAGTTCGGGTGAGCTTCTTTTTGTTTGAGTTCTTTCTTCTACTCTCTTTCCGTTCTGATTACTGACATTAGTTTGCATATGTAGCCTCAAGGAAGATGCATATCAATGTGGTGCGGAGCAAGGGTTGGGGATCATTGGCAGTGCAGCCATAAAGCTGGTTGCAGGGAGTAGTTACATACTTCCTTTCTGAACATGTATTGTAGTATGCCTCTTTGGAGCAACGCATCTCCAGTTTGCTTCCATTCAATAAAGCATAGTAAGAGTTGAACCTACACTGTCTTCACTGATTGTTAAATAAATATCTACCACCAAAATGTTGTTATAATATTGATATATGATTACATTCCAGTTTCAGTTACAACATGGGGCTTAAAGTGTCTATGGCTAGCTACACCAATTAACATGGAGGTCTCTTCAAATTGAGGTAATGTATGACGTACCAATTTTGGTTTGTTCCCATAGTCATTTGAACAGATGTTTTGTAAATAAAAAATATATACTTGCTTGCAGGTCTAAGCACAGGCAGCCATGGAACCGGACGATGCCGCTAGCAAGTTCGTCTCCGGATGAGCGACCTACAGGCTACAGTACAGGTTTATTCTCTCTCTTCCCCTCTCCTTCCAATTCGGCAGCAGGCAATGGCAAGACCAACACTATCTTATTCTGTTTCCTCTTTGTGGCACATATTGGTTGTATGCTGGTATCAAATCAGCGCAGTAAAAATTTGTGTATCCCCTGTTGTATGTGCTGTTGTTCAGTGCATACTTGTCTCAGATCTTCCCAAGCGTGTAGAAGGTTTGAAACATCTGGCGATATCTGATCTTATGGTCATTTTCTCCGTTGAAGAATCTGGTGACTATATTATTGCTAAAAGCTAGCTGCAGCTTGAAATTTGTTTGAAGGATATTCAAGAAGACTTAATGGGTGGTGCTGATATTATTGTTTCCCTCTATTGGAATAATGAGTATATGGTGCTATCTCATTAAATTTTTTTCATCAAATCCAAGAAAAATATAAAAAAAATCAAGGTATTAGTAAGATCAATTAAAATGATTTCCTCTATTTTGTTCTTTGCTACATTTCCTGTATGGGAGATGTAGACTTCATTTTGCTCCTTTTCATATTCCTTCATGGTATAATTATCTTCGATAGGGGTCATGGATTTGAAGGTTGCTACATGGATGTGAATATTGTGCTCATATTTCCCCTCAGTAGGAAGGTTTTACTACTATTATATGTTTTCATTTTGAACTAGCTAAAGGGATTTGAGGTTGTCATGTGTATCAACGGTAGTATCGCTGACAATATAAATTTTTGCATTGATTACGATAGTCTTAGTTCTCCATGTCCAGTTCTATTGCCCATTGATTTTTGTGGCCGCCACAAGGTGTTTCTAATTTTCTTATTTTCAGTGATGTTGTATCAAGATATCCACTTATTCAATGTGCCCTATAGAATAGCCTCGATGCATGTGATCCCTTCTATCTTCTTGGAATCCATGAAACTTCGAATAGGTCAGATTTAATTTATGTGATTCTCCATTTCTCCTTTTCCCTTTGGAATAACAAGTGGTTTTCATTTGCAGCTAGCTATGATTCTTAATCAGAGAAGTTGTTTTCTACACAATTATCATCAATCATTTTATTGATCGAGCATAAGGATGGAGTATATTTGGTGCCCAAAAGAAGCATTGAGTAGTAGCAGGTGCAATTCCAAGATGGTGGCTACAGAATATGCTTGAGTTGAGCACACTGAGCTGTACGTATCAGTTTGGTAAGTAAATTAATGAATCATGGATGTTCTCTCTGGAGGTCTAATGTCTAATAATTATTTGCTTGCAATGGCATTCCACATGGATTTCTACGCATAGAGATAGGTCAAGGGTGTGCAAGAAGCTATTGTAAAATCTGCAACATTATGATATTATTACATGCGTTCTCTGTTTTTGAACAACCAGTATCATCCATGTTGTGGTCAGGTTAGTTGTGTGCTTGAGACTACACAATTTGATCAGGTCTTGCACCGAGAAAATAAATGACTGGGATCTTCTTGGTTATTGTTTGACAAAAAATTATAAAAAGTTTTAGTTTAATAATTTGTCTACTTTTTATTACTATCTTTCCACCTCCTGTTGGCATGTGCACCGAGATGACAAATTTGATTTAGTTCATATTTAAAACAGTTTGCTACTACAGAATAAATTTAGTACTCATTGCATTCATATTTGTATACAAGATGAAAATTGTGTTGCTATGGGTGTTTTAGATTTATAACTGCATGTCCATCTCTCTGAAGCAATGCATGTCTCCACAATGCTCTATGCATTCAAATATCTTCTCTTTTTATGCACAATGGTGATACAGATGTTGTCCTACTATCTCTCTGTTTATGCGTCAATATGCATGTGATTTTTCAAACTTTGCAAGTTTGTGATAAAGAGAAGGCAATATCAGTTTGGTATATTCCTGCCGAAACCTATGTTGAGAATTAGATGAGATCATCTGATACATGTATTGTATTATTTTTAATTTCCCTGCACAGCTGTTGAATATTTATATGCCCATGAATTGTTGCATGTGTAAATGTTCTATCTCAGTTCAAAGGTGAGTTGCAAGTGGATGTGTAGCATACTTTTCCCTTCAGATGCCTGACCTTATTTCTCATTTGGTTTTGGTTCTTGCATTGTGCTCATGGGTTAAGCATATCAAACAGTAACATGCAAATCATAATATCTTCAGTTACTTACATTTCTTTCTGTTTCCTTCGTAGGGCTCAAGTTACACTTTGTTTGGTCCATGTCTTCATGGTTATTTTTTAGAATTTCATGCAAAAAATTCATCCTGACAAAGATATTGGCACACGACAAAAGCTGTCATATTTCCGCATTGTCTAAACTTGGCTTAAAACTATCCTCTGTTGTTTGGTTATCTTTTCAGAACTTCAATGAAAGATTCCATGTTATGCAGTTTTCTGCACATCTGAGAGATCATTTGTGCATGTTGAAATGAGACTGGGCTGTCATGTAACTCTTTTGTCACTTAAATCATGCTTGGGCTTCTGCTGATGGCCTGTGTTGTAACTTCCCTGGGTGCTCAGAGTATGATGTCTATATACTTCAGTTTATTTGTGTTGCTGATCATTTTCTAGAGCAGATTTTAGTGATTTCAGTCCACATCGTTACCTATGATGACTCTTGCAGTATATATGCATATTTTTTTCTAGATCAATTTAGTGTAATGCTCAGTCTATGAGTCATTAATTAGTGAGTAACATCGGGTCCATTGTGTCCAGTTGAAGAAATGCACCATCACTTCAGCTTAATAGTCATTGCTAATACCAAAAGAGATCTCTTATTATTCACTAATATCAAGATCAGTGGAGTCTCTTCATTTTTGCCTTTGCTTTTCATACTTAAATTTACATTCACTATCTAATTATTTATTCTAAAATTGAAGTTAACTATTGCATATCGTCTATCTTATGTACATAAATCAGCCATTTCAGTGTACTTGAGGATTAAGCATATTTAACTGAACCATCGTCACGCGGTTCATAATATTTTGACCACTGCCACTGTCGGACGCCTCCGCTTGCTGCCTTGCTTTGGTCAGTGCCTCTTATCCATCGTCATGGATTTTATGAGCCATGTTTAGAGGTCTGCAATGAATAACAGGAAGTGACTTGATTATGCAATTGTATTTTGTCTTTTACATTTATTCTAGGTAATTTGTTTAGCCAAAATTTATGGTTTTCATACCTTTATTTTAAGAGATTTCTTCGTCCTAAAATGGTGGAACTAATATTGAACATAATGCCATTGTTTTCTTGAAATTATTTACATGATATTCTAGAAAATTTGTTATCTCGCATAAATTTCATCCAGTCAATGTTTAATGAAGTTGTCCATGTTCTAGAAAGTTCACTGATAGCTCAAATTATTTGTGTAGGAACCAAGATCTACATATTGTTAATGTCATTTTGCATTCCAGGGTATATTTATTTTGCAACACGTGGTGGATTGGCATAGGACTTGCCACCCGAAGTAATTTCCATCTTTTTTCTAATTCAACAACATCTACCTTTTAAAGAAGTAATTTTATTGCCAGCCTGTTCTTATCTACATATCTGGCTGATGATGGAAATATACTTCAATGTCATTAACGAAAATAAGACCCAATGATCAATTTTTTTTACAGTATACAACATCGCTTTGTTTTCTCTTTTCTTTTACAAGAATATAGTACTGTATAGGTCATCCGTTAATGCTATTCAACTTTCGAAGTACATATTGATCCAAAGCAGTCCACTGCATTTTCTCTGGCTTGGAATGACGTTAGATAATATCAAAATATATCTCCTTTTTATTCACTGATATTAAGATCCGTGCAGACTTTTCAGTTTTGACCTTTCCGTTGCATACTTAAATTTACGTTTGTTATCTGAGTATTCTTCTAAATTGAATTTAACTATTGCATATCGCCTAGGTCATCCATTCTCACCTTTCTATAGCATGATGGTATTAGTAGCCTTTTTCACTTCAGATTAAACATTCTTGCCATCCCTGTGTCTGGTCGTTTGTTACATGCTCAGCCAAATTACATTTTCTATACTTATAACTACTATGTGATGTCACCTCATTGTTTATTCTCCAGCCTTTCGCATGGAGGTTATTGAGATTCCAACCATGGTTCTGCTTGAGATGCTGAAGAATGTATGCCCAAGCCTGAAGTACAAGACTAACGTGTCTGGAGAAGCAAACCTGGTGGCCCAAGTCACATTCTATCAGTCAACCCGCTGCCTTAGTTTTCTTGTGATACCATCTCACCGTCAGGCTATCCTATAGCTTTGATGAACTTAATGAGAAATCAGACTGAAGATTGTCATATAAACTAGGAAGACTGCAAAGGCGTATCAGTGAGAAGGATCATAAGATAAATGAGATTATTAGGTGATGGGGCAATTTCATAGTGGATGTTGCCAACACAAAGAACAAGGTCTACCAGATAGCCAAGGAGGTATACAGATGGTTCCTCTTAGCTGGACAATGACATCTACTCTACGCTTCGGGAAATGGAGAAATGCAAATACATCTTGAACATATCACCTTTGAATTAACGGATCTGCTGCTAAAAGTAGGTAAATATCCATATGATACAGACTCTTATTCAAGTGAAGCCGATCAGTTCCCAGGTTGCTCTGCCTCCATGACTCGATCATCTATGACAGCAATGGTCGGTGCTCTATGCACTATTTTTACCTGTAGATGATCATGCTAGTGCCTCGACATCTTCCTATCCTACCTGCCAATTGGCACCAATAGTTATCCCGATAGTTCCATGCCACTATTATACTGAATGACCTATTTATCCTGAAAACCTATATGTCCTGAAAACTCCTATGGATGTAAACTTTATGTGCGAAAGAGCATCTTGCTTTGCTCTAAATTTATTGTCACACTATGTACAGTAGTTGTTGACTGTCGTGCAATATTAATGATGCTTACCATCATGTTTACCCAATCGATTAGCATTGTCAAAGACGGGTGGCGTGCGGCAAGCCGCGCCAGGGGATCTAGTATTGATGAATTTGCAAACTCATTTGCTCTTTGTGATACTTGTTATCTTTCTCGGAGCATCCCAACTATCTTTTTCCCTTGTGGATATTTTTGATGCTATGATGAGATTGTGTTGGAAGTTCATCTATATCCTTCTAAGATAAATTGAGCTTTGTGCTATGCTTTTAAGCAATGATCTTATTGGTATATATATGACTTCCACTTGGATATCATGTTCTTCACCGTAGTATCTATTTTGTGTGTGCATATTCTTTGTGGACTTATATCTTCATGTAGCGCCCCGACCCCGGAACTATACAGAGATGCTGTGTGTCACCGATCATGCGATACAACTGGAGGTTACTGGGTTACCACTCCCAGGCCAAAACCTTTGGCAGGCGTTGCTCGGAATGGATCATCGGCAACGCAACACCCCGATTGATGCCATAACGCAGGCACAACTATCCATGCATAATAGAGAGATCAAGACTTGTGGAACAACTGGCACATCACAGACTCTACGACTCAAAGCATTATAGTTCAACTCTTATAATAGAGAAAGATAGCAAATATTACAACCAGAGGTCACAGACTCAACAGTACATCATGCGGAAGCGAATTAAGTTGTTCTAACAACAAGATCCAAATTATGGCCTAAGAGGACTACAAATAAACATTCCCAGCGCCAGCTGTTCCGGGATGTCCCAAGCTGCCACCTGGGAACCCTAGACTACTCGTCGACGTCCACATAGGACCCACCTTCAAGATCGGTGAAGACCTCCTCTAAAAGAATCAACAAAACAAGGTTGAGTTCGACGAACTCTGCAAGATTACTAGAGCTACTAGCTCGATGATTGGCTTTCAAAGGTTTTATGGCTGTTTTGCGTAAAGCTGGTTTTCTTTAGAAAAGACATAACTCCATGGCATCGACTAATCAGAATATTTTCAAAGGGGTAAGAAGTAAACTCTTTCTTATGATCATCTTCATCAACAACCACCATCAATCACTTCACCTGTCTACAGAGGCACCTCCCCGAATCACCCTCGAGGAAGCTAACCTTGCATTCTTGAGTCAAGTTTTTTATCATTCCGTTCAAGTGTACCTATGGTCTCTGAATCCGGCACCAAGTCGTCCATAACCGTGGACACGGCTTTTCGAAAAGATTTAACCCTGCAGGGGTGTACAATGTTTGCCACGCGTACCGTCCGGCCCATTGCCTAGCTATTAGCTCTCATCCAGGGAAAGCCGGCTGAGTGGGAGCGGTTACGACTTCTCCCTCGCTTGAGACTAGCCCAGGATCATCAGTGGCGGTAGGGCAGGTTCAGTGCCTCCAACACCTTGCCCTGCGGCCACACATTTTCCTAAACACCACCATCCTCATCCCAGTCCTGGCCACCATCTTCACGCACGCGCAAATGGAAGCTCAAACTAGAGGACCCTTGGCTAGCCCCTCACAAGTTATTTAGTCGATGGGGGTTCCTGCTATTGCATAGGCCCACGGATGGGTGCACACTCGGTCTTGGCTCGAAGGGGAGAACTCGCAACTAGTCGCGAGAACGAGACAACACACCACATCCCCCGTGGCCTCTCATCCCCGCCTTTAAGCAGTTTATTAATGTCACCACAATTTTCCACCACATCCGATCATTCCATTGATGGCCCTTGACGTAGTTACCTGCGTCAAAAGAATATGGGTTAGGTTGAGACTCCAAGTGCAGAGTGTATAGTATAGGAAAGACAGTTTTCCCCACGAGGGGTGACTCGAGGGTTTAATATCGAACTCTCGGGGAATCAGTAGTGAAAGATTTATCTTCTTATCCTTCTCTTGAAAACCTACAAAACAAAGTAAATTGTTTTGCCCTCAACCTCACCAAGTGGTTGTCAAGCACAAGGTGTGAGAATGATATCAAATAAAATGAATGCAAAACAGTAAATAAATATGCAATGATGATAAATAAATATGCAAGGATGGTGGAAACAATGATGGATGATATTTTTGGGTTTTGTATTTGAATGCAAGATGTAAAAGTGTTTTTGTATTTTCGGATTTTTAAATGGCAGAAAATGTAAAGTGGATAAAAGTTGTTGGAAAGGTGTTTCTTATGATTAAAAATGGACCGGGGTTCATGGTTTCACAAATGCACTCTCTCTTTAATAAAGTGGTAGACAATGGAACACTAGAATTGACATATGAGATTGCAACAAAAGGTTTCATGACAAGTTACTAATTATATGGGCATCACGTCCTAACATAGAGATCTTTTGTTTATTAATCTCTCTTATACTCCACCAAGATGCGAACTAAATCATAACACCTTAGTAATTAAGATAAATCAGAGCATAGCATTAAGTATCATGACATGAAGTTAAAATAAGAACATGCTAGATCTAGTCATGGAGTAGTGGCAATGGTCACACCCACATCTCCGGTAGCAAGGTATTTTTCTTTATCCCTAGTGAGGCAACAAAGTAAGGTAAAACCCAAGTGGATCGCGGAACTTTCTCTCACGTTCACCGCACTAGCCACCCCCCGTTACTCCAACTAATGCACACGTTCCCCTCACACGCTCTCATACACATGCTTGATCAAAACAAGTAAACAAGAACGGGGTACATAATATGCATCTACTTTCATAACTGAAACAAAACTATTGCAATCTCAAACATATATTAACTCATAAAAAGATCCACCACAAAGGTATTACATAGATGACCGTAATCATGTTCAGCAGCTCATACGGTACTAATTAGTGAAGCTCAAGAGAGGAGAGATACATAAGTTACTTCCACAAACCCATAGTCCAGGGTGGACTACTCCCTCTTCATCATGGAGACGGTGGAGAAGTCGTTGGAGAAGATGGAGACCACGCCGGCAGCGCCCCGCCGGAGTTTTCCCCCTCCAATCTGCAACTCCAGGTCTCTGTTTCGTGGTTTCTGTGTTTGCGGCGCTCCTTTCCGAAGTGCGTCGGGGACTATTTTTATAGTCGTTTTTAGGTCAAGACGGAGCTCGGGAAAAAGATCGACGGCAACGGAGCCACGAGGCCCAGATGATGGGTCCCACGCGGCCAAGGAATCTGGCCGCGTGGGCCCACTCATCTTGGCCCTCGGGCCTCCGCTTGTTCGCTTCCTTCGCTCCCACGCTTTGTTCCTTCCAAAAACTGATGCTCGTAAATTTAGGTCATTTGGACGTCGTTTGGGTCCCTGAAACATCAAAATATAGAAAATAGGGTTTTCTGCCTGTGCAGGGTTAATTCCAGAAAAATAGGAAACTGAAATATTCCCAAAATCAATATAAAACAATGATATAACCCTTATATGATGCAAATATGATTGAAATATAAGTAATATAATGCAAAGTTCATGTATGCATTTTACATGCATCAACATCCCCAAGCTTAACCTATACTCGTCCTCGAGTATGAAGGTGATAAAACTAACATGGACTTTGCAATTTAATACTATCAAAGGATATCAAAGATGATTACTATTGCTACATAGAGTCAAATGATTCATTCTTCAAAGGAGTAGCAATATACAAGATAGATTATGAAGTGATATCAAATATTCAATGTAAGGATGTTCAATGATAATTCACAAAGTGTAACATAGAAGAAAGTACTATGGACCAAATGTATGCATAATGAAAAGTAAAAACATCCTATAATGGTCATAGAGTATTCTATGAAATCTGAATATAAAAGGTGGACACTTTGGAAAGATATATAAATGAGTAGAGGTAAAACATGAATAAGTTTCATCTAACTTCCAAATGCTTCTACTTAAGTTAATGTTTGCAATGTGGTATTCATTGGTGTCAAGCTCTCATTACCCCTATCATAGCATCTTGAATGGTTAAAGTTTAAAGTGAAAGCAAATATGAGTAGTGCTTGACAAAGTATGGGTTGAATGTCTCATGCCCCGTGAATACGAGTACCTACACCACGGTGTTACTCAACTTGGGACAAAAAGCAAGTTCAAGTTAAGGTCATTGTAAGTAATATAATAGCGTCATCAAGAGCGTCAACTGGGGTACCTCTTGTCCCAGGACATGGAACAAGCCCATGTCAAAATGACAAGACAAACAAACAAAATGAACAATCTCCACACCCTTTTTATTTACTATTGGTATAGCTTTTTATTGTGGGGTGCATCACTGAAGGTTCACCATAGCATGTAAGTAAATTTCCACCATGAATGATGCATGGCTTAGATTAGCGGCCCAGGCGTCTCTCTAGCCATTTATACAAACTCATTAAACTCACTAAGTTTCACATTTATTTGGCACCATGATAAGCATCCATAAACAAAAGTACATGATATCAACAAAATATAAAGAGCACGTTGAAAGCTTGCCATGTGACAGCACATATGAGCTAACTCCCAACCAAGACTCTTGTCAAGCTCACAACTTCATAATTTTAATCACAATGGGTCATGTTTATTAAGTGCAATAAAAGTAAGGTGTGCATCAAGTTCGTGAGAGCTCTTTAACCAACTTTTCCCATAACAATCAATAACATAAGCATTTTAATTCAGAAGTATAGATAATACAAAATAACATGATAAACATACTCGGAATAGCATAAAGCTAATAGGTAGATATGGTGGACTCACTGGAAAAACTTTGGTTGAAGGTGTTGGAAAACAAGTTTTTACTTGTTGGAATTTTTGGGCTAGCAAGAGGGAGAAAGTTGACCGTCTAAATGCATGCATAAGTGTCCATAGAACTAACCAATCCATGTTAAACAAAGTAAAGTAACATTCAGCATCAAAACATGAATAAAAGATAGCTCTTGATAAAACACTTGCAAATTAATATTCATTAAAAGCATATGAATCATGCAACTATATGTATCTTTTTGAATCAACTCAAACATCCCTTTCCCAATCTTTTTAATAGCATCCAACTTAATTCAACCCAAATTTCCAGTAGCTCTCTCATTATAAATGATAGTGGTGGTCTCAAGACAAACAAAAAATCAAACCGAAATAAAAAGCAAATAAAAGACGCTCCAAGTTTATGCGATAAAGTGCATTGATCGAAAAACAGAAGTTAGACGTGTGCAAACCGAGAGTGTGTTGGTCCAGTGGGGTTGTCTTCACATCCCCAAGCTTATGGTCTTCACCATCCTTGGATAGCTCTTGGTGCATCTCCTCTAATCCCTGTGAAAAAACTTCAAAACACCGTTTCTCCCATTTCTTTTCTGTGGGGGACATTAGTAGTGATAGACAAACGAATTACTTGCTGCATAAAATCCTTAAACAAAAATTCATATGAATGTCCAGAAAGTGTATAATGTTGTATGCCTACTTATAAACTCAATTGGATCAAAAAGATTCAAGTTAAAAGTTCAAAGAATGCATCAAACAAAATGGGACAGAATCTGTCCAGAAAAACAGCAGCAGCAAAACGTATTTTTCTACCCTACTTAAATATGTCAAAAATTCTGAAAAAATTCATGCTTACAGAGGATGAAAAGTTGCAACTACAGTTCAAATATCAGCTCATTCGGAGTTACAGAATAGGAATTAAAAATCATACCGTGCACAGATTCGTGCTGGAATAAAATCTCCGAATGCAAATAGCAACTTTTTCAAACCAAAATAGGTAAAACTTGGCACTTTATTAAAAATTCCAGAAACAAAACTAAAAACTAAGTCTCTTGTTACAGCAAGAGGACACAAAGAAAATCAAAAATAAAAACAACCGGGTTGCCTCCCGTAAAGCGCTTTCTTTATAGCCATGTAGCTAGGCTTCTTACTTGATATTTATTGTGGACGAAGCTCATGAGGGAGCTTGAACTTTGATGTGTCCCTCTTCCTTGGAAGTGTTCATGCATAATACCAGGGTCCCATGGTGTTCTTAATCCAATCAAAATAATAGCCAAGTTGAAACCTAGTAGAGAAAAACAAAACACAAAAGTAATAACAACGAAGTCTCACTTCTTTCTATGCATTGGCATTTTGTATGTGAATGAATCAGAATAGATATAAGTTTTCCAATGCATATTAACAGTAGGTACTTGCAGCTATAATTATTAGTAACATAAAGAGGGTTCTTATCACCTCCTTTTCATAATAGTTGCAAGTAGTAGAAATAAATTCAACCATATAACCACAAGAATCATTCAATTTAGATAATAGGCACATAAAGAGGATCATTAAATTTATTTGGAATTCATTAGCATGCTTCCCTCTTTCAAAATAGTTATTAAGATCAATATCAAGTTTAATATCATGGTTGCAACAAAGATTTGGAACTAAAGATAATTGCAAACCACATAAGTATTTCTCAACATAAGCAAATTTCTCCTCTATGGTGTAATTAGGAGATTCAAAACAAAGTAGGACTCTCATGAGTAAGAGCACTATCACAAACAGCAAGTATATCATTTTTATCCTCGCATAAATTAGTAACAACTAAACATGGAGGATTATCAATAAGCATAGGACCATCATCTAAAGCATTATCATATAGCATATTTAAGCAACACTCCTCATTATTATCATAACTTCACTAGTAGCATTATTAAAAAGTAAAGGAGCATTATTAGTTTCATCATAATAGCATGGGTTATCATATAGGACCATAGCATTTTCAGTTTCACACTCATCATAACATGGATTCTCATAAATAACAAAAGATTTTTGAGTTTGAGTGTTACTATCATTTGTTGATGGTGAAGTTGGGAGATCCAACTCTTCCCCAAGCTTAGGTTGGAACATCCATTTCAATCTCCTCTTCACATACTTCCTCTTCCAAGCTTATGTTTTCATCATCCTGCAAAATATTAGTACTTTCCATGGAAGCAAGAATTCTTTCTTTAACATAAACATTATCACTAAATTCCTTTTTACAAAGTTGGAGAAGAATAGAAATGTGTCCTTTCATTACACGAGCTTCATGACTAGTTGCAAAAAAATTATCAATAAGAAAGTCTATCTCATGGGCTGCAACATAAGCAATATATTTCTCAACTTGTTCTATATCATGGCATGCAAATTTACACTCTTGATAAGAAGCAATAATAGGATCACTATTATACTTACATTGATAGAGAGAGTGTTTATAGTCTTTTCTAAAGCAGCAAGTTATATTATGTAATTCACAAAACTCAGTGGCCATATCATTGAGATGTTCAAGCAATTCAAGCATTCTATTTCCTTCTTTGGTTGATCGTATTCATAGTAAGCTCCCATAGTTTTGACATAACCTTTCTCCATAGCTTAGCATACATATTAAAAACAACACTAGTTTTTATGGGTTTTATGTTTTTAGATGAAAACTGAAAATAAAATGATACTAAAACAATGCAAACCGAAATAACAAATGCAACACAAAATGCAAAACTGAAAATAAAATATGCAAACCAAAATATGCAAGACAATAACAAAACAAAATAAAATGATTTGAAGGTAAAGATGGATAAGATGATGCTCACGTAGGTGCAACCTCCCCAAGCTTAGGTGTTTACACAAGTTGGTGATGAAGTTGACTTTGTTGTGAGATACTCTTCTACTAGTCCTTAGGCAACGGAACCAGAAAGTGTGGTGTGTGGCTTGAAACTTGGATAAATCTTTACAGCAATGATTCCCCGACAACGGCGCCAGAAAACTTATCTTGATGGCCTGCGTCAAAAGAATATGGGTTAGGTTGAGACTCCAAGTGCAGAGTGTATAGTATAGGAAGACGGTTTTCCCCACGAGGGGTGACTCGAGGGTTTAATATCGAACTCTCGGGGAATCAGTAGTGAAAGATTTATCTTCTTATCCTTCTCTTGAAAACCTACAAACAAAGTAAATTGTTTTGGCCCTCAACCTCACCAAGTGGTTGTCAAGCACAAGGTGTGAGAATGATATCAAAATAAAATGATTGCAAAACAGTAAATAAATATGCAATGATGATAAATAAATATGCAAGGATGGTGGAAACAATGATGGATGATATTTTGGGTTTTGTATTGTGAATGCAAGATGTAAAAGTGTTTTTGTATTTTCGGATTTTTAAATGGCAGAAAATGTAAAGTGGATAAAAGTTGTTGGAAAGGTGTTCCTTATGACTAAAAATGGACCGGGGTTCATGGTTTCACAAATGCACTCTCTCTTTAATAAAGTGGTAGACAATGGAACACTAGAATTGACATATGAATTGCAACAAAAAGGTTTCATGACAAGTTACTAATTATATGGGCATCACGTCCTAACATAGAGATATTTTGTTTATTAATCTTTCTTATACTCCACCAAGATGCGAACTAAATCATAACACCTTAGTAATTAAGATAAATCAGAGCATAGCATTAAGTATCATGACATGAAGTTAAAATAAGAACATGTTAGATCTAGTCATGGAGTAGTGGCAATGGTCACACCCACATCTCCGGTAGCAAGGTATTTTTCTTTATCCCTAGTGAGGCAACAAAGTAAGGTAAAAACCCAAGTGGATCGCGGAACTTTCTCTCACGTTCACCGCACTAGCCACCCACCGTTACTCCAACTAATGCACACGTTCCCCCTCACTCGCTCTCATACACATGCTTGATCAAAACAAGTAAACAAGAACGGGGTACATAATATGCATCTACTTTCATAACTGAAACAAAACTATTGCAATCTCAAACATATATTAACTCATATAAAGATCCACCACAAAGGTATTACATAGATGACCGTAATCATGTTCAGCAGCTCATACGGTGCTAATTAGTGAAGCTTAAGAGAGGAGAGATACATAAGTTACTTCCACAAACCCATAGTCCAGGGGTGGACTACTCCCTCTTCACTTCTACAAACCCATAGTCCAGGGGTGGACTACTCCCTCTTCATCATGGAGACGGTGGAGAAGTCGTTGGAGAAGATGGAGACCACGCCGGCAGCGCCCCGTCGGAGTTTTCCTCCTCCAATCTGCAACTCTAGGTCTCTGTTTCATGGTTTCGGTGTTTCGGCGGCGCTCCTTTCCGAAGTGCGTCGGGGACTATTTTATAGTCGTTTTTAGGTCAAGACGGAGGCTCGAGAAAAAGATAGATGGCAACGGAGCCACGAGGCCCAGATGATGGGTCCCACACGGCCAAGGAATCTGGCCGCGTGGGCCCACTCATCTTGGCCCTCGGGCCTCTGCTTGTTCGCTTCCTTCGCTCCCACGCTTTGTTCCTTCCAAAAACTGATGCTCGTAAATTTCCAGGTCATTTGGACGTCGTTTGGGTCCCTGAAACATCAAAATATAGAAAATAGGGTTTTCTGCCTGTGCGGGGTTAATTCCAGAAAAATAGGGAAACTATGAAATATTCCCAAAATCAATATAAAACAATGATATAACCCTCATATGATGCAAATATGATTGAAATATAATTAATATAATGCTAAGTTCATGTATGCATTTTACATGCATCATCCATCAACTGTTCCGACAATGAAACATTCACCGGACGACTAAGCATTTAACTAAGCTTGGCTAAGCATATACATAGCAGGTATAATTAACTCAGGCCAACACTTCAATCCTATGGATATTAGGAAGGATACAGGTAATGGCAACAGGTATCTAATGCAACTAGTAGGATACTCTAATCCAAGCAAAAGACATTTAGAACCGAATGCAATATTATAGTGGAGAAAATATTTGCGCAAACATAGGAGACATGCTCAGAGGGGGGGATTATGCTTGCCTTGTTCAGCAGCCTGGTAATACGGGTCGTCGGGGTATTGCAGTGGAACCCCGACTGCTTGATCTATCGATGCATAAAAAACACCGGAAAGAAACAATCAATAACCACACATGCATAACAAATGCAATGCGCAGACACATGATGGCATGACATTTTTATGCACTGAAATTACCATAACAATATCTAGCAATTTAAATGGGGTTCAGAAATAAGTATTTCAACAAGAGAAAATTATAACCCCACATTTAACTTAATGATTTCCCTAACTTCTAAAAAGTGCAGTACTGTAATTGTGATCAAATATGCATGATGGGGATGCTACTGGATGGTTCACATTTTTTTCTGAGCATTTTGATATATTAAACACATTTTTTGAAACACCAATAGAAAGTTATTGAATTTATAAAATCCCTTTTAAATCTGCCCTTTTGTTCAATTCTTTTAAACAACAATCAAACTATTTATCCATGCTTGCAGAAATGGTGAAACATGAAGTATATTAATTGCTTAACATTTTGATAGGTCACACTTAATTTTTGGATCATTATTTTTAAATTTATGAATTTTCCAAAAGCATTTCTTTTCTGCCATTTTCATTATTTTCATAAAACAGCAATTAAACTAATTTAGTTGGATAGGTGAGTTATACCAACAGACAGACTTTATTTTTCTGAACATTTTGGTATCTTATTTGTAATTTTTGGACAAGTATTCAAAAAGATATTGAATTTACAAGTTCATATTTGAATCTGGCTATTTATTTTATTTTTCCAGAACAATAACAAAACGCTTTGCACTCAGGGCTAGCTATGACCACTGACCCGTGGGGCCGACGGCCACGCTGGTGCTGACGGAGCGGGTTGGAGCTGAGGCGGCTTCCACGGTCGCTGACCGGTGGGGCCTTCGCGGAGTCAATAAAATAAACCAATAAGATTTGGCCTCTGGAGGAGCTGGGATTCGAGCTCGCGTCTCCTAAGGGAGAAGCGGCAGGCTTGCCACTTGGGTGGTGCGGGGTGATTGTTAGTTAAAGGGTCTGATTCTATTTGAGGTTAACATGCGAAATCTACTGACGAAACTGAACATCGATCTACGATTCAGGCGTCACGTTCGGTCGTGCTCGAGCTCGACCATGGTGGCAAGCTCGGGACGGAAATGCAGCGCCGCGTGCAGGACCGAGAAGACGTTGGGGAGAGAGGGAATCGACAACGGTGCTCACCCTTGACGCGTGGGTACTCTCGCTGGACCGGGAGGAGGTCGAGGACGGCGGCAATGACGCGGCGAAGCTCCGGCCAACGAGGAAGAAGACGCGGACGGCGGCGACGACGCGAGCGACCCCACGACGATTCCTTGCACGGAGAGGAGGAAGACGGCGAGGTGAAGCTTTTGCCCCACTCCGATCTGCTCAGCGGTTCCTCTAGCGATGGCGATGCGTCGGCGAGCTCGGCTAGGACACGGCCATGGCGGCTAGGGTTAGGGTTTGTGGGGAGAGCAACGGAGAGAGGGAGTCGGGGTGCTCTTTTTAAGCAGGGAACCGACACCTAGATGCTCGACGTGTGGAGAAGGAGGGATCGGACGAGGTGCCGCGGCCATGGCACTGTGGCTACATGTAGAAAATGACATATTTGCAAAAAGCCCCCGGCTCTTCCTTTTCCCTCCTTTTTCGGTTTCTTTTAACATCAGTAGCACTTTAGGGCTTTCATTGAGGCACTAAATATTTTAGAAAAATATGGAATTATTCATGTAGCCTCCCCACAACATGTAGAAGCTCCACAAAAATTGGTGTTGCAAAATAAAATGTTCTGAACCACATTTGTTCATAAGGTTGGATTATGGTATTTTTGTTTAATTACAATTTGCTATTACTTTAGTAATTTTAAAGCAAGTGAAAAATATTATTTTTGAACTCTTGGAACTTCCTTGACAAATGTGGTAACTTGCTAACTTTAGTTTGTCAAGATTAATTGTTTCAAGTGGAACACCTTAATGCATGGATGCCATGATGCATGACTGAAAGGAAAAGTGAAAATTTGGTTCAAATTTTACAATACCAAAAGTAGGGCTGTTACAAATCTACCCCCCTTACAAGAATCTCGTCCCGAAATTCCTAGAGTAGGAAAGAGGGAAAGGGTTACGACGGTCTTCAATGATCTTCTCGGTGTAGATTGATTCAGCGCATCCTGAAGATCTTCATCGGATTCACTCCGAGGTCATCATCCAATTACACCATAGGAAAGAAGGAAACCACTCCGGAAGGAATGGTCTTCTCGAAGATACGACGATCGGTTACCTCCTAGTAACCTCTTGGAATGAGACTTTAATCAACTCTTGAATTGACGATTAGGAGACACATGAGGGTGACGGAAGGTTGATAAGAAGTTTCCAGTTGGTAGACAACTATTTCTCAAAGATTCAGAATATGAATTTTGCACAAGGCCTTAAGTCTCTGAGGAAGAGTGTTGAAACAAGATTCCAATAGATGAAGAGGTAACTTCTGCCAAACAGCTTGAGTAGAACCTTCCTCACGGAGGAGCATTTCGGATCACATGAGAAGGGTCAGGAAGATGGGCCGAGAGAACTTTAGAAACTCCGCGAATGTTAGTATCGGGAACACTTCTTGATTTTCTAGACATCGGGGACAAGCTTCTTGACGACCACCAACCATCGTTTATGATTGAGATTCAGATCTGGTAAGGTGTAGAGATACTTCAGACTCAGGATGTATGAATAGGAAGTCTTTGCAAAGTATACCAACGGATTACAGTACTTTGACCTGGTTTGAGAAATGGACAAGGTACTGGAGTTTGTTTCTCCTAACATCCCGAAGTGGAATGTCTTGACGAACCACAAGAGTAACTTGCATCGGAATACACCAATGCACGATAAAACATGACGGTCAAACGGAAGACACGGGTCGGAAAGAAGATCAAGAGTAACAAACATGCTCGGGAAAATCCTCAGATGTTGTAGAAGCATATGTTAGCACTCTTCCAACAACTAGTGCTGAAAGGGTTTCACGAACGTGTGTTAGTGGAGGAGTCCCAAACATAGAGGAGAACTCACTAAGAGCACTCTTGTCGTGATCCAGATGGTTGAATGACAGAATAACTAGCGTTAGCTAGCGATAGGGATGAGCTTTGTTGACGCAATTGAATTGCGACTACAACCACAAGCTTGAAGACTAACTTTAGATCTAGACATCCTGTTGTAGGGTTTAACCATTAACAACAAGGTTCAACGGAAAGGATCTTGGATTAAAGATCAGCATATTGTACTGAGACTCACGAATAGCATAATGCTCACATGGGTAACAACCCACCTGATTCATCACACCAGAATTCCAGTACAATCCGGGACCTTCGGTTCAAGATCTTGGGCCAAAATCCCAAAGAAAGGAACACCCGATTAGGTGCAAAACAACCGAAGCACGAAAGAAGAGGAGTGTTGCTAAACAACTGTGTTTACTGCGGATTACGACCCAACACGCAGCGGAAGCAACCTGACATGTAACACTAAAGGTAGAAGCCAACCCCGTGATCCTAAAGGTTTTTAAAGTAACAGACGAGAAGTTAAACTTCTAACTCAAATAGAGGCAAGATGTCTCCGAGAATAGAGTGATACCAGGTAAGGAGTAAAAAGAATCCTAAGAGGGTTTTCACAACACATTTGTAGGTTATAAATAATTTTCACAAACACTAGACTCGACGTCGACCAATAGAAGGGGTTCCTACAGGCAGTCCTGCTCTGATACCAACTTGTAGCGCCCCGACCCCGGAACTATACAGAGATGATGTGTGTCACCGATCATGCGATACAACCGGAGGTTACTGGGTTACCACTCCCAAGCCAAAACATTTGGCAGGCGTTGCTCGGAATGGATCATCGGCAACGCAACACCCCGATTGATGCCATAAACGCAGGCACAACTATCCATGCATAATAGAGAGATCAAGACTTGTGGAACAACTGGCACATCACAGACTCTACGACTCAAAGCATTATAGTTCAACTCTTATAATAGAGAAAGATAGCAAAAATTACAACCAGAGGTCACAGACCCAACAGTATATCATGCGGAAGCGAATTAAGTTGTTCTAACAACAAGATCCAAATTATGGCCTAAGAGGCCTACAAATAAACATTCCTAGCGCCAGCTGTTCCGGGATGTCCCAAGCTGCCACCTGGGAACCCTAGACTACTCGTCGACGTCCACATAGAACCCACCTTCAAGATCGGTGAAGTCCTCCTCTGAAAGAATCAACAAAACAAGGTTGAGTTCGACGAATTCTACAAGATTACTAGAGCTACTAGCTCGATGATTGGCTTTCAAAGGTTTTATGGCTGTTTTGCGTAAAGCTGGTTTTCTTTAGAAAAGACATAACTCCATGGCATCGACTAATCAGAATATTTTCAAAGGGGGTACGAAGTAAACTCTTTCTTATGATCATCTTCATCAACAACCACCATCAATCACTTCACCTGTCTACAGAGGCACCTCCCCGAATCACCCTCGAGGAAGCTAACCTTGCATTCTGAGTCAAGTTTTTAATCATTCCGTTCAAGTGTACCTATGGTCTCCGAATCCGGCACCAAGTCGTCCATAACCGCGGACACGGCTTTTCGAAAAGATTTAACCCTGCAGAGGTGTACAATGTTTGCCACGCGTACCGTCCGGCCCATTGCCTAGCTATTAGCTCTCTTCCAGGGAAAGCCGGCTGAGTGGGAGCGGTTACGACTTCTCCCTCGCTTGAGACTAGCCCAGGATCATCAGTGGCGGTAGGGCAGGTTCAGTGCCTCCAACACCCTGCCCCGCGGCCACACATTTTCCTAAACACCACCATCCTCATCCCAGTCCTGGCCACCATCTTCACGCACGTGCAAATGGAAGCTCAAACTAGAGGACCCTTGGCTAGCCCCTCACAAGTTATTTAGTAGATGGGGGTTCCTGCTATTGCATAGGCCCACGCATGGGTGCACACTCGGTCTTGGCTCGAAGGGGAGAACTCGCAACTAGTCGGCGAGAACGAGACAACACACCACATCCCCCGTGGCCTCTCATCCCCGCCTTTAAGCAGTTTATTAATGTCACCACAATTTTCCACCACATCCGGTCATTCCATCAACTGTTCCGACAATGAAACATCCACCAGACGACTAAGCATTTAACTAAGCATGGCTAAGCATATACATAGCAGGTATAATTAACTCAGGCCAACACTTCAATCCTATGGATATTAGGAAGGATACAGGTAATGGCAACAGGTATCAAATGCAACTAGTAGGATACTCTAATCCAAGCAAAAGACATTTAGAACCGAATGCAATATTATAGTGGAGAAAATATTTGCGGAAACATAGGAGGAGACATGCTCAGAGGGGGGATTATGCTTGCCTTGTTCAGCAGGCTGGTAATACGGGTCGTTGGGGTATTGCGGTGGAACCCCGACTGCTTGATCTATCAATGCAAAAAACACCAGAAAGAAACAATCAATAACCACACATGCATAACAAATGCAATGCGCAGACACATGATGGCATGAAATTTTTATGCACTGAAATTACCATAACAATATCTAGCAATTTAAATGGGGTTCAGAAATAAGTATTTCAACAAGAGAAAATTATAACCCCACATTTAACTTAATGATTTCCCTAACTTCTAAAAAGTGCAGTACTGTAATTGTGATCAAATATGCATGATGGTGATGCTACTGGATGGTTCACATTTTTTTTGAGAATTTTGATATATTAAACACATTTTTCTGATACACCAATAAAAAGTTATTGAATTTATAAAATCCCTTTTAAATCTGCCCTTTTGTTCAATTCTTTTAAACAACAATCAAACTATTTATCCATGCTTGGAGAAATGGTGAAACATGAAGTATATTAATTGCTGAACATTTTGATAGGTCACACTTAATTTTTAGATCATTATTTTTTAAAGTTATGAATTTTCCAAAAGCATTTGTTTTCTGCCTAAAACAGCAATTAAACTAATTTAGTTGGATAGGTGAGTTATGCCAACAGACAGACTTTATTTTTCTGAACATTTTGGTATCTTATTTTTAATTTTTGGACAAGTATTCAAAAAGATATTGAATTTACAAGTTCATATTTGAATCTGGCTATTTATTTTATTTTTCCAGAACAATAACGAAACGCTTTGCACTCAGGGCTGGGCTAGCTACGACCACTGACCCGTGGGGCCGACGGCCACGCTGGTGCTGACGGAGCGGGTTGGAGCCGAGGCGGCTTCCATGGTCGCTGACCGGTGGGGCCTTCGCGGAGTCAAAAAATAAACCAATAAGATTTGGCCTCTGGAGGAGCTGGGTTTCGAGCTCGCGTCTCCTAAGGGGAGAAGCGGCAGGCTTGCCACTTGGGTGGTGCGGGGTGATTGTTAGTTAAAGGATCTGATTCTATTTGAGGTTAACATGCGAAATCTACTGACGAAACTGAACATCGATCTACGATTCAGGCGTCACGTTCGGTCGTGCTCGAGCTCGGCCATGGCGGCATGCTCGGGACGGAAATGCAGCGCCGCGTGCAGGACCAAGAAGACGTTGGGGAGAGAGGAAATCGACAACGGTGCTCACCCTCGACGCGTGGGTACTCTCGCTGGACCGGGAGGAGGTCGAGGACGGCGGCAATGGCGCGGCGAAGACGCGGACGGCGGCGACGACGCGGGTGACCCCGCGACGATTCCTTGCACGGAGAGGAGGAAGACAGCGAGGCGAAGCTTTTGCCCCACTCCGATCTGCTCTGCGGTTCCTCTAGCGACGGCGATGCGTCGGCGAGCTCGGCTAGGACATGGCCATGGCTGCTAGGGTTAGGGTTTGTGGAGAGAGCAACGGAGAGTGGGAGTCGGGGTGCTCTTTTTAAGCAGGGAACCGACACCTAAATGCTCGACGTGTGGAGCAGGAGGGATCGGACGAGGTGCCACGGCCATGGCACTGTGGCTTCAGGTAGAAGATGACATATTTGCATAAAGCCCCCGGCTCTTCCTTTTCCCTCCTTTTTCGGTTTCTTTTAACATCAGTAGCACTTTAGGGATTTAATTGAGGTACTAAAACATTTTAGAAAAATCTGTAATTATTCATGTAGCCTCCCCACAACATGTAGAAGCTCCACAAAAATTGGTGTTGCAAAATAAAATGTTCTGAACCATATTTGTTCATAAGGTTGGATTATGGTATTTTGGTTTCACTAGTACAGAACGACACATCGGATACCACTCTATGGAAACGGCAAGAGTTAGGCGACGGAAAAATGAGCTCCGCGCGCTTCCGTGAGTGCGCGCGCACGCTAGTCGGTCGATGGGCCCGACACAATGGTAACGGAGGCTGAAAAGATCTCTGTTGCTCATATATAGGTAACGGAGGAAAGAATATCTCCGTTGCTGATATTGCCACATCAGAAACGGAGATCGGTCTATCTCCGTTTCCCATGTGAAGGCACATTATGCGGTGCCGGTATTAATATCTCCCACTCCAGTACTGTATCTCACTCTCACTCTCAGTCTCACTCTCCCCAGTTCCTAACCCTAGCCGCACACGCTCTCCTCCTACTTCACCCATCGATGGCGAACCCCTCCGGCGCCAACGGAAGTCAGGATGGAGCATCTTCCTCCTCCCACCCTCCGAGGCGCAGCCCGGATCTCCCCTACAACTTGGGCGAGATCCCCGGCGATTGCGGTCGCGAGTTCATTCTGAGCCGTCAAATCCCATCCGGATCCACGGCGGCGGCGGCCACCGACGCCCGGATCTCGTCCTCATCGTCCTCCTCGGACGATGAGGACGAGGATCTGGAGGTCGGTCTCCTCCTCTCTCGCGCCTCCTTTGAGTGCGAGCGCGCCGAGGGTGTCATTCGGGCGTCTGCGATGCAGAGAGCTATCCGCATCTCCGCCGCCGAGCACGCGATAGAAGCCGCCAAGGAGGCGTTGTTCCAGACGCGGCTCCGGGCGGCCATAGACCGCTCTCTTCTCTCTGGCCAGGGTCCTGGGCCAGATGCGGCGGCGGCAGCGGCAGCGGCGGCGGAGGAGGAGGATGAGGAGGAGGAGGAGGACGCTCCGGTGTTCGAGTAGGATGAGGTCTCCTCTGACGTCTCCTCTGGCAGTGGCTCCGGCGCCGACGTCTGGGACGCAATCCGCGACGGAAAGCGACCCCGCCACGCCTAAGGTAAATGACCGCTCTGTTAGCTACTTATTTAGCTCGGTTTGCTCTATTAGTTAGCTCTATTCAGCTATGTATTGCTGGAACTTTGGCCCACCTCAACAAATCGTTTCCATAATTCCTGAAAATCCTAGAGGCCCATGTGGCCCATTCATACATGGCAAGAGGTGGGACAAATGTTTAGTCCCACATTGCTAGTTTAGAGAGAGTTGCACCACTTTATAAGGTGAGCTCTTCTAGCACTTGTACGAGCATGAGACTAGGAGAGAGCCCCACGCGCGCTCCTCCTCCTCCGCCGCCCGCCTCGCCTCGCCACGCCACGCCACGCCTCGTCACGACGCGCGCGCGCCGCGGGTTGCGGGAATCTCGCCGAGCCGATGTGTTCTTTTTGCCACACGTGAATGGACGAATATAAATAACAGTTGCACGAAGGTGAAACGTTTTGCACTAATGGAGAATGAAACGTCTGCATTAAGTGGAGAGATGAATGCTAACGGGCATTGGCTGTTCATTTTCGCCTCCTGCCTGTTCGTTTCCTCTCCTGCGGTGCTTGTTCGCCTCCTGCGGTTGTGCCTACAAAAGTGAGGTCGCTCCTCTCCCTTAGATATACCGCAACACAGCCACATCTCATGCGCCTGCCTCCTGGTTCTCGAGCACTGCGTCGCCGATCAAGTCTTCCTCATTCCGTTCCGCGGCGTGCACCGCGTGACGGAACAGTAGGCCTCCGGAACCCCGTCTCTCGCGATCCTGTACGGGAGAGAGGCGATAAGGTTTTTGGGGAGCGTCATCACGCGACTACTGGCTTCTTCTCCAACACGGACTCCGACGACTACTTCCCGGACGACGACTTCTTCCCTGACGTCGACGTCCTCTTCGGCAACATGTCTTCATCAGCCAACGCGAACGGGTCGTCCTCCACTGGCCCGTATGTGACCCTACTCTGTATTCCAGATCATGTTTCAGACTTTGTTTCTAGGAATATGCGTACAATTGCTTGATGCGTACTTTCTGATAGATTGCATGACTAGTTTAATTCTTATTTCTCTAGCCATGTTTTATCTACTGTTTTTATGGATTAAATCATGTGGAAAATTGCTCATATATTCAACAATCCAAAAACCTTATGTTAGGCAATTTTCTCCTGTTGGCTTTGCTGCTTCACTGAGGCCCGCTGCTTTCGATGGGGTGAACTATAAGAAGTGGCGTGCGAGAGCCACTCTCTGGTTTGAAACCATGAAGTGTTTTCACGCTGCTAAAGGCAAGCCTGAAGGAGAGCTCACTCCTGAAGAGGAGAGAGCTTTTCAGGAAGCCGATACCCTGTTGAAGATGGCTATTCTCAGCATCCTTGGTGACAAGATTGTCGACCCATATTTGTCCATCACTACTGCCAAGGGCATGTGGGATGCGCTCGAGGCCAAGTTTGGGGCCTCGGACGCAGGCAGTGAATTGTATGTCATGGAGCAGTTCTTTGACTACAAGATGACTGGTGAGCGCTCCATTGTTGAGCAGGCTCATGAGATACAGTCCATTGCTAAGGAACTTGAGCAAGTTTCGTGTGTGTTACCCGATAAGTTTATTGCGGGAGGCATCATTGCCAAACTCCCTCCTTCGTGGAGGAATTTTGCTACCTCTCTGAAGCACAAGAGACAGGAGTTTTCCGTTATGGATCTCATTGGGTCTCTTGATGTGGAAGAAAAGGCGAGAGCAAAAGACACACGAGCTCGAGTCTTTGAGGGAGGTTCGAGTGCTAACTTCGTTCAGAAGAAGAACTCCCAGTCCTACAAGCCCAAGTACAAGAATAAGTCTGAGGACAAAGGCAAGTACGATAAAAAGAACAAGCCTTCACAGTCTACCAACTTCAAGAGGAAGACCGATAGGAAGAAGGGATCCTGCCATGTTTGCGGTGATCCCAATCACTGGGCTCCAAGATGCCCTAACCGATTTGAGGAGCGCGAGAAGAGCGGCAAGACCGCTAATGTTGTCATTGGAGATACTGAGATGAAAGATGCTGGGTACGGTATATTTCCAACTATCTTTTCAGTATGTCATTCTCCTGAATGGTGGATTGACACGGGTGCCAATGTACATATTTGTGCTGATATCTCAATGTTTTCTTCTTATCAGGTCGCAGGGACTTCTTCCGTGCTGATGGGGAACGGGTCACATGCTTCTGTTCGTGGTGTTGGTACGGTCGATCTGAAGTTTACTTCGGGGAAGATCGTGCGCCTGAAGAACGTTCATCATGTGCCCTCCATAAATAAAAATCTTGTTAGCGGGTCTCTTCTGTGTCGAGATGGCTACAAGATAGTTTTTGAGTCCAATAAATTTGTTGTGTCCAAGTTTGGAACTTTCGTTGGTAAAGGCTATGAGTGCGGAGGCTTGTTCCGCCTATCACTGTCAGATGTTTGTAATAAAGTTGTGAACCATGTTTGCACTTCTTCTGAATCAAATGTATGGCATTCACGTCTTGTCATATTAATTTTGGGTGCATGACGCGGCTAGCCAAATTGAATTTAATCCCCAGTTTCACTACTGTCAAAGGTTCTAAGTGTCAAGTTTGTGTTCAAGCAAAGCAACCACGCAAGTCTCATACGACTGCGGAGGTACGAGACTTGGCACCTCTAGAGCTCATACATTCTGATCTTTGTGAGATGAATGGCGTGTTGACAAAGGGTGGAAAGAGATACTTCATGACGTTAATTGATGACTCCACTAGATACTGTTATGTGTACCTTCTGAAATCAAAAGATGAGGCTCTAAATTTCTTCAAAATCTATAAAGCTGAAGTAGAAAACCAACTTGATCGAAAGATTAAGAGGCTTAGGTCCGATCGTGGTGGAGAGTATTTTTCCAATGAGTTTGATTCCTTTTGTGCTGAACACGGTATAATTCATGAGAGGACGCCTCCCTACTCACCCCAGTCAAATGGAGTGGCTGAGAGAAAGAACCGTACTCTAACTGATTTGGTTAACGCCATGTTAGACACATCGGGTCTCTCCAAGGCATGGTGGGGGGAGGCGATACTGACTGCGTGTCATGTCCTAAACCGAGTTCCCATAAAGGACAAAGAGATAACTCCATTTGAGGAGTTTGAAAGAAAAGGTTGAAACTCTCTTACTGCGAACATGGGGTTGTTTGGCGAAAGTCAATATACCAATTCCCAAGAAGCGCAAGCTTGGACCAAAAACCGTGGATTGTGTTCTTCTGGGCTATGCATTCCATAGCGTTGGTTATAGATTCGTGATAATAAAATCTGAGGTATCCGACATGCATGTTGGTACAATTTTGGAGTCGAATGATGCGACTTTCTTTGAGGATATCTTTCCCATGAAGGATATGCCGAGCTCATCAAATCAGGAGATGCCAAGTTCATCTAGTCAGGAATTTGTTCCAATTCCTGAACCCACCATTCGATAGAACACCATGAAAATATTGTGGAGGATGACAATGAAACTCCTAAAAGGAGCAAGAGACAGAGGACTGCAAAGTCTTTTGGTGATGATTTTATTGTGTACCTCGTAGATGACACTCCCAGTTCTATTTCAGAAGCTTATGCATCTTTGGATGCTGACTACTGGAAGGAAGCTGTCCGTAGTGAGATGGATTCCATCTTAGCTAACGGAACTTGGGAGATCACTGATCGTCCGTACGGGTGCAAACCTGTAGGATGTAAGTGGGTGTTCAAGAAGAAGCTTAGGCCTGATGGTACCATTGAAAAGTACAAGGCACGGCTTGTGGCCAAGGGTTATACTCAAAAGGAAGGAGAAGACTTTTTGACACTTACTCACCTGTAGCCAGACTGACCACCATTCGCGTGCTACTATCATTGGCTGCCTCACACGATCTTCTCGTCCATCAAATGGACGTTAAGACGGCTTTCCTAAATGGAGAGTTGGAAGAGGAAATTTACATGGAGCAGCCAGATGGTTTTGTGGTACCTGGTCAAGAAGGAAAGGTGTGCAAGTTGTTGAAGTCATTGTACGGCCTTAAACAAGCCCCTAAGCAGTGGCATGAGAAGTTCGAAAAGACTTTGACTGCTGAAGGCTTTGTTGTAAACGAAGCTGACAAATGTGTGTACTATCGCCATGGTGGGGGCGAGGGAGTTATTCTCTGTTTGTACGTCGATGACATACTGATATTTGGAACCAACCTTAATGTGATTAAGGAAGTCAAGGATTTCTTATCTCGCTGTTTTGAGATGAAGGATCTAGGAGTAGCTGATGTTATCTTGAACATCAAGCTTTTGAGAGATGACAATGGTGGGATTACTCTGCTTCAATCCCACTACGTGGACAAGGTCTTGAGTCGTTTCGGGTATAGCGACTGCAAGCCCTCTCCAACACCGTATGATCCTAGTGTGTTGCTTCGAAAGAATCGACGGATTTCTAGAGATCAAATGAGATATTCTCAGATCATAGGCTCGCTTATGTATTTGGCGAGTGCCACGAGGCCTGACATTTCATTTGCTGTGAGCAAGTTGAGCCGGTTTGTGTCAAATCCGGGAGATGATCATTGGCATGCGCTTGAGAGAGTCATGCGCTATCTAAAAGGCACTGCGAGCTATGGAATTCATTATACCGGGGACCCAAGGGTACTTGAGGGTTATAGTGATTCAAATTGGATATCTGATGCTGATGAGATTAAGGCCACAAGTGGTTATGTGTTTACACTTGGTGGTGGCGCTGTCTCCTGGAAGTCTTGCAAGCAGACCATCTTAACGAGGTCAACTATGGAAGCAGAACTCACAGCATTAGACACAGCCACTGTTGAAGCAGAGTGGCTCCGTGAGCTTTTGATGGACTTACCTGTGGTTGAAAAACCGATACCCGCTATCCTGATGAACTGTGATAATCAAACTGTGATCACGAAAGTGAATAGTTCTAAGGATAATATGAAGTCATCAAGGCATGTGAAGAGGAGATTAAAATCTGTCAGAAAATTGAAGAACTCCGGAGTTATTGCATTGGATTATATCCAAACATCTAAGAATTTGGCAGATCCCTTCACAAAGGGTTTATCACGTAATGTGATAGATAATGCATCGAGGGAGATGGGTTTGAGACCCACAATATAAGTTGTTCACAGTGGTAACCCACTCTATGTGATCGGAGATCCCGTGAAGTAGAATTGGGAGACAAGCTGTTGATCAACTGAGAGGAGAATACCCTTACCTTTGTATAACACCACTCCGCGAAGATGCAATACTCTCCTAAACTGCATGGCAGGTTGATGTTTATCTTAATGTGTACCAAGAGGCTTTATCTTAAGCAGAGATGTTGTCCTGCAGAACATCTTCTGAGGAACACACCTATATGAGTCTGACTGTCAAACGTCGCAGTCCATGAGAGTGGGGTGCTCTTTAATAAACTCATGAAAGGTCTTGGAGTATGACGTATAAGCTCCACCCGCGGGGAAGTCCCACGGCAGCCTAGTATCGGTCAAGGCTTTGTGTGAAGCTAGATTCGCAGAAAACATGCAGTTCAAGGCATAGTCCACTGTCCAAGTTGCAAACTAGTGTAACATGAAGTCTAGGTGGAAGTTCAACTTAACAGTCTCCACTGTAGCACCGGTATATAAACAGTGTTTGGAACCAAAAGCAAATTTTGTGTGCCTCTAGAATCTTGTGGGGGATTGCTGGAATTTTGGCCCACCTCAACAAATCATTTCCATAATTCCTGAAAATCCTAGAGGCCCATGTGGCCCATTCATACATGGCAAGAGGTGGGACAAATGTTTAGTCCCACATTGCTAGTTTAGAGAGAGTTGCACCACTTTATAAGGTGAGCTCTTCTAGCACTTGTACGAGCATGAGACTAGGAGAGAATAGGAGAGAGCCCCACGCGCGCTCCTCCTCCTCCGCCGCCCGCCTCGCCTCGCCACGCCACGCCACGCCACGCCTCGTCACAACGCGCGTGCGCCGCGGGTTGCAGGAATCTCGCCGAGCCGATGTGTTCTTATTGCCACACGTGAATGGACGAATATAAATAACGGTTGCACGAAGGTGAAACGTTTTGCACTAATGGAGAATGAAACGTCTGCATTAAGTGGAGAGATGAATGCTAACGGGCGTTGGCTGTTCATTTTCGCCTCCTGCCTGTTCGTTTCCTCTCCTGCGGTGCTTGTTCGCCTCCTGCGGTTGTGCCTACAAAAGTAAGGTCGCTCCTCTCCCTTAGATATACCGCAACACAGCCACATCTCATGCGCCTGCCTCCTGGTTCTCGAGCACTGCGTCGCCGATCAAGTCTTCCTCATTCCGTTCTGCGGCGTGCACCGCGTGACGGGACAGTAGGCCTCCGGAACCCCGTCTCTCGCGATCCTGTACGGGAGAGAGGCGATAAGGTTTTTGGGGAGCGTCATCACGCGACTACTGGCTTCTTCTCCAACACGGACTCCGACGACTACTTCCCGGACGACGACTTCTTCCCTGACGTCGACGTCCTCTTCGGCAACATGTCTTCATCAGCCAACGCGAACGGGTCGTCCTCCACTGGCCCGTATGTGACCCTACTCTGTCTATTCCAGATCATGTTTCAGACTTTGTTTCTAGGAATATGCGTACAATTGCTTGATGCGTACTTTCTGATAGATTGCATGACTAGTTTAATTCTTATTTCTCTAGCCATGTTTTATCTACTGTATTTATGCATTAAATCATGTGGAAAATTGCTCATATATTCAACATGTATTTGCTATGTTAGCTACTTATTTAGCTCGGTTTGATTTGTTTAGCTATGTATTTGCTATGTTAGCTACTTATTTAGCTCGGTTTGCTCTGTTAGTTAGCTCTGTTCAGCTATGTATTTGCTATGTTAGCTACTTATTTAGCTCGGTTTGCTTTGTTTAGCTATGTATTTGCTATGTTAGCTACTTATTTAGCTCAGTTTGCTCTGTTAGTTAGCTCTGTTCAGCTATGTATTTGCTATGTTAGCTACTTATTTAGCTCGGTTTGCTTTGTTTAGCTATGTATTTGCTATGTTAGCTACTTATTTAGCTCGATTTGCTCTGTTAGTTCGCTCTGTTCAACTATGTATTTGCTATGTTAGCTACTTATTTAGCTCGGTTTGCTTTGTTTAGCTATGTATTTACTATGTTAGCTATTTATTTAGCTCGGTTTGCTCTGTTAGTTAGCTCTGTTCAGCTATGTATTTGCTATGTTAGCTACTTATTTAGCTCGGTTTGCTTTGTTTAGCTATGTATTTTCTATGTTTGCTACTTATTTAGCTCGGTTTGCTCTGTTAGTTAGCTCTGTTCAGCTATGTATTTGCTATGTTAGGTACTTATTTAGCTCGGTTTGCTCTGTTCAGCTATGTATTTGCTATGTTAGCTACTTATTTAGCTCGGGTTGCTCTGTTAGTTAGCTCTGTTCAGCTATGTATTTGCTATGTTAGCTACTTATTTAGCTCGGTTTGCTCTGTTCAGCTATGTATTTGCTATGTTAGCTACTTATTTAGCTCGGGTTGCTCTGTTAGTTAGCTCTGTTCAGCTATATATTTGCTATGTTAGCTACTTATTTAGCTTGGTTTGCTCTGTTCGTTAGCTCTTCAGCTATGTATTTAGCTCGGTTTGCTTTGTTTACTGCTTATTGGCTCTGTTTATTAGCTTTGTTTGCTGTTTTTAACAAAGAATATTCGTTGTTTCAAGAGCTTGGTGGATGCTTGGTGACGATGCTGCTGCCGTGAAGACCTAGGAGCGGGGCTCCATACACGGTGCCGTCACCAGGAGCAGTACATTTTGCGCAGCAGGAAAGACAGTAGATGTTCATCTGGCGGTCGTGAAGACATAGGAGCAGAGCTCCAGCCACGCGCACTGATGAACTTTTGTAAAGCAGGGCGTACAGGAATACGGTGACGACCGGGCGGCCGTCTAGTCGCATGGAGCGGGGCTCCATCGACGGCACAGCCCGTCACCGTGTTTTTTTTTGTTTTCCTGTAACCCTTATTAGAAACGGTTATTAGCAAACCTCCGTGTCTAATATTAAATACATCAGAAACGGTTTATCTCCTCCGTTGCCATTGAGATCTTCACATCAGTGACAGGGTCGGGGACACGGACCCTTTCTCCGTTCTCGATGGGGTTTTTGGCCCGTTTCTGATGTGTCGTTCTGTACTAGTGTTTAATTACAATTTGCTATTACTTTCGTAATTTTAATGAAAGTGAAAAATATTATTTTTGAACTTTTGGAACTTCCTTGACAAATGTGGTAACTTGCTAACTTTAGTTTTTCAAGATTAATTGTTTCAAGTGGAACACCTTAATGCATGGATGCCATGATGCATGACTGAAAGGAAAAGTGAAAATTTGGTTCAAATTTTACAATACCAAAAGTAGGGCAGTTACACTGCATGATTGATGTCTACTTAGAAAGTTATACACATGAGAGTAGTTACATATTTATTTGGTATTCTTTTTTGTTAGTGACCACCTTTTATTGCTTTTGATTCTTTGGTGGTTCCTAAAAGGCACAATCTTTGGTTTTCATTTCATATCACTTTTTTGCATCTTAATAAGCTTGTGGACCTAGTTGCTTTGCTTCAATTTCCATCTATGCTCTCTTGCACTTATTTGTGTTCAAAATTATCTAGGAGGGAGTGAGGATTCCATGTTGTGCACTCCATACACTAGTAGGGAAGTGCGTTTCTGTGGCGCACCAAAAAATGTTTCTGTGGCGCATGGTCGGTGCGCCACAGAATCCTCGCCACAAAAATATTATTTCTGTGGCGCACGAAACCATGCGCCACAGAAAGTAGACAATTCTGTGGCGCACCTCCAGAAATGCGCCACAGAAATATTTCTGTGGCGCACGGTCTGACGTGCGCCACAGAACAGAGTGCGCCACTAAATTATTTTCCATGCGCCACAGAAATAATTTCGATTATTTGCTGTATTTGACAATAATGTATCTGCGGCGCACTGATGGCCCTTGAAGAGGTTGATCTACGACGCCAGAAAACACTTTGCTGCGCGCTAAGTTGACGAGGGAATATCTTGCGGTGTTGCTTCTATCTCCCCGTCAACGGCGCCAGAAAGCAGTCTTGATCTCCGGTGCGTAGTTACCTGCGTCAAAAGTAAATGGGTTAGGTTGAGACTCCAAGTGCAAAGTGTGTAGTAGTGGAAGACGTGTTTTCCCCACGAGGGTGACTCGAGGGTTTAATATCGAACTCTCGGGGAATCAGTAGTGAAGATATATCTTCTTATCCTTCTTTTGGTTACCTACAAAACAAAGTTAAATGTTTTGGTCCTCAACCTCACCTGTGGTTGTCAAGCACAAGGTGTAAAAATGATATCAAGATAGTTATGCAATGCAAACAGGAAATAAATATGCTATGGTGGTGGATGCAATGGTAAATGATATTTTTGGGTTTTTTAATGATGTATGCAAGATGAAAAGTATTTTTGTATTTTCTGATTTAATGATGGCTGAAAATGGAAAAGTGGTATATGGTGTTGGAAAGGTGTTTCTTATGATTAAAAATGGACCGGGGTTCATGGTTTCACAAATACACTCTCTCTTTATAAAGTGGCAGACAATGGAACACACACAGAGTTAACATATGAGATTGCAACACAAAGTTTGATAACAAGTTACTTAGATATATGGGCATCACGTCCTAACATAGAGACCTTTTGGTTATTAGTCTCTCTTATACTCCACCAAGATGCGAACTAAATCATAATACCTCGGTAATTAAGATGACTCAGAGTATAGCAATAAGTTTCATGACATGAAGTGAAAATAAGAACATGCTGGATCTAGTCACAGGAAGAAGCTTGGTCACCCTCAACCCTTGCAGCATGGTATTTTAGTTTATCCCTAGTGAGGTAACAAAGTAAGGTAAACACCCAAGTGGATCGCGATATTAAGTTGTCAGCTTACCGCACTCACCACTCCCCGTTACTCCAACTAATGCACACATCACCCCACACACGCTCTCATAAACATGCTTGATCATAACAAGTAGACAAGAACGGGGTACATAATACGCATCTATACTCATAACTGAAACAAACATTGCAATCTCAAACATATATTAACTCATAGAAAGATCCACCACATATGTATTACAAATATGACCGTAATCATGTTCAGCAGCTCATACGGTACTAATTAGTGAAACTCAAGAGAGGAGAGATACATAAGTTACTTCCACAAACCCATAGTCCAGAGGTGGACTACTCCCTCTTCATCATGGAGACGGTGGAGATGTCGATGGAGATGAAGGAGACCACGCCGGCAGCGCCCCGCCGGAGTTTTCCCCCTCCAATCTGCAGCTCCTGATCTCCGTTTCGGTGTTTCTGTGTTTGTGCGGCGCTCCGTTCGTGAAACGCCAGGGGACCTTTTTATAGGCGTTTTTAGGTCAAGACGGAGTCGGTGGACGAAAGATCGACGGCAGCGGAGCCACGAGGCCCAAACGGGTGGGCCCCACGCGGCCACAGTACCTGGCCGCGTGGTGTCGTGGGTTGGTCACGTCAGGTGTCATAGATGACTTCGTAGGTGTGGGATTACGCGAGTCAAGCATCTCCGAGCTTGGAATCGCAGGAACAAAGATCAACACAGATTTACCCAGGTTCGGCCCCCTCAATGTGAGGTAAAAGACCTACTTCCTGCCTACCCTAGATTGGTATTGATATGATAATCGAGGTGTTACAATGGAGGCGATCCGATCTGGTACTCGCCGTATGAGCTAGGGTTTTAGGCTTGATAGCTTGACCCTGTCTAAGTCCTGCGAGTCCTCTTTATATACACAGAGGTTCGCTGGGTTACAAAGGAAACTTCCTCCACAAGGAATACATCAACTGGAACCTACTCGGAGACTAAATCCTCCTCACGTCTTCTAGGATATGTCTTCTAGATCCTTCTCCTTGTGGCGGTTCAATGTTGGGCTTGATCCCATGTGGGCTTTTATCTGTGCGAGTAAAGTAAGTCGCACTGGGCCGCGGGTTAATCCAGAAAGTATTCCCCCGACATTAGCCCCCAAGATTGGTTAGGACTTTGTGGTGAGAATCTTCTGACTCTTGAAATGGTCACTGAGCCGCACTGCAAACGTTCTGACCAGTCTTCTGACTTACGCGACTCAGAGCCGTGACTTATCTGTGCGACTCATCTCCTCTTCTGGAAATATTCTGTTTCCTTTAATTGCGGACCGTTACTCGTTTTGCGGGCGCAAATTGTGCCGTTGGTTGCGAGCGCGGATTGTGCCGTTAGTTGCGGGTCCCTTCAGTTATAAGCTGCGGCCACCTAGGTCATTATTCACTTGTCCTTGCAATCTCCTCATCCCTAGCCGCGCCGTCTTCTTCCTCAATCCGAGCTTAGTTCCCCAATCCAATCTCCTCTTCGCAATGGTGCCCAAGGCAAAGCCATCTGACGATAAGCGCAGGATCTCCTGCAACTGGGAAGGATCCTGTGTGACGGAGGAAACTCTTGCGGATCTGGCCGAAGCTGGCTTCTTGCCGCCGAAGGAGGACGGCGTCTGGCGGGCGCCAGGCGATGAAATCGAGCCGCGCCCCAAGCCCAACGAGCTGGTGATGTTCGTGGAGCACGTGGAGCGTGGATTCACGCCGCCAGGTTCTCCCTTCTTCCGCAATCTGCTGCAACGCCTTGGCCTCCGTCTTCACGACATCGGGCCCAACTCAATGCTCCAGGTGAGCAATTTTCATGTGTTGTGCGAGGACTATCTTGGTATAGCCCCCAACATCGATATGTGGCTAGCCTCGTTCACCTGCAACAGCCAACTTGTCTCCAAGGGCGGCGCCTACGCTCAGGTCGGCGCCATCTCTCTTCAACGCCATCCAAACTCTGTTCTTCCCAAGCTGGCCCTGGCAAATCGGCCCAGGTCTTGGAAAAATTCTTTTTCTACTGCCAAGATACTTCTCTGGAGGGCGAAACTCGTCTCCCCTCCTGGTCCAAGACCACCTTCGTGCCTACCGAGGCACTGAAATCAAAGCCTCGCGACTCGGCCATACCCTTCATCAATGAGTCGCTGATCAAGGTCCGCGCCTTAATATGTCATGGTCTTACTGGCCTTGATCTTCTCTCTTGCTGGACCAAATGGCGCGTCCAGCCCGTGAGTCCACGACAGCGATCCTTCCTTGAGTGCACAGGCACCTCTGCTGACGTCGATCGCATCAAGGCTGCGGACTGGAGGCCTGAGGATTGGGTGGAATTCATCACCCGCGTGACTGAGGAGAAGGACATCTCCTTTGACAAGGTGGGGCTTGCCCCTTTCAGCGTTAACAACAAGCCTTTTGAGGTAACTCCTCTTCTCTGTCTTTTCGCCTTTGTAGTTGAGTCGCATTCCTTTCTTAATACTGCAACTTACATCTTCCTGATCCAGGCTGATGAGAATTACTGGTCTCTGCCTGCGACCGTTGCCGGCACTGCTGCTCCCAAGCGTGCCACACGAAAGAAATTGCTGCCCGCTCTAGAGAGCAGCGAAACTGCTGATATCCCCTCTGTCGCCTCTGCGTCCTCAGAAGGTGAAGAGACTGAACTGGACGAGGATGACAGTCCAGTGCCAGCCGCGAGTTCTGCTGCCGCGGCTTGACCAACTCCCCGTAGAGCCTCCAAGAGGTTATCTCGTGAGGAGCCAGAGCTTGATGCTCTGGAAAATCCTGAGGCCACGAAGCGCCGCAAGCCTACTACGGGCGCGGCCTCCTCCGCTGCCAGGCGTGTGTACAAACCACCGCCTCAACTGAAGAAGACATGGGTCCCCATTCTGGTAATTTCTGCTGTCTTGACATCTTGAATGCTTATTCTTTTTCCTCTACTGACACGCCAACTTCTGCTCGTAGATTCTGGGACCCAAGGCCTGTCATCACAGTCAAGTGACGACCTTATGGCCTCTGTGAAGATCGCTCCAGAGTTAGTGACTTTCTTTGCGCTTATAACACTTTTATTCTGGTTTATGTGCTTCTTCTTCACACAATGCCCTTGCTTTTTGCAGAAGTGCGGTTAAATCCGCGACTGAACCTGGAGTCATTTCTGAAACCCTAGTTGAGCCGCGCTTATCACCTGCGGCTCATACCGCCATGGTGGAGGGCGTGGCCACCACTGATGACTTGGCTGCGGCCTCTGTTCCTGACACAGCTACCCAAGAGGTGGCTCTGGAAGACGGAACAGATCCACTTATGATCCAAGACGTGGAGAAGGTCAACCCTTTCTCCATAATTGCTGATGCGCCGGTGATTGAATCGCCAATGGCTGATAGCCTGCGGTCGCCAATTCTGCATGCTGAGGTTGCTTCCTCCTCCTCAATGAGCCGCGCTGAGAAACTGTCAGAGGCCATCATTGCCTCAAATGACAAGCAAGCCATGGAGCTCCGCAAGGCGCTGTCTGACCTGTCTGCGGCTTATAAGGTAAACTTCTGTCTCCACTTATCTGTCTCTAGCCCCCAAGGATCAAGTTTCTTCTTTGACTGTAAAGGGAGACTTGATGATTCTCTTTAGCTGTTGATATGTACTTACTAGCTGATGTACTCTTGTAGGAGGAACTAAGTTCCATAATAGTCGCCAAACTCGCATTGGAAAAGCAGTTGGGGGAGACTCCTTCTGAACTGGAGAGGCTGCGCGAGCTCCTTGGTCAGCGTGACGCTGAGCTGAAGAAGAGGGAAACCAGGATGGGCGAGCTATCTGATGAAAGCTTCAAATTATCTGAACAAGCCAAAGCCACCGAGCTGCGGCTTAAAAATGTTGAAGGAAAGTTCCAAGAGAGGGTTCAACAGCTGGACCTCCAAATCAATGCTCAGAAAGACGCCATCGTAGTAGCCAACGAGGACGCAAGGCTCAAGGCTGTTGCCATTGGCGAGCTTGAGAAAAAGTTGAAAAAAGTTTCTGATGCCCATAACCTTGTCCACGCCAAAGTTTGCATCATGACTCAAGAGTTAACTGGTATGTGTTGCGACTCATATCTGCATCTGTTTTCTCTACTATCTTTGCCTGTATATTGTAGAGCTGACGAAGACATGCCTCGATGTAGGTGAAGATGCCGCGTTGCAGCGCGGCAGTACTCAAGAACAGCTGGAGTATATCCGTGAGTTTTCGCGAAAAGCTTGCGATGCCATGAGATCGCTGTCCACCTGTCTTCTGCCGAAAAAGCCTGCTCCTGCTGATGCTGAGGGACTTTTGAAGAGACTGCTCAAGGCGCCTCAATATTTTTTGGACTGGAAGGAATCCTCAGCTCGCACCGGTGCGGCTCATGTTCTTGCTTTGGCCAAGACATATTATCCTTCTTTTGATGCTGCCAAGGTTGCACAAGGCAGGCCCTCGAAGAAAGTGGATGGCACCGAGCTGAAGGCCTCAGAATATTCGGCGACTTGGAAGGACATGCGCGGCCACGCGACTGAGCTGGTGGAGGGGATAGATCTTGCGACCTATATGGGCAAGTATAATGCAGATGGAAGCAGATGGGAGAAGTTACCCGCTCCATCCATGCGATCCCGCAGGAGAAGAACCCTTCACCGGGTGTTTCCAGCTCTGCAGCCCCCAAGCCCGCGACGGAGAAGCCTCCAGCGAGCCTGCGACTGCTCCTTCTGGCAAGCTTGGTAAGCCGCCTGTTCCTCCTTCCCCAGGCCAAAAGCTGCGCAAAATGAAGAAGAGAAACAATGGTTTTATGATCTTGGCCCTTAGCGGCCTGTAATAATTGTTAGAATTTATGTGTCATAAGACAATGTTATGGTTTGCTTAAGTACTCTCAGCAGTACATGTTTCGACCAATAGGCTGGTCCTTATGATTTGTCTCGGTTTTTCCTCACTTAGGCCCTTGCGCGGCTCAGTATTTCCCAGGTAAAAAGTGTGTTCAGGGTCGAGAGCGGCCATGATAGGCAATCAAACTCGATTGACGCCGCACCCCCAGTACTTTGGCCGCATAGTGCAAGTCGCATCCAAGAGAGGTTGAGTATAATCACGATAAATGCCACTTGTTTGGCGATCCCAAGGAATAGGCCGCGCTAAAAAGCTGCCGCGCCCCCAAGGAACCAATGATTAAAAAATAAAAGACTCACAACTCAATTGGTAGTTTGAGATGCTTTATTTCAGAATCATTATATGATACATAGGGTCGGTCGCGCCTAGGTGGCGACCAGAAGTGATGCTTGGGTCGGTTGTGCCTAGGTGGCAACCAGAGATGTTACATGGGTCGGTCGCGCCTGAGTGGCGACCAGAAATGGGTCGGTCGCGCCTGAGTGGTGACCAGAAATGGGTCGGTCGCGCCTTGGTGGCGACCAGAAGTGTTACATTGGGTCGGTCGCGCCTGAGTGGCGACCAGAAATGGGTCGATCGCGCCTGGGTGGCGATCAGAATTGAAGTTTTTAGCCCTGAGTGGCCAGCTTGATGATGTAAATTCTTAATGATTTTGTTGCGGCTGCTGATGGCAACTCGCGATGCATGGGTGTGTCTTATTGGCGATGGCTTGTAGCCTTTGACTTCCTTGCCTCCCTTGCGGCCGTAATCTGAAGTCGCAAGTCAGGCAGGTGCCTCTTGGCCTTCACGATGTCATCAAAATTCTCCTGCAACTCGCGCATGGGCGCGTTCTCTGCGATGCAAGCTGCTCTGGCCATGGCCTTGTCGCCTTCTTCGCATTCTTGAGCTATTCTTTTGTCGCCATTAATGGTGATGACTCCCCTGGGGCCTGGCATTTTAAGCTTCAGGTACACATAGCACGGCCTAGCCATAAACTTTGCGAATGCTTCTCTGCCAAACAGCGCGTGATAGGGCTCTGGAAATCTACAACCTCGAACCAGATGTACTCGCTCCTGAAGTTGCTTTGTGTCCCAAAGGCGACCTCCAAGTTGATTCGTCCCAATGGCTGAGCTGATATGCCTGGTACGACACAGTGAAACGTCGTTCTTGATGGGTGTAGCTGCTTTTCTTGGAGGTTCATTCTTTTGAAGGTTTCATAGTATAATATATTGATGCTGCTGCCTCCATCCATCAGCACTTTGCTCAACTTGTACCCTGCGACTTGAGGGGCAACCACCAGCGCGAGTTTGCCCTCTTCATTTATTTCTCCTGGGTGATCCTCGCGGCTCCAAACTACTGGCTGCTCGGACCACTTTAGCCACTGTGGGACGGCTGGTACTATGGCGTTAACAACCTGATTGCGTTGTCGCAGCTTTTGTTCCCTCCTTGAAGTATTCACCACAATGGTATGATACTGACCCAACTGTTTTGGGAACTGTGGCTGATCTGGCTGCGGATTTGGGACGGCGTTGTTGCTGTTGTTGCCTCCACCGTGGTTACCTTCCTCATTGTTTTGATGATTGTTGTTTTTGTTGAGTGGTTGCCCATCCTTCCACTTTTTGTAATGATAACACTGTGCCTTGTGTGGTTGGGTGGTTTCCCATCTTTTCCTATATGGATGTCGCAGGGGCGGTTAAAAACCTCTTCCAAGTTAACTGGGTGAAAATTCCTTCCTCTGCCGCTGCTTAGCTTGTAACGAGTGTTCGTATTTGCGATTAACCCTGAGTTTCCTTCCTCGTTTTTGCGCTGTTATAACTCGCATTGGCATTGCTAGCTTGCTGTTGTTGAGGCTTGCTACTGCCTTCTTTCCCTTGCCAGTATTCTCCTCTTCCTCCCCATCAGATGCGTCCCTGGTTTTATCCGAGCTAGCATACTTGTTGGCCGCCGCCATTACCTCGCTTAGGCTCTTGACTTTGTCCTTCATGCGACCTAGTTTGTGGACCAGCGGCTCAAATTTGCAATTTTTCTCCATGACAAGGACCGCTGAACTGGGTGGTATGTTATCTGAGGAATGTATGATTTCTGCGACCCTTCTCATCCAGTGGCGACTTGACTCGCCTCCTTCTGTAACAACGCTCAAGGTCCTCTATGCTGCAGAGTCGCTTGCATGTTCCTTGGAAATTCTTGATAAAGGCTTCCTTCATCTCATCCCAAGAGTTTATTGAATTTGGCGGCAAATTCTGCAGTCATATGTGAGCTGCGCCTTCTAACATCATGTTCAGGTACCGTGCGCAGATCTCTTCGACGCGTTTAGGATGCTCATGCCCATCTCGTAATTGTTGAGCCAAGTAACATGGTCCATGCTTGCGTTGTAGTTGGCGACCTTGCGAGGTCCTTTGAAATCTGCAGGAAACGGTTCAGACCTGATTCTTTCGCTGAAACAGACTGGGCCTTTGAGTCGCGACGATAGATTGGACGAAGCTGGCCTTCCTATTGGATTAGCCGCCGCGCGCGGCTGTACAACTTCTATGGGTTGAACTTGCTGAGGTTGATTTTGAGCCGCAGGTAGGTTTTCCCTTTGTCGCCTAGCCGAACTTGAAGTCACAACGTGCGGCGATTCCGCGTGGATGCTTCTCTCCGCCGTTGCTCTGCTATTGTAGGGGGTGGAGTGCAGCCGTCCCGCATGTTCGGACATGTTTGCCTGCTGTACTACTGCTGTGCTCAGCATCTCAATGGCGCGTCGTGCCTCTCTGTCCATTGGCGTGTTTCCTGCTGGCGCTAACCTGGCCAAGATGTTTGTAGCCGCAAAAAGATTCTCCACTGGGCTAACATAATGTCCTTGCGGCGTGTGGAACCTTTGAGGCTGCTGTGGCGGCTGCTGAACAAAGGTTGGCTGCGGCAATGGTGGGGGCATGATGGCCCTGTTGTTAGCTTGTACTATGGCCCTTGATCCAGGTATTTCCGCTGCTCCTGGTGCTGCGAAAGACGGAACCGTTGGTGAAACTGATGGTACAGCGATCGCTTGAACTGCTGGCGCAGCTAATGGCGCCACGGACCGCATAACTATGGCAGACGGTGCCATGTGTGTTGGTACCGCGATTGATGGTTGTGCGACTCCTGACCATGCGACCGGGCGCACTATGTTGGTGGCGACCGATGGGATCGCGTTTGGTGGTGCCGCGGTTACCGGCGTTTCAACCGCAGGAACCGCGATTGCCACTACAAGAAATATGCTACTCTATGACCCTCAATATTGGTCACTGAATGGTCACATATTTTAATTTGTGACATTTTTGTGACCAAAAACACTTGGTCACGTTATGAGCGTCACTAACTAGCCAATATGACCTTTTTTAGGGATTGGTCATAGACCTCTATGACCAAAAGAAAAGGTCACAGATTTTATGACCAATATTTTGGTCACGGGCAATCTGGCCACGCCACGTCAAATCCAACGTGGCAAAGCTGACGTGGCAAATTTGTGACCAAATGAAATGGTCGTAAATCAGAATCAGCCCAGTCCAGTTCATCCCCCTAAATGGGCCTGGCCCAATAATTCAGCTCATTTAATATTTTTTCTCTGTTAATTTTGGACGGCGACATGGGCCAAGCCCAATAATGCGGCCTTTTATTTTCTGGGCCATGGCCTTTTTACAATCCGTTTATTATTCATTTTTCTGGCCTTTTTGTCAACTCATGGGTCCCAATTGTCAGATAATTTCTGTTCAGTGGGTCCAAATTGTCAGATGTTTAGACAGTGGGTCCCTATCGTCAGGATTAAAAAAATTCACAGCTCACTAATAAGCAATTATATCAAACAAAAAAGGAGAGAACATATGAAAATCTTCAAATAACAGCGAAAATCAGATTATTACAATATTCTAGTCAATACAGACACAGACAACACAAGAAACTCCAAACACTCGTTCACATACCCAGGAACTTCCAGCTTCACCCAGATAACCATACAATATTCCACACAATCACAAATATAGCGCTCCATAAATAAAACGCTCAGTATAAAAGCCTAGCTACTCTTGGATACCCTGGAACATGCTCTTCAACATGGGAAGAAGTCGTCAACGAAGTTCTACCAACACGCTCTTGGGTATTGGAAGTTCCATTCACCTAGCAGAACCAGATGGAATATCAGTAACTGCATTGTTCAATCAGATTACCACATATATATGTAGAAGCACAACAGGTAATATGATGAAGCAAATCCGACAACAGATACATCCAAGTAGTCAAGGGTAGTATAGACCAATGAAGTTCTGCTTGATTCAATGAAAGAAATTGCAAGGATTTGATTAAGTATAAAGTCCTACTAAGGGGTGAAGACGACAAGCAAAAAGTATACCTCCCAAATTTGGACATAAATAGTCAGATCAAGCAGAAGATAATAAGGCAGCAAACACGTGGTCATGTCCTCTTGACGTACTTGATGGTGAAGCCAGTCCCAGACAAAGCCCGGACAGAGGACCTGTGTGGCTCCTAAAGCGCGTCCCGGGTGCAATCCTGCCAACAGCAAACCAAAACAAAGCACCGAGCACTGGATCAGCATCAGCCAGGCATTCATCATTAACATTTACATAATATGGTATGATTAGACATTGTGGTGAACCTCGGGTATTACAAAAAAGATCATGCATGTCCAGTTTGTGTTCGAAGAGTATACAACCATACAAGATAAATGAAGCATCCCAGTTTGACCAAAGCATTAGTTTTCAAACACATCTCAACTAGATGATGGCAGAACAATATCAAAATTGAACCAACTTAGCAATTTTCCCTGGCTTTATTGTTTTGAAAACTTTCCTTTTGAGAGACAAAGACTACAGCCAAAGCATTTCTACTGTAATTAGAAAGAACAAATGTAGATTAAAATTTATATGCAGTACCTGAAGTGCAACCCAATTCTAGCGCCAAGATAATTTCCAAGGTGCACCATCCCTACTCTTCTCCTGCAGTGGGTAGACACATAGCCAAATTACAAAATAAAAATAAAAATTGATTTACACACGACCTTTCTTTATGAAGACATTTCATATTACTATATTGCGGGAAATGTGAATTCAATTAATGACTATGAGGAGTAACCCCATGATACACCCATATTTGGATCTTGAGCAATGAATTATAGAATGTGTCATGCATAAAATCATTTGCTTTGAAATGGGTTAATACAGAAGCATATTAATTACAAGCAGATGGCCATACGAGCAAACAAGATAAATGACATCCCTATGAGAAATAAAGAATGAACTGGAACCATGTGCAGACGAAATCAAAAGCAACGCCACAACAAAATGCAAGTTTCCCTTAATGCAGTGTGCCTCATACAATTCTTACTTGCTCAGATGATCTCCTGATACATACCAGACAACCTTAAAAATACTAAACACATGGGGCAGGAGTTAACAAGACTTGTATTTACCCTTTTACAACAGATAACAAGTGAACAACAGATCCACCAATTTACAGCAGGTAGAACAACAGGCAACAAATGGAGGAATTAAGGGACTTACCCAGCTCCCGTCGGTTCCATCAACGCTCCGGGGTCACCGTCGTCGAGTTCCTACCGCGGCTCCGCCAGGGAGGTCGACCTCGTAGGTTCCTGATTCGACAGATAGGACGCGTTAGAGGAGGTTGAGCAGGAGGTGATGCGGCCAGAAGGAAGAGTGAGAGGTGGAGCAAGACGTCGCCAGGGGAGCCGGTGGTGAGCGAGGCGGTGAGAGCGCGTTGACGGTGAGGTGGGGATTCGGAGAACCGTGTCTGTCGCCGTCCTAGTGGCCGGCGTGTAGCGCCGCCACCGCAAACCCTAGGGAGGCCACGAGCGCGCCGCGGGCCGGCCGGCTCGACGGAGCGCCGCGCATCGAAGCACGCACGCGCGCACCAGCGAGCAAGCCAGCCGCGACGCCGTGGTCGCTGGGCGGCGGTGCCTCTCTCTCAGGCGAGGCTGAGGCAGGCCGCGGGCGGTGCTCGATCTGTTGTGTCAGATCGAGCAGGAGGTGGGTTCTTGTTCGGGGCGGCGCGAGCCAGAGGTGCAGGCGAAGACGTCGCGCTCGAGAGAGTGGGGCGGCGCGAGCCAGGAGGTGGAGGAGGAGGAGAGAATGGGAGGCGGCGGCGAGAGAGTGGGGGCGCCAGAGAGTAGAGAGAAGGTAGGGTTCGCTGGGGTTATATCAAGGACGTGGGCGCTAGCGGCCGTCGGATGACATCGGACGGTCATGGTGCTCCGGGACCGGTCCAACGGACCAAAATCCCGGAAGGGGATCAGATGCTGGACCAGTTTCGGCCCAGTACGACCGAAAAAAACTTTGAGCTGATATCAGCAGGTTTTAGGGCTTAATTTTCGCTATTTTGTGAAGCAGCTACCGAAAATATGTCGTAAAATAGGAGAACTGCATTTTCTAAAAATACTGTACCACAATGTATTTACAAATTACCAATGGTTTTGTGTCAAACGGTTTTCCATCTACCTCTCGTAAAAAAGACAAATTCATGCCGATTCAGCAGGAACGGGGTCAAATTTGAACTACAGGTCCCTCGTAGTTTTCTCATGATTTATTGCAAAAATCATATTTAGGTACACAAGTACCTATTTCATCAGAGATACAACAAAAGTTTCGCAAGATTTAACCCCTACCTACGAACGGTCATGTCCCCCGAGTTGAGCGTATAATGAAACCGGCATACGAAATTCAAAAAAAATCAAATAAATGGAAAACCTTCGCGTGGTGTCATTATATGTGTCCTAGTATCCATCAAAAATCATAAACTTGGAATAAGGCAATTTTCTTAAGAAAGTGTTCTCAGAAATGAGGTATCATCTAAGAAGATTCATGGCTTTAGGGCCAAATGACGAATGTTATGTCCACGTTCATGGTATAGTTTGCTTAAATATGCCCGTATTGGGCACAAACGTGTATCTTGGAACCGTGAACAATGTTGCCGAAGAAACTTTTCATTTTCCTTTCACGAAAAAATCATTTTTCTATTTCCGAATGCGAAAAATGGGTTATTTTGTGAAGCAACTACCAAAAATATGTAGTAAAATAGGAGCGCTACATTATTTGAAAATACTAGACCACATTGGATTTACAAATAACCAAATGGTTTTGTGTCAAACGTTTCCATCTACCTCTCGTAAAAAGACAAATTCATGCCGATTCAGCAGGATCGGGGTCAAATTTGAACTACAGGTCCCTCGTAGTTTTCTCATGATTTATTGCAAAAATCATATTTAGGTACACAAGTACCTATTTCATCAGAGATACAGCAAAAGTTTCGCAAGATTTAACCCCTAGCTACGAACGGTCATGTCCCCCGAGTTGAGCGTATAATGAAACCGGCATACGAAATTCAAAAAAAATCAAATAAATGGAAAACCTTCGCGTGGTGTCATTATATGTGTCCTAGTATCCATCAAAAATCATAAACTTGGAATAAGGTGATTTTCTTAAGAAAGTGTTCTCAGAAATGAGGTATCGTCTAAGAAGATTCATGTCTTTAGGGCCAAATGACGAATGTTATGTCCACATTCATGGTATAGTTTGCTTAAATATGCCCGTATTGGGCACAAACGTGTATCTTGGAACCGTGAACAATGTTGCCGAAGAAACTTTTCATTTTCCTTTCACGAAAAAATCATTTTTCTATTTCCGAATGCGAAAAATGGGTTATTTTGTGAAGCAACTACCAAAAATATGTAGTAAAATAGGAGCGCTACATTATTTGAAAATACTAGACCACATTGGATTTACAAATAACCAAATGGTCGCGTGTCAAACCGTTTCCATCTACCTCTCGTAAAAAAGACAAATTCATGCCGATTTAGGAGGAACGGGGTCAAATTTGAACTACAGGTCCCTCGTAGTTTTCTCATGATTTATTGCAAAAATCATATTTAGGTACACAAGTACCTATTTCATCAGAGATACATCAAAAATTTCGCAAGATTTAACCCCTAGCTACGAACGGTCATGTCCCCCGAGTTGAGCGTAATGAAACCGGCATACGAAATTCAAAAAAAATCAAATAAATGGAAAACCTTCGCGTGGTGTCATTATATGTGTCCTAGTATCCATCAAAAATCATAAACTTGGAATAAGGTGATTTTCTTAAGAAAGTGTTCTCAGAAATGAGGTATCGTCTAAGAAGATTCATGTCTTTAGGGCCAAATGACGAATGTTATGTCCACATTCATGGTATAGTTTGCTTAAATATGCCCGTATTGGGCACAAACGTGTATCTTGGAACCGTGAACAATGTTGCCGAAGAAACTTTTCATTTTCCTTTCACGAAAAAATCATTTTTCTATTTCCGAATGCGAAAAATGGGTTATTTTGTGAAGCAACTACCAAAAATATGTAGTAAAATAGGAGCGCTACATTATTTGAAAATACTAGACCACATTGGATTTACAAATAACCAAATGGTCGCGTGTCAAACCGTTTCCATCTACCTCTCGTAAAAAAGACAAATTCATGCCGATTCAGCAGGAACGGGGTCAAATTTGAACTACAGGTCCCTCGTAGTTTTCTCATGATTTATTGCAAAAATCATATTTAGGTACACAAGTACCTATTTCATCAGAGATACAGCAAAAGTTTCGCAAGATTTAACCCCTAGCTACGAACGGTCATGTCCCCCGAGTTGAGCGTATAATGAAACCGGCATACGAAATTCAAAAAAAATCAAATAAATGGAAAACCTTCGCGTGGTATCATTATATGTGTCCTAGTATCCATCAAAAATCATAAACTTGGAATAAGGCAATTTTCTTAAGAAAGTGTTTTCAGAAATGAGGTATCATCTAAGAAGATTCATGGCTTTAGGGCCAAATGACGAATGTTATGTCCACATTCATGGTATAGTTTACTTAAATATGCCCGTATTGGGCACAAACGTGTATCTTGGAACCGTGAACAATGTTGCCGAAGAAACTTTTCATTTTCCTTTCACGAAAAAATCATTTTTCTATTTCCGAATGCGAAAAATGGGTTATTTTGTGAAGCAACTACCAAAAATATGTAGTAAAATAGGAGCGCTACATTATTTGAAAATACTAGACCACATTGGATTTACAAATAACCAAATGGTCGTGTCTGAAACCGTTTCCATCTACCTCTCGTAAAAAAGACAAATTCATGCCGATTCAGTAGGAACGGGGTCAAATTTGAACTACAGGTCCCTCGTAGTTTTCTCATGATTTATTGCAAAAATCATATTTAGGTACACAAGTACCTATTTCATCAGAGATACATCAAAATTTCGCAAGATATAATGACATAGGACACTTATACAGAAGTTTGAAAATTTATTTGGTTAAAATTGAAGTTCAAAATCAAAAGTTATAAAAGAAAACAGAAAAAGAAAAAAGAAAGAACAAAAAAAAACAGAACTCGCTATGCCGTGTTGGACAGCCCAGCAGCTTAGCCAAAAAAAACACAAAAAACGTGGAAAAGGCTAGTAAGCAGCCCATGTCCACCGGCCCAACTAAACAATTAGGTGCCCAACTCGTTTCCGGAAATGGGCTTTGGCCCAGAATGATCTAGCAACGATACAAATAATGTTCGGGCTAGTTTTCATCACAAGAGACGCTGTGGCCTGGTGGTCATGTGCGCTCTGGGAGGAGAGGGAGGGCTTGGGTTCAAGTACCCATCTCTCCTCATTTTGTTCCATTTATTCATTTCCTTATGCGTGGGTCAGGGCGGGTCCCATTGGTTCCACATGGCAGCAGGGCGGGTCCCACATGGCTGGTCCCACGGATCACACGGTGGGTCCCACATGGCGGCAGGGCGGGTCCCACTGGTTCCACATGGCAGCAGGGCGGGTCCCACATGGCTGGTCCCACGGATCACACGGTGGGTCCCACATGGCGGCAGGGCGGGTCCCACTGGTTCCACATGGCAGCATGGCGGGTCACACGGTGGGTCCCACATGGCTGGTCCCACGGATCACACGGTGGGTCCCACATGGCGGCAGGGCGGGTCCCACTGGTTCCACATGGCAGTAGGGCGGGTCCAACTGGTTCCACATGGCAGCAGGATGGGTCCCACATGGCGGTTCACACGATGGGTCCCACATGGCTGGTCCCACGGATCACACGGTGGGTCCCACATGGCGGGTCCCACGGATCACACGGGTCCCACATGGCGGGTCCCACAGGTCACACGGTGGGTCCCACATGTCGGTTGGGCTGGGCGGGTCCCACCGGTCATTGTGTGCTACTCCTGACAGTGGGTCCTACATGTAAGAGTGACACGTAGGCAAAAATGACACCTAAACACTGACACGTAGGCGAGACCGCTGAGTTGGCTGTCCAGTCAGTGACACGTAAGCGAAAATGACACCTAAGCACTAACACGTAGGCGAGATTGCTGAGTTGGCTATCCACTAACGCGAATGACCATTTAAATTGGTCGTAGTCGTCTAGAAAAAAGGTCATATATTAGTGCTAGCTGGCTTATGACCAATTCATGTTAGGAAAAAAAGTCCTTTGGTCACAAATTGGTCATAAGTTTGTGCTGTTTACACCCTCAAAACCAGCGTGTGACCAACTGGTTCAAAATGGTCATAGATCTATGACCAATATTTTGGACGTCACTATAAAAGGTCACATTATAGCATATTTCTTGTAGTGTTGTTGGTCCAGCGGTGGGCGATTGGAACAGCTCCATAGGATTTACTGTTCCTGGCTGCAGGCGACTCGCATGGCGTCTGTGTGGCAGGGTGGCCTGTACTCCTTGTAGAGTACTGGTTTCCTCGATGAGTCGCAGTTGCTCCTGTTGGAGGCGCTGTTCCTCGCGCGCCAGCCTGGCTCTCTCGTTTGCGATTCTTTGGACTTCATCGTATAGCCCGATCCTGGTGGCCTCCAATTCCGTCACTCTAGCGGCCGCGTTAACCGCAGATATCGGCGTAAGTAACACACTTCCCTGTGGCGGCGTGACCGCTGCGTTGGGGGCTACCCTTGACCCTGATTCCGCAGGCGCAACTCCAGGTGGAGTCTCTCTGTTTGTGACTCCTGAGGCCGCGACTCCTGGGGTTATCGCAGCGGATGCCGCGACTCCTGATGCGCCTAGCGCGGCTTGTTCTGCTGCTTCCGGCGGTGTGGGGGCTAAGCTGCCAGGTGGCATGCCCAGCCCTTCGTCCGCTTCTGTGGTCCTGTAGACCCCTTCAACGTGCCGATCTTCTACAAAGGGCGAGCCGCCATCCACAGGGCCTCCGCATAGCCTTTCCTCAAGGACATACTCAATGGATTGGCCTTCTTCGTCTTCAAGAGGCAGCGACTCGTAGTTGATAGATTCTTCTTCTTGGTCCACCGTTACCGCGACTCCTTCTTCTGAGTCGCCATGTTGCGATGGATCTTCTGACTCGCCGCCAATGAAGCCGACGAAGACATGGATAGATCCAAACGGGATGATGTGGCCGGTTTCCAGGTAGTCAGCTTCCGGCCCCCAGCTTGAATCGTCAATGAGGGGTGTGCCATTGACCGTGCTGATACGGCCAACAACAAGATCTTCAGCTCCCTTCATGGATCCTGCGCGGAACGTGACGCTCTTGACCGCAGGCCCCACGGTGGGCGCCAACTGTCGTGGGTTTGTCACGTCAGGTGTCATAGATGACTTCGTAGGTGTGGGATTACGCGAGTCAAGCATCTCCGAGCTTGGGATCGCATGAACAAAGATCGACACAGATTTACCCAGGTTCGGCCCCCTCAATGTGAGGTAAAAGACCTACTTCCTGCCTACCCTAGATTGGTATTGATATGATAATCGAGGTATTACAATGGAGGCGATCCGATCTGGTACTCGCCGTATGAGCTAGGGTTTTAGGCTTGATAGCTTGACCCTGTCTAAGTCCTGCGAGTCCTCTTTATATACACAGAGCTTCGCTAGGTTACAAAGGAAACTTCCTCCACAAGGAATACATCAACTGGAACCTACTCGGAGACTAACTCCTCCTCACGTCTTCCAGGATATGTCTTCTAGATCCTTCTCCTTGTGGCGGTTCAATGTTGGGCTTGATCCCATGTGGGCTTTTATCCGTGCGAGTAAAGTAAGTCGCACTGGGCCGCGGGTTAATCCAGAAAGTATTCCCCCGACACGTGGGCCACCCCCTTTCTGCCTTGCGGGCTCCGTTTGCTTGATTCCTTCGCTCCTACGTCTTATTCCTTCCAAAATAACGACCTCTGTATTTTTCCAGAATTTTATGACGACGTTTTGGGTCCCTGAAACATAAAAGGAAAGAAATAGGGTTTTCTGCCTGCGCAGGGTTAATTCCATAAAAATAGGAAACAATTGATTTATTTCCTAAAATCATTAAATAACAGTAATATAACCCTTATATGATGCAAATATGATTGGAATATGTGTGATATAGTGCAAAGTTCTTGTATGCATTTTACATGCATCAACATCCCCAAGCTTAACCAATACTCGTCCTCGAGTATGAAGGTGATAAAACTAACATGGACTTTGCAATATAGCACTAACAATGGATATCAAAGATGATTGCTACTGCTACATAGAGTCAAATGATTCATTCTTCAAAGGAGTAGCAATATGCAAAATAGTTTATGAAGTGATATCAAGTATTCAATGCAAGGATGTTCAATGATAGTTCACAAAGTGTAACATAACAGATAGTAGTATGGACATTCTTACTTTTGCATACATGTGGTCCATAGAGTGATGATGAAAATCTGAATATATTTGGTGGACACTTTGAAAGATGAATAAGTGAGTAGAGGTAAAGCATGCATAAGTTTCATCTAACTTCCAAACTCTCCTACTTAAGTTAATGATTGCAATGTGGTAATCCTTGGTGTCAAGCTCTCATTACCCTATCATAGCATCTTGAATGATTATAGTTTAATGTGAGAGCAAATATGAGTAGTGTGCTTGACAAAGTAAAGGTTGGATGTCTCATGCCCCTTGAATACAAGTGCCTACACCGTAATTACTCAACTTGGGAAAAGCAAGTTCAAGTTATCTATCATTGTAAGTAATAATAGTATCATCAAGAGCGTCAACTGGGGTACCTCTTGTCCCAGGATATGGAACAATCCCATATCAAAATGACAAGACAAACAAACAAGATGAACCACCTCAACACCCTTTTTATTTACCATTGGAATAGCTTTTTATTGTAAGGTGTGTCATAGATAATTCACCATAGCATGTAAGTAAATTTCCACCATGAATAATGCATGGCTTAGATTAGCGGCCCAGGCGTCTCTCTAACCATTTATACAAACTCATTCAAACTAAATCTTTTCCCTCTTATTTCACCATGATAGGCATCCATAGACAAAAGCACATGATATCAACTAAATGGAGCATGTTGAAAGCTTTGCATGTGACAGCACATATGGGCTAACTCCCAACCTCGGACATTTATCAAGCCACTAGCATCATAATCTTAATCACAATGGGTCATGTTTTATTTATAGCAATGATAGTAAAAATGTGCATCAAGTTCATGAGAGCTATATAACCAACTTTTCCCATGGCAATCAATAACATAATCACCTATTCACCTCGACCCAGTGCCTAGGGTCGATGTGGTGATAAGCATCGGGGTTCGGCGGCCCGAACATCCGCAGTAGCTGCTGCTCGGACTTCTGCCACTCCTGGTGCAGCTGCTGCTGCCGCTCCTCCGACGCCTGCTGCCGCTCCTGCCGCCGCTGCTCAGAGTCGGAATCCCAGTCCTTCTTCCAGTCCTCCTCCTGCTGCTCCTCCTCCGCCCAGATCCCAAGAGAAGTGATGTCGTCGTCAGTAGGACCGGCGCCATGGGAAGGACCGGTGGCGTACGAAGGACCAGCACCGTCAAAAGGACTAGCGCCGAACTGCTGGTAGGACATCAAGTTTGGCTCGTTCTACAGGAGATGCCTCACATACGGGTCGTCCTGGGGGCGTGCGTTGCGATGTGCGATCTCCGCCTCAGCCAACCAGTGCTCCTTCTCCTTGGCCATTTCCACCTGTCTGATCCCATCCGGTATGTACTCATTCACACGGTGGCGATCCGCTGGGTAGTTCAGATCCTTATCTTTCTTCTTATCACCGTACTCGTGTACGGCGAAATAATCATAGGCGCGCGCCGCCTCCTCCGCTGTATTAAAATGCCCAGCCCAGTGCTTCCTCTTGTTGATATGGATCTGACATCCATACACGTACCGACCAAGCTTCTTCCTATAGCACGCCCTCACACCCTTAAACCCGGCCATTCCGTGAAACTAAAACATATTAAAAACAAATTCATTAGAATCAAAAAACTACACAACTATATACTACAAACTACACAATGTGGAAATTACACAATATAAACCAATGTACAGAACTAAATTATTTTTAGCAAAGTCATGCCAAAATTATATTCATGCATGTAGGGACATTGATCAAATATGCAAAAGTATAACTAATACATCTCGATCCCATGAATAATTTGGTCCATTTTTATTTAACCCTAATACATCACGAATAATATCACTAATACATCTCCTCTCCCATGCATGAACCTCTCAAACTAACTTCGACCGGGTCCTGAGCCGCGGGGTGCTGAGCCGCGGGCGCTGCGCATCCAAAGATAAGGAACCCTCACAGGGTCATAGCTCACGTGAGGAGGAACCCTCTGAAGAAACGACCATGTATTGTTGTACTGCCTATCCAACAAATACATGTAGCGACAGACGTGCTCGTCCTCCTCCCTGATACGGCGACGTACCACCTCCTCGGAGGCCGGCTCCCTCTGCACCGAGCATGGCCCACGCGACTGCCACCAAAGAAGATCCGGGTCGACGACGTCACCCGGATTCCTCACCAAGATACGCGTCCCGGAAGGTAGCACCTCCCAGTGCCACCCCGGCGGAGTCCAGTCGCGGACATCGCCCCTCTGGTCCAACAGTGACATCGTCGCCGTGAACAACAAACTAAAAACACATTTTTTAAGTAGCAAGCAAATTTAAATAAGGAACCCTCACAACTAAAATTATCTACAATCTAAGCTACACAACTATATACTACAAACTAGACAACTAAATTATCAATTATCAAATTTTGAGGGAGTCTTCTTCATATGTCCTATTTTTAGCAAAGTCATGCCAAAATTCACGAAAAAATTCGGCATGACCTTTGCTAAAAAAGGGACATATGGAGTACCCGAATTTGCCGGAACGGAAGTTAATCGACGTTCCGACAATCTCAAGGGCCTCTCGGGGTACCTGCAAGCATTTCACAAAAAATCCACATCTCCGGCCGGCATCTCCACGACACGATGGTCGGAGCACAAAAAACAACGACACGATGGTCGTGGTAGCACAGATCAACACACACAACTTCTCAATCGGGTACCAATAGCTCACCAAAGGGCGTCTTCTCGAAATTGAAGCACACACAAGAACTTCTAGCACACACAAGAACCTCTGCACCTGTACAACCAAAAAAAAAAGGATCATGAACTTGAAGCAGAAACAAGAAAACGATCCGAGTCATACAAGTCATATTACATAAAAAACTGCATAAAATTAAATGTTTCCCGATGTTCCCGATTTTCCCGATGTTCCAGATGTTCCCGATGTTCCCGATTTCCCGATGTTCCCGATGTTCCCGATTTTCCCGATGTTCAAGATGTTCCGATGTTCCTGATTTTCCCTATGTTCCCGATGTTCCCGATTTCCCCGATGTTCCCGATGTTCCTGATTTGTGGCCGGCATCTCCGGCCGGCAACATCCACATACACTGTCGGAACACAAGCTACATGGATGAACCAATGCAAAACTTGTCTTCATGGATGACCAATGCAAAACTTGTCTACATGTATTTCTTGACTGTTACATCTCTACAAAATATAAAATCTTGCAAATTCCAACTAAAAATGATCTTCATGAAAGTTAAAAAGTACCAACTTTGGAGGCTTACAAAATTATCAAATCTTGATCCTATTTACAATGTACCTTCATGGATATCTTGCACTATGTTATTACTTCATGATAAAGCTCAAAAATAATTTTTTGAAAACTTCAAACACCTTAATTCAGGTCAGTTTTTAAGGTATGTTTAAACAATGACCATATGTTTAAACACCTTAAACCTCAATTTTTTCATCTCCAATCTAACCTAACACTAACCTAGCAACTAACACTAACTTGGGTTTGGAATTTTAACAAACACCTAGCTAGCTAGAGGTAGGGGAAGGAGGAGAGGGAGAGAGTGGCAGCCACTAGTACAGAACGACACATCGGAAACGAGCCAAAAACCCCTTCGGCAACGGAGAAAGGGTCCGTGTCCCCGCCTCTGTCACTGATGTGAAGCCTCACAATGGCAACGGAAGAGATAAACCGTTTCTGATGTATTTGACATTAGACACGGAGGTTTGCTAATAACCGTTTCTAATAAGGATTACAGGAAAACAAAAAAAACACGGTGACGGGCTGTGCCGTCGATGGAGCCCCGCTCCATGCGACTAGACGGCCGCCTGGTCGTCACCGTATTCCTGTACGTCCTGCTTTACAAAAGTTCATCAGTGCGCGTGGCTGGGGCTCTGCTCCTATGTCTTCACGGCTGTCAGATGAACATCTACTCTCTTTCCTGCTGCGCAAAATGTACTTCTCCTGGTGACGGTACCGTGTATGGAGCCCCGCTCCTAGGTCTTCACGGCAGCAGCATCGTCACCAAGCATCCACTAAGCCCTTGAAACAACGAATATTCTTTGTTAAAAACAACAAACAAAGCTAATAAACAGAGCCAATAAGCAGTAAACAAAGCAAACCGAGCTAAATACATAGCTGAAGAGCTAACTAACAGAGCAAACCAAGCTAAATAAGTAGCTAACATAGCAAATACATAGCTGAACAGAGCTAACTAACAGAGCAACCTGAGCTAAATAAGTAGCTAACATAGCAAATACATAGCTGAACAGAGCAAACCGAGCTAAATAAGTAGCTAACATAGCAAATACATAGCTGAACAGAGCTAACTAACAGAGCAAACTGAGCTAAATAAGTAGCTAACATAGCAAATACATAGCTAAACAAAGCAAACCGAGCTAAATAAGTAGCTAACATAGCAAATACATACCTGAACAGAGCTAACTAACAGAGCAAACTGAGCTAAATAAGTAGCTAACATAGCAAATACATAGCTAAACAAAGCAAACCGAGCTAAATAAGTAGCTAACATAGCAAATACATAGCTGAAGAGAGCTAACTAACAGAGCAAACCGAGATAAATAAGTAGCTAACATAGCAAATACATAGCTAAACAAAGCAAACCGAGCTAAATAAGTAGCTAACATAGCAAATACATAGCTAAACAAAGCAAACCGAGCTAAATAAGTAGCTAACAGAGCGGTCATTTACCTTAGGCGAGGCGGGGTCGCTTTCCGTCGCGGATTGCGTCCCAGGCGTCGGCGCCGGAGCCACTGCCAGAGGAGACCTCATCCTGCTCGAACACCGGAGCGTCCTCCTCCTCCTCCTCATCCTCCTCCTCCACCGCCGCCACCGCTGCCGCCGCCGCATCTGGCCCAGGGCCCTGGCCAGGGAGAAGAGAGCGGTCTATGGCCGCCCGGAGCCGCGTCTGGAACAACGCCTCCTCGGCGGCTTCTATCGCGTGCTCGGCGGCGGAGATGCGGATAGCACTCTGCATCGCAGACGCCCGAATGACACCATCAGCGCGCTCGCGCTCAAAGGAGGCGCGAGAGAGGAGGAGACCGACCTCCAGATCCTCGTCCTCATCATCCGAGGAGGATGATGAGGACGAGATCCGGGCGTCGGTGGCCGCCGCCGCCGTGGATCCGGATGGGATTTGACGGCTCAGAATGAACTCGCGACCGCAGTCGCCGGGGATCTCGCCCCAGTTGTAGGGGAGATCCGGGATGCGCCTCGGAGGGTGGGAGGAGGAAGATGCTCCATCCTGACTTCCGTCGGCGCCGGAGGGGTTCGCCATCGATGGGTGAAGTAGGAGGAGAGCGTGTGCGGCTAGGGTTAGGAACTGGGGAGAGTGAGACTGAGAGTGAGAGTGAGATACAGTACTGGAGTGGGAGATATTAATACCGGCACCGCTTAATGTGCCTTCACATGGGAAACGGAGATAGACCGATCTCCATTTCTGATGTGGAAATATCCGCAACGGAGATATTCTTTCCTCCGTTGCTATATATGAGCAACGGAGATCTTTTTAGCCTCCGTTACCATTGCGTCGGGCCCATCGACCGACTAGCACGCGCGCGCACTCGCGGAAGCGCGCGGAGCTCATTTTTCCGTCGCATAACTTTTGCCGTTGCCATAGAGGGGTATCCGATGTGTCGTTCTGTACTAGTGAGCGCACCTCGGGGAGGGAAGGGAGGCGCGGGTGGCGGACGGTGGTGGAGATGCTCTCGTGGGCGCGGATGGGCGGACGGCGGTGGAGGTGCTCGTCGTGGGAACCGGCGTCGAGGTGCTGGGTCCGAGCGCGGCGCCGATGGACGGGATCCGAGGTCGCGGCGCGTGGTGCGGCGGGTTGGGTGGTGCGGCCGGTGTCATGGGTTTGTCACGTCAGGTGTCATAGATGACTTCGTAGGTGTGGGATTACGCGAGTCAAGCATCTCCGAGCTTGGGATCGCAGGAACAAAGATCAACACAGATTTACCCAGGTTCGGCCCCCTCAATGTGAGGTAAAAGACCTACTTCCTGCCTACCCTAGATTGGTATTGATATGATAATCGAGGTGTTACAATGGAGGCGATCCGATCTGGTACTCGCCGTATGAGCTAGGGTTTAGGCTTGATAGCTTGACCCTGTCTAAGTCCTGCGAGTCCTCTTTATATACACAGAGGTCGCTAGGTTACAAAGGAAACTTCCCCACAAGGAATACATCGACTGGCCTACTCGGAGACTACTCCTCCTCACGTCTCAGGATATGTCTTCTAGATCTTTCCCTTGTGGCGGTTCAATGTTGGGCTTGATCCCAAGTGGGCTTTTCCGTGCGAGTAAAGTAAGTCGCACTGGGCCGCGGGTTAATCCAGAAAGTATTCCCCCGACATTAGCCCCCAAGATTGGTTAGGACTTTGGTGAGAATCTTCTGACTCTTGAAATGGTCACTGAGCCGCACTGCAAACGTTCTGACCAATCTTCTGACTTACGCGATCAGAGCTGTGACTTATCTGTGCGACTCATCTCCTCTTCTGGAAATATTCTGTTTCCTTTAATTGCGGACCGTTACTCGTTTTGCGGGCGCAAATTGTGCCGTTGGTTGCGAGCGCAGATTGTGCCGTTAGTTGCGGTCCCTTCAGTTATAAGCTGCGGCCACCTAGGTCATTATTCACTTGCCCTTGCAATCTCCTCATCCCTAGCCGCGCCGTCTTCTTCCTCAATCCGAGCTTAGTTCCCCAATCCAATCTCCTCTTCGCAATGGCGCCCAAGGCAAAGCCATCTGACGATAAGCGCAGGATCTCCTGCAACTGGGAAGGATCCTGGGTGACGGAGGAAACTCTTGCGGATCTGGCCGAAGCTGGCTTCTTGCCGCCGAAGGAGGACGGCGTCTGGCGGGCGCCAGGCGATGAAATCGAGCCGCGCCCCAAGCCCAACGAGCTGGTGATGTTCGTGGAGCACGTGGAGCGTGGATTCACGCCGCCAGGTTCTCCCTTCTTCCGCAATCTGCTGCAACGCCTAGGCCTCCGTCTTCACGACATCGGGCCCAACTCAATGCTCCAGGTGAGCAATTTTCATGTGTTGTGCGAGGACTATCTTGGTATAGCCCCCAACATCGATCTGTGGCTGGCCTCTTTCACCTGCAACAGCCAACTTGTCTCCAAGGGTGGCGCCTACGTTCAGGTCGGCGCCATCTCTCTTCAACGCCATCGAAACTCTGTTCTTCCCAAGCTGGCCCTGGCAAATCGGCCCAGGTCTTGGCAAAAATCCTTTTTCTACTGCCAAGATACTTCTCCGGAGGGCGAAACTCGTCTCCCCTCCTGGTCCAACACCACCTTCGTGCCTACCGAGGCACTGAAATCAAAGCCTCGCGACTCGGCCATGCCCTTCATCAATGAGTCGCTGATCAAGGTCCGCGCCTTAATAGGTCATGGTCTTACTGGCCTTGATCTTCTCTCTTGCTGGACCAAATGGCGCGTCCAGCCCGTGAGTCCACGACAGCGATCCTTCCTTGAGTGCACAGGCACCTCTGCTGACGTCGATCGCATCAAGGCTGCGGCTGGAGGCCTGAGGATTGGGTGGAATTCGTCACCCGCGTGACTGAGGAGAAGGACATCTCCTTTGACAAGGTGGGGCTTGCCCCTTTCAGCGTTAACAACAAGCCTTTTGAGGTAACTCCTCTTCTCTGTCTTTTCGCCTTTGTAGTTGAGTCGCATTCCTTTCTTAATACTGCAACTTATATCTTCCTGATCCAGGCTGATGAGAATTACTGGTCGCTGCCTGCGACCGTCGCCGGCACTGCTGCTCCCAAGCGTGCCACACGAAAGAAGTTGCTGCCCGCTCTAGAGGGCAGCGAAACTGCTGATATCCCCTCTGTCGCCTCTGCGGCCTCAGAAGGTGAAGAGACTGAACTGGACGAGGATGACAGTCCAGTGCCAGCCGCGAGTTCTGCTGCCGCGGCTGGACCAACTCCCCGTAGAGCCTCCAAGAGGCTATCTCGTGAGGAGCCAGAGCTTGATGCTCTGGAAAATCCTGAGGCCACGAAGCGCCGCAAGCCTGCTACGGGCGCGACCTCCTCCGCTGCCAGGCGTGTGTACAAACCCACCGCCTCAACTGAAGAAGACATGGGTCCCCATTCTGGTAATTTCTGCTGTCTTGACATCTTGAATGCTTATTCTTTTTCCTCTACTGACACGCAAACTTCTGCTCGTAGATTCTGGGACCCAAGGCCTGTCATCACCGTCAAGTGACGACTTATGGCTCTGTGAAGATGGCTCCAGAGTTAGTGACTTTCTTTGCGCTTATAACACTTTTATTCTGGTTTATGTGCTTCTTCTTCACACAATGCCCTTGCTTTTTGCAGAAGTGCGGTTAAATCCGCGACTGACCTGGAGTCATTTCTGAAACCCTAGTTGAGCCGCGCTTATCACCTGCGGCTCATACCGCCATGGTGAGGGCGTGGCCACCACTGATGACTTGGCTGCGGCCTCTGTTCTGACACAGCTACCCAAGAGGTGGCTCTGGAAGACGGAACAGATCCCCTTATGATCCAAGACGTGGAGAAGGTCAACCCTTCCTCCATAATTGCTGATGCGCCGGTGATTGAATCGCCAGCGGCTGATAGCCTGCGGTCGCCAATTCTGCTGCTGAGGTTGCTTCCTCCTCCTCCATGAGCCGCGCTGAGAAACTGTCAGAGGCCATCATTGCCTCAAATGACAAGCAAGCCATGGAGCTCCGCAAGGCGCTGTCTGACCTGTCTGCGGCTTATAAGGTAAACTTCTGTCTCCACTTATCTGTCTCTAGCCCCCAAGGATCAAGTTTCTTCTTTGACTGTAAAGGGAGACTTGATGCTTCTCTTTTAGCTGTTGATATGTACTTACTACTGATGTACTCTTGTAGGAGGAACTAAGCTCCATAATAGTCGCCAAACTCGCCTTGGAAAAGCAGTTGGGGGGACTCCTTCTGAACTGGAGAGGCTGCGCGAGCTCCTTGGCCAGCGTGACGCTGAGCTGAAGAAGAGGGAAACCAGGATGGGCGAGCTATCTGATGAAAGCTTCAAATTATCTGAACAAGCCAAAGCCACCGAGCTGCGGCTTAAAATGTTGAAGAGAAGTTCCAAGAGAGGGTCCAGCTGGACCTCCAAATCAATGCTCAGAAAGACGCCATCGCTGTAGCCAACGAGGACGCAAGGCTCAAGGCTGTTGCCATTGGCGAGCTTGAGAAAAAGTTGAAAAAAGTTTCTGATGCCCATAACCTTGTCCACGCCAAAGTTTGCATCATGACTCAAGAGTTAACTGGTATGTGTTGCGACTCATATCTGCATCTGTTTTCTCTACTATCTTTGCCTGTATATTGTAGAGCTGACGGAGACATGCCTCGATGTAGGTGAAGATGCCGCATTGCAGCGCGGCAGTACTCAAGAACAGCTGGAGTATATCCGTGAGTTTTCGCGAAAAGCTTGCGATGCCATGAGATCGCTGTCCACCTGTCTTCTGCCGAAAAAGCCTGCTCCTGCTGATGCTGAGGGACTTTTGAAGAGACTGCTCAAGGCGCCTCAATATTTTTTGGACTGGAAAGAATCCTCAGCTCGCACCGGTGCGGCTCATGTTCTTGCTTTGGCCAAGACATATTATCCTTCTTTTGATGCTGCCAAGGTTGCACAAGGCAGGCCCTCGAAGAAAGTGGATGGCACCGAGCTGAAGGCCTCAGAATATTCGGCGACTTGGAAGGACATGCGCGGCCATGCGACTGAGCTGGTGGAGGGGATAGATCTTGCGACCTATATGGGCAAGTATAATGCAGATGGAAGCAGATGGGAGAAGTTACCCGCTCCATCATCCAGTGCGGTGATCCCGCAGGAGAAGAACCCTTCACCGGGTGTTTCCAGCTCTGCAGCCCCCAAGCCCACGACGGAGAAGCCATCCAGCGAGCCTGCGACTGCTCCTTCTGGCAAGCTTGGTAAGCCGCCTGTTCCTCCTTCCCCAGGCCAAAAGCTGCGCACAAATGAAGAAGAGAAACAATGGTTTTATGATCTTGGCCCTTAGCGGCCTGTAATAATTGTTAGAATTTATGTGTCATAAGACAATGTTATGGTTTGCTTAAGTACTCTCAGCAGTACATGTTTCGACCAATAGGCTGGTCCTTATGATTTGTCTCGGTTTTTCCTCACTTAGGCCCTTGCGCGGCTCAGTATTTCCCAGGTAAAAAGTGCGTGTTCAGGGTCGAGAGCGGCCATGATAGGCAATCAAACTCGATTGACGCCGCACCCCCAGTACTTTGGCCGCATAGTGCAAGTCGCATCCAAGAGAGGTTGAGTATAATCACGATAAATGCCACTTGTTTGGCGATCCCAAGGAATAGGCCGCGCTAAAAAGCTGCCGCGCCCCCAAGGAACCAATGATTAAAAAATAAAAGACTCACAACTCAATTGGTAGTTTGAGATGCTTTATTTCAGAATCATTATATGATACATAGGGTCGGTCGCGCCTAGGTGGCGACCAGAAGTGATGCTTGGGTCGGTTGCGCCTAGGTGGCAACCAGAGATGTTACATGGGTCGGTCGCGCCTGAGTGGCGACCAGAAATGGGTCGGTCGCGCCTGAGTGGCGACCAGAAATGGGTCGGTCGCGCCTGGTGGCGACCAGAAGTGTTACATTGGGTCGGTCGCGCCTGAGTGGCGACCAGAAATGGGTCGATCGCGCCTGGTGGCGATCAGAATTGAAGTTTTTAGCCCTGAGTGGCCAGCTTGATGATGTAAATCTTAATGATTTTGTTGCGGCTGCTGATGGCAACTCGCGATGCATGGGATGTGTCTTTATTGGCGATGGCTTGTAGCCTTTGACTTCCTTGCCTCCCTTGCGGCCGTAATCTGAAGTCGCAAGTCAGGCAGGTGCCTCTTGGCCTTCACGATGTCATCAAAATTCTCCTGCGACTCGCGCATGGGCGCGCTCTCTGCGATGCAAGCTGCTCTGGCCATGGCCTTGTCGCCTTCTTCGCATTCTTGAGCTATTCTTTTGTCGCCATTAATGGTGATGACTCCCCTGGGGCCTGGCATTTTAAGCTTCAGGTACACATAGCACGGCCTAGCCATAAACTTTGCGAATGCTTCTCTGCCAAACAGCGTGATATGGGCTCTGGAAATCTACAACCTCGAACCAGATGTACTCGCTCCTGAAGTTGCTTTGTGTCCCAAAGGCGACCTCCAAGTTGATTCGCCCCAATGGCTGAGCTGATATGCCTGGTACGACACCGTGAAACGTTGTTCTTGATGGGTGTAGCTGCTTTTCTTGGAGGTTCATTCTTTTGAAGGTTTCATAGTATAATATATTGATGCTGCTGCCTCCATCCATCAGCACTTTGCTCAACTTGTACCCTGCGACTTGAGGGGCAACCACCAGCGCGAGTTTGCCCTCTTCATTTATTTCTCCTGGGTGATCCTCGCGGCTCCAAACTACTGGCTGCTCGGACCACTTTAGCCACTGTGGGACGGCTGGTACTATGGCGTTAACAGCCTGATTGCGTCGTCGCAGCTTTTGTTCCCTCCTTGAAGTATTCACCACAATGGTATGATACTGACCCAACTGTTTTGGGAACTGTGGCTGATCTGGCTGCGGATTTGGGACGGCGTTGTTGCTGTTGTTGCCTCCGCCGTGGTTACCTCCCTCATTGTTTTGATGATTGTTGTTTGTGTTGAGTGGTTGCCCATCCTTCCACTTTTTGTAATGATAACACTGTGCCTTTGTGTGGTTGGGTGGTTTCCCATCTTTTCCTATATGGATGTCGCAGGGGCGGTTAAAAACCTCTTCCAAGTTAACTGGGTGAAAATTCCTTCCTCTGCTGCTGCTTTGTTTGTAACGAGTGTTCGTATTTGCGACTAACCCTGAGTTTCCTTCCTCGTTTTTGCGCTTGTTATAACTCGCATTGGCATTGCTAGCTTGCTGTTGTTGAGGCTTGCTACTGGCCTTCTTTCCCTTGCCAGTATTTTCCTCTTCCTCCCCATCAGATGCGTCCCTGGTTTTATCCGAGCTAGCATACTTGTTGGCCGCCGCCATTACCTCGCTTAGGCTCTTGACTTTGTCCTTCATGCGACCTAGTTTGTGGACCAGCGGCTCAAATTTGCAATTTTTCTCCATGACAAGGACTGCTGAACTGGGTGGTATGTTATCTGAGGAATGTATGATTTCTGCGACCCTTCTCATCCAGTGGCGACTCGACTCGCCTTCCTTCTGTATACAACGCTCAAGGTCCTCTATGCTGCAGAGTCGCTTGCATGTTCCTTGGAAATTCTTGATAAAGCTTCCTTCATCTCATCCCAAGAGTTTATTGAATTTGGCGGCAAATTCTGCAGCCATATGTGAACTGCGCCTTCTAACATCATGTTTAGGTACCGTGCGCAGATCTCTTCGGACGTTTAGGATGCTCATGCCCATCTCGTAATTGTTGAGCCAAGTAACAGGGTCCATGCTTGCGTTGTAGTTGGCGACCTTGCGAGGTCCTTTGAAATCTGCAGGAAACGGTTCAGACCTGATTCTTTCGCTGAAACAGACTGGGCCTTTGAGTCGCGACGATAGATTGGACGAAGCTGGCCTTCCTATTGGATTAGCCGCCGCGCGCGGCTGTACAACTTCTATGGGTTGAACTTGCTGAGGTTGATTTTGAGCCGCAGGTGTTTTCCCTTTGTCGCCTAGCCGAACTTGAAGTCGCAACGTGCGGCGATTCCGCGTGGATGCTTCTCTCCGCCGTTGCTCTGCTATTGTAGGGGGTGGAGTGCAGCCGTCCCGCATGTTCGGACATGTTTGCCTGCTGTATTACTGCTGTGCTCAGCATCTCAATGGCGCGCCGTGCCTCTCTGTCCATTGGCGTGTTTCCTGCTGGCGCTAACCTGGCCAAGATGTTTGTAGCCGCAAAAGATTCTCCACTGGGCTAACATAATGTCCTTGCGGCGTGTGGAACCTTTGAGGCTGCTGTGGCGGCTGCTGAACAAAGGTTGGCTGCGGCAATGGCGGGGGCATGATGGCCCTGTTGTTAGCTTGTACTATGGCCCTTGATCCAGGTATTTCCGCTGCTCTTGGTGCTGCGAAAGACGGAACCGTTGGTGAAACTGATGGTACAGCGATCGCTTGAACGCTGGGCGGCTAATGGCGCCACGGACCGCATAACTATGGCAGACGGTGCCATGTGTGTGGTACCGCGATTGATGGTTGTGCGACTCCTGACCATGCGACCGGGCGCACTATGTTGGTGGCGACGATGGGATCGCGTTTGGTGGTGCCGCGGTTACCGGCGTTTCAACCGCAGGAACCGCGATTGTTGGTCCAGCGGTGTGCGATTGGAACAGCTCCATAGAATTTACTGTTCCTGGCTGCAGGCGACTCGCATGGCGTCTGTGTGGCAAGGTGGCCTGTACTCCTTGTAGAGTATTGGTTTCCTCGATGAGTCGCAGTTGCTCCTGTTGGAGGCGCTGTTCCTCGCGCGCCAGCCTGGCTCTCTCGTCTGCGATTCTTTGGACTTCATCATATAGCCCGATCCTGGTAGCCTCCAATTCTGTCACTCTAGCGGCCGCGTTAACCGCAGATATCGGCGTAAGTAACACACTTCCCTGTGGCGGCGTGACCGCTGCGTTGGGGGCTACCCTTGACCCTGATTCCGCAGGCGCAACTCCAGGTGGAGTCTCTCTGTTTGCGACTCCTGAGGCTGCGACTCCTGGGGTTATCGCAGCGGATGCCGCAACTCCTGATGCGCCTAGCGCGGCTTGTTCTGCTACTTTCGGCGGTGTGGGGGCTAAGCTGCCTGGTGGCATGCCCAACCCTTCGTCCGCTTCTGTGATCCTGTAGACCCCTTCAACGTGCCGATCTTCTACAAAGGGCGAGCCGCCATCCACAGGGCCTCCGCATAGCCTTTCCTCAAGGACATACTCAATGGATTGGCCTTCTTCGTCTTCAAGAGGCAGCGACTCGTAGTTGATAGATTCTTCTTCTTGGTCCACCGTTACCGCGACTCCTTCTTCTGAGTCGCCATGTTGCGATGGATCTTCTGACTCGCCGCCAATGAAGCCGACGAAGACATGGACAGATCCAAACGGGATGATGTGGCCGGTTTCCAGGTAGTCAGCTTCCGGCCCCCAGCTTGAATCGTCAATGAGGGGTGTGCCATTGACCGTGATGATACGGCCAACAACAAGATCTTCAGCTCCCTTCATGGATCCTGCGCGGAACGTGACGCTCTTGACCGCAGGCCCCACGGTGGGCGCCAACTGTCGTGGGTTTGTCACGTCAGGTGTCATAGATGACTTCGTAGGTGTGGGATTACGCGAGTCAAGCATCTCCGAGCTTGGGATCGCAGGAACAAAGATCAACACAGATTTACCCAGGTTCGGCCCCCTCAATGTGAGGTAAAAGACCTACTTCCTGCCTACCCTAGATTGGTATTGATATGATAATCGAGGTGTTACAATGGAGGCGATCCGATCTGGTACTCGCCGTATGACTAGGGTTTTAGGCTTGATATCTTGACCCTGTCTAAGTCCTGCGAGTCATCTTTATATACACAGAGGTTCGCTAGGTTACAAAGGAAACTTCCTCCACAAGGAATACATCAACTGGAACCTACTCGGAGACTAACTCCTCCTCACGTCTTCCAGGATATGTCTTCTAGATCCTTCTCCTTGTGGCGGTTCAATGTTGGGCTTGATCCCATGTGGGCTTTTATCCGTGCGAGTAAAGTAAGTCGCACTGGGCCGCGGGTTAATCCAGAAAGTATTCCCCCGACAGCCGGCGGCAGCGAGTGGGGCGGTGGTGGTGCGGCGAGTGGGGGCGGGTTGGGCTGGGGCGGCCGGCAGCGGCGAGTGGGGGCGGTGGTGGTGCGCGGGCGCGTGGGAGAAGAGAAGGAAAGAGAGAAAGCTAGCTAGGGACGGCCGGGCTCGGGGCCGTAAAACGGTTAAGTTAGTAAATTTTGTGGCGCACCGGTTTGTGATGCGCCACAGAAATGTTATTTTTAGTGGCGCATCCGAAACCGTGCGCCACAGAATAAGCACCTCGAGGGGGCCTACCACATTTCTGTGGCGTACTGGACAGGATGCGCCACAGAAATGCTGCTTTCTGTGGCGCATCCAATACAGTGCGCCACAGAAATGTCACCAGATTTTTGTGGAGGCGGGACCCACCATATTTCTGTGGCGCATTCCAGCTTGCATGTGCCACAGTATTCTGTCGCGCACATGGCAGGGTGCGCCACTAAAATGGTTTTGTGGCGCATGGCATGTATGGTGCGCCACAAAATGTCGTTCCATAGAAAGGCACTTCCCTACTGGTGATAATGAAATGCAAATCCTACTTTGTGGACGTACCTTGGGGAGGTCTCTCTTGACGATTAGAACACTTGGTTGATGTTATCATAATATCTTCTTGTGTCCAATTGGTTACTCGGATCTTTATAGATCTTGTTCATGAAGAAGATTGGAGTTCATGTGTTGGACTCTAGAAGATTATATGATTACCAATGTTCTATCCAATGGGTTCAAATGAAGAATGGTCATCTAGAGTTGAGCTTATTGCAAGCATGGCTTGGAAAAATAGATTGAGTGAACATTCATGTTTATCTCCAATCCATCATCTATATCAAGAGAAGAATATGTAGCGCAAGTGAATACATGAAGATGGAGCTAAGCGAGGCTCTCCCATAATGGTGTATGGGGGAGTATTTGGAGAAGTCTTCATCAAGCATGTGCTAGCAAGCGCAATCAAGAAAGGTGGTCCACTTCAAGAGATCAAGATCGTCATCATCTAGCTCAAGTGGAATACGCAAGGCAAAGCTATGATCTTGATAGGGTTTCTATTTTACCGGTATCATGGTGTTAGTGGGAGACCGAGTTATAGGGATAGACGGCGTACTATCAAGAGGGGCTCTCAAGTGAGTAACTTGATCGCATCTTTGAGGAGAGCTAAAACTATTGCATACTTGGCATCATCATCTTTCTTGGTTCTTATTTGGCCTTTATCCATGTGAGAATTTAGAGCTTGTGTTCATCTCCATACCAAGCTCTAGTTTATCAAAAACGGATTTCATATGCATATCTTGTTGCGTTTTTGATTTTGGAGGTTTTACCGGCTTATCTTTTCTAGAGAGATCAAACTCTCTCCTTGTGGTTTCCTCCTCACATGATGGACTATGATGTGTATATGCATGATCTTGTAGGGCTTGTGATTATCTTCGAAACAAGCCCAAGATCATAGAAAACGGAGTCTTGATGAATATCTTGTTGAGTTTTGATGTTGAAGGATTTACCAGTTGTTCTTTTATAGAGAAGGTTTAACTTTCTACATTTGTTTAATACTCCCTTGTTGGACTATGATGTTTCTCTGCATAATCTTGAAGAGCTCTTCGTTGCGATTCCAACAAGCCAAAGATCATCGAAAACGGAATCCGGACGCAAAAGATATTGCCGTTTTGGTATTTGGTGTTTCTGCAATTTTACCTGTGGTGGTAGTACCGCCGGAGCCACCCGAGGCCCATTTTCGGCGGTACCGGAAGCGGTAGTACCGTCGGGGCAGTAGTACCGCTGCCCGGAGCGGTAGTACCGCTACGTGGATCCCATTTTTAGCCTGTTTTCCCTGTTTGACTTCCCAGTGGGACGGTAGTACCGCTGGGGCCAGCGGTAGTACCGTACCGGCGCATTTCTGCTCATAACGGTTGGATTTTGGAGGACCTATTTAACGGGCCCTTCTTTCCCAGCGGTTCGCCACTTCTTGAGCACATTTTTCCCCTCTCTCCTCCATTGTTGACCTTTGGAAAAGCTTGCCTTTGTTAGAGATATGCCCTATAGGCAATTAATAAAGATATTGTATTTGTCATATCTCAATTGTTCATAATACGTTTTTTGTCATGCTATAACTGTATTAATCGGAAACATTAATACACGTGTGATACGTAAACAACCAGGTCCCTAGTAGCCTCTATTTAACTAGTCCATTGTGCAATCGATGATCGAGGTTTCCCGACGATGTGATATTTATGTCAATTGATAATGGAGTCAATCATTAGGAGAATGATGTGATGGACACACCCAATATTTGTAGGACGTAGTACTTACGCCTTTGACCGTGAGATCAACTCAAATTGACAATAAAGGTGTCCCTCTCAGGTATCGGAAGGAAGTATGTTTAGGAGAGGGAACAAGAGCGGGATTTGGCAATCCACATAGCAGGATAGATACTCTGGGCCCACTCGGTGAGATTACATCAATGAGCTTGCAAGCATGTGACTAGGTCACGGGGATGTAATATCACGGACGAGTAAAGAATAGTATTGTCGGTAACGCGATCGAGCTAGGTATCACGATGCCTGAGATCGAGTCTCGGACAAACTAAGTATCGCCTGGCAAAAGGCCTGAGACTTGACGTCTAAGGTTCGAACGACAAAGTTATTCGTGATGCACAGGCACCATCATAGCCATCCAGGTCTGCCTGATAGTCATTGATCGGAGAACGGGTCTCGATCATGTCTGGAGTATTCTCGAACCGCTAGGGTGACACACTTAAGGGGAGTGATGTTTATTTAGATTGGGCGTAGAGAAGAAAATAGAGAGAAGAACATCGGAAGTGTTCCGGGCACACCGGAAGTGTTCCGGGTGATATCCGACGGAGTTCGGGGGTCGGAGAAATGTTTTTCGGAGTCGGAATAAATTAGATAATATGTGTTTAATATTAATTAGTGTAATTACTAGTTAAATACATTTTATTTATTTATTTTTGGATTTTCAGGCAGCCCCAATTCTAAATGGGCCTAACTTGTGGAAGAAAGGCCCAAAGGGGGGAAACTTCCCCCCAACTGAGCCGCACAAAGGAGGAGGCCCAGGTGGGCCACAAGGGGCCCACCTAGGGCCGGCGCACCCTCTTGGGTCGTGGCTGGTTGTGGGATTAGTCCCACACCGCCTGGCCACAGAGGGTGGCAGCCCTCCTCCACCTATATAAGGAGGTGCCCATGCCTTGGAAAAATACACCAGAAATTCTCTCTCTCTCATCCGTTTTAGGCGTGACTCCGCAAATGGGGTTATGCATGGGTTGAGGTTTTCTCCACCATACGCACACCGCCGTGCTACTGGTTCTCTCTGGTCCAAGTCTTCTACTTCCGCTGCTCGGCTGGATCGGAGCCCGGAGGTCGTCATCTTCACCGTATGTGTGTGAAGCCCTGCGAGGCGCCCCATTTGGGCGCTTGGAGGAGTTCGTCTCCACCACCTTGAGGTAGGCGCCATCGTCGTCATCATCGCGCCGCCTTTATCTTCGTCGCGCCAAGTTCTTCGCGACCTCAAGGTCGGCTACGTCGTCTACTTCGACAATGCTTGTTGCGGGAGCGTAATCCCCGCTATCAGTCTACAAGGGTATGTACATCGATCTCCTTCGTTACAGTATATCTGCATAGTAATAGATTCTGGCTAGTTGATGGTTATCGTTGTTAGGAAATTTTTTGTTTTCTGTCTACGATCCCCAACAGTGGTATCAGAGCCGATCTATGCGTAGATATATCTGTACGGTTAGAACACATGTTGAATGTGGGGATCGATTCTACATTTGTTACCCTCTCGCGTGTACTTGTTTATATCGCGGTATTGTCGGATGAAGCGGCCCGGACCGACTTTACGCGTACTCTTACGCGAAGCTGGTTCCACACTTGACATACGGGTTGTACCGTATATGTGGCTGGCGGGTGTCTGTATGTCCTACAATAGTTGATATATCATTTGCAATGGATGGCCCCGAAAGGGGTGTAATAGAAACAATTGCCTTATCGCTGTTGTGGTTGTTTTCGTAGGTAAGAAACGGTTCTTGTGCGGAAGCCCTAGCAGGCACGTAAAATATGCAAAAGATAAAGTAGAAAGCGTCTAACTTTATTTTGCAGGGGCAATATGATATGGTCACGGTAAGTTTTATGAATTGTTTATAAACTGTCGGCGCAAAGGAGACCATTGGCGCAAGGACCATATCATGTCACATTACATTTGATGTTATGTTATTGTGTGCATCTTATATTGTGTGTGTATATATATATGTTATATATTAGTTACACGGCGGTACTAATATAAGATGATCCCTCCTAAAATACCATATAGTGTTCTCCCTATAGCATGCACCACCGAAAGTTCTCCGATACGAGGCAGGCCGTGACGATCGGGTGTCAGACGTATCTGCGTTCGCATAACGTGGGTGTAAGCCACGTTGCACAAGCAATACGCTAAAGGTTACTATGGCGAGCCTAGCATGTACAGACATGGCCTCGGAACACAGTGACCGAAAGGTTAGGCATGAGTCACATAGATGTTGTGATTGACATATCGATGTCTACCTTTGAAGCTATGCTATCGGCCATGACGATCGGGGATAGTATATCGGATGAGGATCGTGTAATCACTAAAACGAAGTGAGGGATATTCGTTTTGAGTGGGAGTTCTGGTAGTTTTATTTTATTAAAACTTGAACCCATATTTTATTATGAACAAAGTCTTTATATTTGCAAAACCTTTGTAGATAATAACCTGTTTGATAGACCTTTTAAACTTAGGTGCATTCCTGCGATTGGGAAACTTAAAAGGTGGGTCCAAACTTCATAGTTTTATACCGTAGCTTGAGGATACTCCTTGTTTCAAACATTTTAGCTCTATATGATACAATACCCGTTAGTAGATAAAACCGGAGATTCCGCTAACAAAAGAATAATTTGGATTATCAAGTTTTGTGCGGATAATTTCATCATAGTCCAGTGTATGCTGTGATCTCTCCCATAGAGAATGAACTGTGGGTGCGTGTTGACAGATCGCGAATATTTGGAATGGTCGCTGAGATTGATGATCTGTATCCACCGTAAATCAGGTTTTTTTCTCAACCGAAGATGGAAGAGAACACTCGCATTAAAGGAGCACATGGCAGTCATACTTGATGACACCGGTCATACTTGATGACATTGGTCATACTTGATGACATTAAAATGCCTCGCTCAGCTCGATCACTGGATGACAGAAAACGTTGCCGGATGCAATTGTTCTGTCATAGACTATGTCATGCAAGGGGAATCGTCACTAGTACAGAACGACACATCGGAAACGGGCCAAAAACCCCTTCGGCAACGGAGAAAGGGTCCGTGTCCCCGACCCTGTCACTGATGTGAAGGCCTTCATCGGTAACGGAGGCAAAAAAACCGTTTCCGATGAGGTGTCCATTTGGCAACGGTTGGCGCAGACCTCCATTGCTTTAGTTTTCCTACATCAGATACGGAGTTTTCCATCTACCCGTTTGCACTGAGTTTTTCTCATATTTCGGTTATATGCCATAATACATGAAAGGCTGATTGCACAATGCAATAAAACGTTATTCAATTCATAACATAGAACAAATGCCATCATTACATTGGTATACAATAATATCACTGTTTTTTACAATTTGACTACAATCATATCCATCACACATTGGCATAATGTAATATCACCTATTACACTTTGACTACAATCATGAACTCTAAACCTATAAGCAACTAACCTAACAAGATGGAAGGCTGGCTTAATTAAGCCAGCCTTCCATCTTTGACTTGGAGCTCACCTTCTATGAGCTCTCGGTCGTCGCAGTACCCACTCCAAGACCAGTATCCACGAAATTTCCTTGCCTTAAGTTTTCTGGTTATCGGAATGATAGATTGGTACTTTTATGGAGTGTTGCCGAAATAAACTCCTGCGTGAAAGAAAAAAAACTATTAGCGAAATGTACAAAATACATCTGGATATTAAAAAAATCGGTGGCTATTTTCCTGCAACTGCTTTGTTCGGTTGCCATTTTTGAGAAACTGCTAAGATCAACGGCAAATATCCAGGAACTGCTCTGTTTGGTGGCAGACAGTTCGCATTCCTTCCTTCTCTTCTTCCTCGTTCCACCCCAATCCCCCTCCCGCCATGGACGACCGCAACAGAATAACAGAGACAACTACCGTCCATACCCACGGCACCGTTCTGGAGGTGGTGTACACGAACGAGGAGCATACCGTGGAGTGGATCCTCAACAAGTATGTGTGAATTTGCACTAGGAATTTGTTTATGTGATGAAATGCTCATACGTAGAACCTAGTTCATCGGTATCACAGCCGGTCACAGAAAGATTTATACCTTTCACCCGGCGGGAGATCGAGGAGGTGCAGGCCTCTGCCAGATGTGCTGAGATGCAACTAGCGCGCTGCGACGCAATCACCTCCTCCTCCTTCTCCTTCATCGACATCCACCTCCTCCTCCTTCTCCAGATCAGACACCACCTACAGATCCTCCACCACCTCCAGATCGGCCACTTCCTCCTCCAGATCGGCCACTTCCTCCTCCAGATCGGCCACTTTCTCCTCCAGATGGGTTTCTGCTGGTAGATCCGCCGGAGGTGCTGCACCACCACCTCATGAATGACCTCCTCCACATCGGCCTGGCTCAGAAGAAGCCGGGCATCACCGGAGGAGGAGGGCGTCAGATGGTGGCGCTGCCGCATCATTAGCGGACGCATGGCCGCCTCCAGATCGACCTTCCCCTCACGAAGGGCTGCCGCTAGAACGGTGCTGTCGCGGCGGCTAGAGCCGCGGCCGCGATGGCCGGATCTAGAAGCGCCGACAGAGGAAGCCATTAGAGAGAGTGAGGAGAGTTGAAAGCCACAGTGTGCGGCGGCTAGGGTTGGAAGAGAGACAGTGAGAGAGTGATAATGAGAACGAGCCGGCAGTATATATAAGCACCACATTGGCAACGGACATTTTATATAACCGTTTCCATTGATTTTACACCAGCGAGAGAGTAAACTTACTACCCAACTTACTAACAGGTACTCTAAATTACATATGAACGCAGAGACCACTTAGCAGCTAATGCTACTACATACGGACTTGATAATGAAGTAAACGATTACATATATGCTACTACTAGCTAATGCTACTACTAGCAGCTGCTGATGAAGACTCGGGCTCGTCGTCGCTGTACACGAGTGCGTCCCTCCGGCATAAGGTACCGTCGAAGATCTTGATGAAGAACCCGTTGTCGCCGTCGAACTCGAAACACAAAAAGTGCCCCTGCTCAAGCTTGTACGCTTGGGTGAATGACTTCCATCCCTGGCCGAGGTACAAATTCCCCCCGGCACTCACGGCCGTCTTCACCGCCCAGTTGCCGTTCTCGCAGTCCTCCATCTTCAGATGCATGGTAGCTGCCACCATGCCTTGGAGCTTCTCTGCGAACGCCCTCGGGAGCCTCAGGCAGCTCTCGATACCCTTGTATAGGATAACCAAGAACTCGAAGCCGCGCAGCTCCGGGGACATGTCTTCAGAGGACGGTGAGGGCGACACCGACGGCGTGGCATTGCGGCTGCGCCCCCTACCATGGCCGCGCCCTCGTCCATGGCCGCGTGCACGTCCACGGCCGCGACCGCTGATGGTACCTCTCGCCGGGGACATGTCTTTAGAGGACGGTGAGGGCGACACCGACGGCATGGCATTGCCGCTGCGCCCCCTACCACGGCCTCGCCCTTGTCCACGGCCGCGACCGCTGCTGGTACCTCTCGCCATGGATTTGGACGGAGGGGATCTGGCAAAGTTTGAATTACTGTAGGCGATGGACTGGGGCTTCAAAGAGACCGCTGCTGGTACCTCTCGCCATTTATACTCGCGGGTTTGCTCCGCCCACCTCCCCATCTGCCCATTCGCTAGCCTCCACGTATCAGCATTTTCAACGGTTGGAAAATTCTATCCGTTACCATAGAGGCAAATATTGGAAACGGACAATTTTATTAACCGTTGCCAATATAATAGGTGACGGAGATTGGAAAGGGTCCGTTGCCAATGTAGGCGGGCCTGGTCAGGTTTGTACGCACTGGCCACGCGAAAAGCGCGATTCTCCGTCGCCTAACACCTGCCGTTTCCATAGAGGGGTATCCGATGTGTCGTTCTGTACTAGTGCGTTCACCTTCATGAATTCTTGGTTGTGTTGGAAAAACCATGGAGAAGAAATGAATCACCGGGAAGTCATCAATGATGATAGTGTATATATGATATACGAGTTATGAATGTTTTTGCCTAAACAAGTACTTGCAGCAGTGACTAAGGTTTGATACTAGTCATGTTTTATGAAAACGAGATTTTCTGCTTGAGTAGCTTGGAAAGATGAGGAGACAATGTGTGTTGATGATGGCAGGCAATATGTTGTAATGGCCATAGACACTCTCTCTGCATCTACCATTTTGGATTAATTTGGATTTGAACAAATTCAGTTTGATTGCTTGTTAGCATGATCATTCACTAGTACAGAACGACACATCGGAAACGGGCCAAAAACCCCTTCGGCAACGAGAACAGAGAAAGGGTCCGTGTCCACGACCCTGTCACTGATGTGAAGTCTCTCATCGGCAACGGACACTAAAAACCGTCACCGATGAGGCTTGATTTTGGCTACGGTTGCCATCCAGTCTCCGTTGCCGATGTATCTGGACATCAGAAACGGAGATTCTGTTTTGCTCGTTTGCATTGAGGTTTTTTTCATAAGCCTACAGCACCAATACAGTTGCCAATTGACATTCAAAATATCACAGCAGAAGCACAAAGTTGCTAGCAAAACCGTTCATAACTTATATAACAATTGTCACCATTACCAAGCATCAAAAGATGAGTTACACATGCTTCGCTAATCCTATCATTCTCATGCCTCCCTAAACTGCAGCTAAGGCTTGCTCCCTAAACACACATCCACAAAATAGCCGGAGAAACTGAAAAAACAGAAACTACACCAAGCCAAATTGCCAAATTCTTCGTACTGAGGCTTGCTCCATCTTGGACGGTGTCGCCGAAATATAATAACGTCACAGCTTTGGACGGTGTCGCCGAAGTTTGTTCGGATCAGCTTTGTGCTTCTGGATAAAAATACATGGATTGATAGTTAGAGAACAGCCAAAATATGATGCTACATCACATAGATATAATTTAATGTGAAAACAGTTCACACCTTTAAGCGCCTATATCCGTGTGCTTGCAGTCCGATCAAACGATTTGGAGGCATAACTTGAAGGTGATGTTTCCTTCAAGAGCCTCACCATTTTTTATATAGTGTCGCCGAAATACTATTACTTCATACACTAGCTACACAAAACAATAACGAGGATTAGCACATTGACAAAAAGTTGTGACTGGATCTATTCATCATCGGTAGTACTACAAAGAGTTGAAATTAATTCACCCTACTAGACTTTAAAATAGTGCAAGATACTAGACAAGTTTTCTATATACTAGACAAGTTTTCTATGCTAGACTAGAAAACTAGACAGAAACAATAAAGTGCAAGATACTAGATGAGTTTTCTATATACTAGACAAGTTCTATATAAAACCAATTGATGAACTAGTTCATGAGCTGAGCGATTTAGACCTCACATTTTCTTCTCCGTCGACGGCGCCTCGAGATCGGCCACCTCCTCCTCCGTGGACGGCGCCTCCAGATCGGCCACCTCCTCCACCGTGGACGGCGCCTCCAGATCGGCCACCTCCTCCACCGTGGACGCCACCTCCTCCACCGGGGACGTCGCCTCCAGATCGGCCACCTCCTCCTCCGTCGACGGCGCCTCCAGATCGGCCACCTCCTCCACCGTGGACGGCGCCTCCAGATCGGCCACCTCCTCCACCGTGGACGCCACCTCCTCCACCGGGGACATCGCCTCCAGATCGGCCACCTCCTCCACCGTGGACGCCACCTCCTCCACCGTGGACGCCACCTCCTCCACCGGGGACGTCGCCTCCAGATCGGCCACCTCCTCCTCCGTCGACGGCGGCCTCCAGATCGGCCTCCGTTGACGGCGGATCCGCCACAACTGCTGCATCACCACCCGATGAATGATCTGATCCAGCTCCGCGTGGCCCAGAGGACGCGGGGCATCACCGGAGGTGATGAGCCTGACGCGCTCCCGCACCTGCCGCATCACAGCCGCCTCCAGATCTGCCCTATCACGAACAGATGCAGCTAGATCGGTGCGGTCGCTAGAGCCGCGGCTGCGATGGCAAGATCTAGAAGCGCCGGCAGAGGAAGCCATGAGAGAGTGAGGAGAGTAAAAAGCTACAATGTGCGGCGGCTAGGGTTGAAAGATGGACAATGAGGGATTGAGAATGAGACTGATGGGGCTTGCTTCGCCAGTACATTTATAGGCACCCAATTGGCAACGGACATTTTATATAACCGTTTCCATTGGATACAAGTTCACAACTACAATGTGCTACTGATTTCCGTAGCTGCATACGAACATAATACATTCTAGTGATTTTCAAAGTACATACGAACCTAATACATTGTACTGATTTTCATAGCTGCATACGAACCTAATATATTCTACTGATTTTCATTGCTGCATACAAATTCACACCTAACAGCAGCACACAAACACACAAAATCATTCTAGCAATGCTCACAAGAACATTTAACTGAGCTATTTATGTTCCTTTATGCCGCTCCTTGCGCACAGCAACAACATGGTCAGATTTAGTCGAAGTGTTTGTTAGGCTCCATGCCAAACTAGCTAGAGCTGCTGCAGTGTGCGGCTTCATCTCCATGTTCGCCTTCTTGACTATCAAGGCTACATTTTCCAGCTCTGCAGCTTCCACTTCGACGCCATTAGCAAGCAGCATCTCAACATAATCTTCAATCCAAAAAAAATAATCACAGCTCCCAGAATACTCTTCGCCCCTCCCCTGCCAAATGGTAAATCGAATCCAGAGGCAAATCAGCATCACACATAGAATAGAATCAATCAAAACTGGTCGAAGCGTCGAACTAACACTGTGATTTGGACACTTGAAGTAGATCCGGCCTGGGTTCAGATCCGAACGCGACACTCGACGAATCGCGTTCCGACAGCGGCAGCAAATGCACTTCACAAGCGGCAGATCTGACCCGGCCCCGGCGGCGCAGGAGGAGGACGCATTCGATCTCCCCGATGAGCTCATGCTCTTGGCCATGGAGGACACGAGTGCGGAGTAAAAACAAGCTGGAGCGGAGGAACAAGGGCGAATCGACAGTCTTTTATAATATCCAAGATAGTGCTAAAAAAGGAATTTTATATAAGCAACCTCGCCAACGGTTGTATACAAATGTCCGATGCCATTGAAGAACATATCGCAAACGGAGTCGAAAGAAACTCTGTTACCAACATATCGGCAACGGTTAATAATTCGCGACCGTTGCCTATGAAGGCGGGACGCGGGGGCGGGGCGGGTTTTCTCACGCGGAAAGCGCGATTCTCCGTCGCCTAACTCGTGCCGTTTCCATAGAGGGGTATCAGATGTGTCATTCTGTACTAGTGATTATAAGTGTGTCTTGCCTCTAGCGAGACAATTATTCATATTTGTCAGTGAAAAAATTGTTGTCCTACAGTTATGAGTGATATCTTCAATGATCATACACCAATTATGAATGAAGTGTTCTTATATGAATCCGGATGGCAGTAGCTCCCACATTTATAACATTAATGCCAAAGTAAACAAACTTAATAATGACACCACATTATTGTGGCACTAACGTTTTAAGTCATGCCAATGTTATATGCATTAAGAAGCTCCATTCAAATGAACCTCCAAGTCCTTAGATTTTGATCTTTTGACACTTGCAAAATAACTAAGACACCGTTTTCTGGAAATGGGCATTTAACTTATTGATAATCATACATTATGATGTGTGTGGGTCAATAAAGTACGTTAACGTGTAGTGGAAATCATTATTTTGTAAACTTCACCAATGATTTGAGTAGATATATGGATATCCACTTAATTAAATGCTGGTCTGAAAAGTTTGATAAGATCAAACAAGTTTGGAGTGAAGTAAGAGAGATAAACTTAACAAGAAAATCAAATTCGCACGATACAGATCGAGGAAACATGGATTGAGTTATGAGTTTGGCATATCATTGGAAAACTTGTGAAAAGAGTTCCCCAAATTACGCCGCATGGAACACCACAATGTTATGGTGTGTTAGAACGTTGTAATCACACTCTATTGGATAGTGTGTGGTAAATAAAATCTCTTATCAAATTATTGTGATCATTGAAGTCATATGGTAGAAACAAAACTTTCACGTTAGATAGTAGGGAAACCATCTAAATCCATGGAGACAATACCATATGAGTGATGGCATGGCTTTTAGCCTAGATTGCCGTTTTGATATTTTAGTGCTTTTGATATGATCAAACCTAAAACGGATAAATTCATCTTTGTAGTGTATCTAAGAAATCAGTTGGATACATTTCTCACGACAAAGGCAAATTTGCTGCCGGAACATACATTGATCAAGAAATAGTTTCTTGTTCAAGGGTATAAGTGGGAAAGAAAGTAGAACAAGACGAAGTTAATGAACTTTCTCTCCAGACATCAGAGTGGCGCAGCAGAAACCATTCTGGTACCATCCTCCACAACTAGAAGGAAGCTGACGATAATGATCATGATGCTCTGAGCTCATACTAAGGTCGTAGGCGTATGAGAATGTGTTCCGCACTGTGTGGTACGACAATCTTGTTATGAACGTCATGTTAATGGAACATGACAAACCTACGAAGTACAAAGAAGCGATGGTGAATCTAAGTCCGAGAAATGGCCATGAGCCATATATAATCCGAGATAAAATCCATGTACGATTACCAAGTAAAGACTTGGGTAAATCTATTTGATGGGCTCCAGGCCGTTGTGAGTAAATGGAATTTTATGAAAAAATAGACACTGACGGAAAGGCAACCGTCTATAAGGATCGATTTGTCGTAAAACAATTTTGACAAATTCAAAAGTTGACCACAACGAGATTTTGTTTCAAGTGGCGATGCCTGAGTCTAGTTAGGATTGTTCTAGCAATTATTTTCAATTGAGAAATTGATAGGTGGATAAAGAAACCGTGTTCCCTGATGGGAACATTAAGGAAGAGTTGTAATCGGTACAATAGGTAGGTTTGGTTGATCCTAAGGATGCTAGACATGTATGCAAACTTCAGTTGTCCATTCATGGGCTGAAGCAAGCATATCGGAGCTGGAATCTTCACTTTGATAATGTGATCAAAGGATTTTGGAGTTGTCCAAAAAGGTTGAAGAAACCTGCATTTATAAAGAAGTGAGTGGGAGCTAAGTAGCTTTTCTGGATCTTATATGTGAATGGCATATTTGAGTGTGAGCTAAAAGACATTTCCTGGTCTTATATGCGGAAGGCATATTTGACTGGGAGCTAGGTGTCATTTCAAAGTTTATATGTAATGACATATTGATCCTCTAGTAAAGTATAAATAATTATTTAAGTGATTTAATTTTCTATGAATGAAGTTAAGAGTATTAAGCTTTAAATCTATAATTCATATAGATCATAAGGGGCTTAATAACATTAGGTCGCAATATTTTCCTAGGTTATGATTCTGAAATGTTTTAGAATAGAACAAGCGAAGAAAAGGTTCTTACTTGAATGACTAGGTAAAATATTAAGATTATCTTGACGTTTCAGCGATAGTTATTGAAAGAAACGGATGTCCGACATCCTCTATGGCTCAGCCATAGATTCTATCATACTGAAAGCTCGACTTAGTGTGACCCAAGTTCTTGGTTGAAGAACGGGTTCTAAAGTGATTCCTAGATGGATCAATGAACAAGCGTTAAGTATATCCTTTAGTGTCTAATGAGAACTGCAGATATGTTTCTTGTATAGGTGAAAGTGAACTTGCCGTAAAAGGGTTACGATGATGCAAGTTATGACACTGACCCATACGACTAGAAATCTCATACAGGAGAAGTCCTTTGTTTTGAAGAAAGACATGGTTAGCTTGCGAAATTGCATATGAATGCATTGTCGCATAATCTACATTGGTATAGGAATATATGGCTACTTCAGAAGTAGCAAGTCTGATTGGACTGAGCGCCATTTTTGAGCAAGTGTGGTTTCCCTTAATAGATCTCCTAGATTGTTAAGGCACATGCTACGAGAGTCTCACTCGTTATCATAAGATACGGGATGATGTCAAACTAGGTGACATAGAAGTGTTGCAAAGCACATACAGATCTCAATGAGGGAGATTTGTTGACTAAACCTCTTCCACGAGACAAGCATGCACCATATTGCTATAGGTGTTAAGCTTTTACCAAGTGGTAAACTAGATTAATTGGTACTCTAGTACAAGTGGGAGACTGTTGGAGATATGCCCTAGAGGCAATTAATAAAGATATTTTATTTGTCATATCTCAATTGTTCATAATATGTTTTGTGTCATGCTATAACTGTATTAATCGGAAACATTAATACACGTGTGATACGTAAACAACCAGGTCCCTAGTAGCCTCTATTTAACTAGTCCATTGTGCAATCGATGATCGAGGTTTCCCGATGATGTGATATTTATGTCAATTGACAATGGAGTCAATCATTAGGAGAATGAAGTGATGGACACACCCAATATTTGTAGGACGTAGTACTTACGCCTTTGACCGTGAGATCAACTCAAATTGCTATTTATGAAAGATACTTTGATTGCATCAAACGTCATGTCTTATATAGGATGACAATAAAGGTGTCCCTCTCAGGTATCGGAAGGAAGTATGTTGAGAGGGATCAAGAGCGGGATTTGCCAATTGATACGTCTCAAACGTATCTATAATTTTTGATGTTCCATGCTTGTTTTATACCAATTGCTACATGTTTTGCATCTACTTTATATCACTTTTATACATTTTTTGGGACTAACCTATTAAGATGCCGAAGTGCTAGTTCCTGTTTTCTGCTGTTTTTGTATTCCAGAAAAGCTAGTCTGGAATATTCTCGGAATTGGACGAAACTTCACGGGGATCCCTATTTTACCAGAACACACCTGAGGACCAAAGAAGCAGCAGAGGAGAGCCACCAGGGCCCCACACGCCACTAGGGCGCGGTCCCCCCTGGTGCGCCCTAGGTGGTGTGGGCCCCTCGGGGGTCGTCAGCCGCCGCCCTTTCGCCTACTTATTCCCCCCGACGCGAAAACCCTAAGTGCCTGAGCAATATCCACGAAAAGTTCCAGAGACGCCGCCGCCGTCAACCCTAGCTCGGGAGGGTTCAGAACCTCTTCCCGGCACCCTGCCGGAGAGGGGAATCGTCCGGAGGCTTCTACATCGCCATGCCTGCCTCCGGAGTGATGCGTGAGTAGTTCATCTTGGACTACGGGTCCATAGCAGTAGCTAGATGGTTGTCTCTCCATTTGTGCCATCATGTTTAGATCTTGTGAGCTGCCCTACATGATCAAGATCATATTATTGTAATGCTACATGTTGTGTTTGCTGGGATCCGATGAATATTGAATACTATGTCAAGTTGATTATCAATCTATCTATGTTATTTAAGATCTTGCATGCTTTCCGTTACTCGTAGATGCTTTGGCCAAGTAGATGCTTGTAACTCCAAGAGAGTATTTATGCTAGATAGTGGGTTCATGCCTCCGTTTAATCTGGGAGAGTGACAGAAAGTTCTAAGGTTGTGGATGTGCTGTTGCCACTAGGGATAACCTAACGATGCTATGTCCACGGCATATGTGTTTGTTTACATTACGCACTTTACTTAATGCAATTATCCGTTGCTTGCAACTTAATACCAACGGGGGACTCGGATGACAACCCGGCGGTGGATTATTAGTCATAGATGCTGTTGGATAACGGTCTATGTATTATGTCGTAATGCCCAATTAAATATCATAGTAGTCATCATGTCATATATATGCATTGTCATGCGCTCACTATTTGTCAATTGCCCAGCTGTAATTTGTTCACCCAACATGTTAGTTATCTTTTATGGAGAGACACCACTAGTGAACTGTGGACCCCGGTCCATTCTTTTACACTGATTAAACAACCACAAACTGCAAACTGTTCCTTTTTCATTCTCTGCAATTTAATACTCATTTTCCACACCATACGTTTAATCCTTTGTTTTCAGCAAGCCGGTGAGATTGACAACCTCACTGTTTCGTTGGGGCAAAGTAGTTTGATTGTGTTGTGTGCAGATTCCACGTTGGTGATCGTGTTGCGCCGTGCGAGCCACAACAACCTTCTGAAGAGTTGCTGCTCCTACTGGTTCGATAACCTTGGTTTCTTTCTGAGGGAAAACTTGCTGCTGACTGCATCATACCTTCCTCTTGGGGTCTCCCAACGAACGTGTGATTCACGCATCAAGCTTTTTCTGGCGCCGTTGCCGGGGAGACAGCAGTCTTCTGCAAGGGGAGTTTCACGCTTCCAATCTCTTTACTTTGTTTTTGTCTTGCTTAGTTTATTTTATTTTATCTTGTTTGCTTTCAATTATCAAAAACACAAAAAAATTAGTTACTTGCATCTAGTTTACTTTCAAGTTATTTTCTGTCTGTTTTTAATTCTGCTAAAATGAGTACTCCTGAGAACACTAAGTTGTGTGATTTCACTAGCACGAACAACAATGATTTCATATGCACACCTATTGCTCCACCTGCTGCTTCAGCAGAATTTTATGAAATTAAACCTGCACTTTTAAATCTTGTTATGAAAGAGCAATTTTCTGGTGTTAGTACTGATGATGCTGCTGTTCACCTTAATAACTTTGTTGAACTTTGTGAAATGCAAAAGCTCAAGGAAGTAGATGGTGATATTATTAAACTGAAACTTTTTCCTTTCTCCTTGAGAGGACGTGCTAAAGAATGGTTGCTATCTTTGCCTAGAAATAGTATTGATTCATGGACTAAATGCAAAGATGCTTTTATTGGAAAATATTATCCTCCTGCTAAGATTATTTCTTTGAGAAGTAGCATAATGAATTTTAAGCAATTTGATAATGAACATGTTGCTCAAGCATGGGAGAGAATGAAATCATTGGTTAAAAATTGTCCCACTCATGGACTGACTACTTGGATGATCATCCAAACCTTCTATGCAGGATTAAATTTTTCTTCAAGGAATTTATTGGATTCGGCCGCTGGAGGTACCTTTATGTCCATCACTTTGGGTGCTGCAACAAAGCTTCTGATGATATGATGATTAATTATTCTGAGTGGCACACCGAGAGAGCTCCAACAGGTAAGAAGGTAAATTCTGTTGAGGAAACCTCTTCCTTGAGTGCCAAAATTGATACTATTATGTCTATGCTTGCAAATGGTCAAACACATGTTGATCCAAATAATGTTCCTTTAGCTTCTTTGGTTGCTCAAGAAGAGCATGTTGATGTGAACTTCATTAAAAATAATAACTTCAACAACAATGCTTATAGGAATAATTTTGGTAATAGCAATTATAGGCCCTATCCTTCTAATAGTGGCAATGGTTATGGAAATTCCTATAGTAACTCCTACAACAATAATAAGAGTGTACCCTCGATCTTGAAGTTATGCTTAAGGATTTTATTAGTACACAAACTGCTTTCAATAAAACTGTTGAGGAGAAATTTGGGAAAATTGATGTGCTTGCCTCTAAAGTTGATAGTCTTGCTCTTGATGTTGACTTGTTGAAACTAAAGAACATGCCTCATGATGTTAAAGAGAGCAAAACTCTCAATGCTATACAAGTTAAAATTGATAACAATGTGAGGATGTTAGCTGAATTGCATGCTAGATGGGAAAGAGAGGATGAAATTGCTAGAAAGAATAATATTGCTAGAGTTTATACTATTACTACTTCTGAAAATGCTTCAAACTCAAGTGTTAGCAAACCTCCTACCATTAATGGCAAGATAATTGGTGTTGGTAATGTTTCCACTTCTATTGCAAAATGTCCTAAATTGCCTGATAACTCTGAAACTGTCCTTGATAAAGATGCTGAAATTTCTAGCAATAAGGAAGATAATAACTCCATTACTTTTGATGATAATGACTTTGATTTTGATGGTTGCAATATTTCTGAAGTAATTAAGTTCTTGCAAAAGCTAGCTAGAAGTCCTAATGCTAGTGATAAACATGGCTTTTACTAAACATATTACTAATGCTCTCATACAAGTTAGGGAAGAAAAATTAAACATGAAGCTTCTATCCCTAGGAAGTTAGAAGATGGTTGGGAGCCCATCATTAAATGAAATTGAATGACTTTGATTGCAATGCTTTGTGTGACCTTGGTGCTAGTATTTCTGTTATGCCTAAAAGATTTATGATATGCTTGATTTAGCACCTTTGGAAAATTGTTACTTGGATGTTCACCTTGCTGATTCTACTATTAAAAAACCTTTGGGAAGAATTGATGATGTTCTTATCATGGTTAACAACAATTATGTCCCCGTTGATTTTATTGTCTTGGATATTGAATGCAATCCATCATGCCCTATTGTGCTGGGAAGACCTTTTCTTAGAACTGTAGGTGCTATTATTGATATGAAAGAAGGGAATATAAAATATCAATTTCCTCTCAAGAAAGGTATGGAACACTTTCCTAGGAAGAAGATTAAGCCACCTTATGATTCTATTGTTCGAACAAATTACAATGTTGATGCTTCTTCACTTGGTAATACTTGATGCATGCTTTGTGCCTAGCTAAAAGGCGTTAAAGAAAAGCGCTTATGGGAGGCAACCCATTATTTTTTTTCTGCAATTTTTCTTTTATTGAGTCAAGGAGGATGTTTACTTCTGTAGCAACTCCTTTGTATCTTTATTTTCTCGCATTGTTGTGCCAAGAGTAGCCTCTAATGTTAAGAGATGCTTAATTTTGATTGCTGCGCAGAAACAGATTTTTGCTGTTCACTGTACGAAATTCCTAAAATCACCAGATTGTTAATTAAATCTGAAATTTTTGTGCGTAATCTTTATGAATGTCTGAAACTTTCATTAGTTCAAGTTTTCGATCTGAGCGTCGTAAGTGCCTCGAAAAAATTCGTCTTTGCGGACTGTTCTGTTTTAGACAGATTATGCCTTTTTATTTTGCATTCTCTCTTTTACTAGTGTTGAGTGAAATTCTTTTTTGGGTGGAAGAGCTTCACATAACATCAGTGGCTGTAGCTAATGTTTAAAGTAACAAGTCATATTGCGTCTTTATAGAACATGTGAGTTTTTGATTATCACTAGTGGGAAAACCCTTATAGGTAGGTTACATTCTGTGGCGCACCCTTAATTGGTGCGCCACAGAACTATATTTCTGTGGCGCACCAGGCTTGGTGCGCCACAGAAAGTCACATTTCTGTGGCGCATGGCGCACATGGCCAGGTGCGCCATAGAAAGTTATCCGGGGGGCGGGTTATAATTTGAAAAAATAATTGTGGCGCACCTGGCCACAGAAAGTTGACATTCTGTGGCGCACCTGGCAGGAGCTTGGTGCGCCACAGAATTGTTTTTTTCAAATCCCAACCCCCTCCTGGATCGCCTTTTTGGTCTTGCAGGAAGTAAAAGAAAATGATAAAAAATTCAATAAATAAAATCCTTTGACATGTAGTTAGGTATGAGTGCCTAGTAGGTATAGAAATTTTGAAATATGAATTTTGACCTTTTCTGCAACAAATGAAAAAGAAATCTTGTAACGGCCATAACTTGTGCATACGACGTCGAAATAACGCGTTTT